>MU864943.1:0-369803 GCA_033576145.1 Cladorrhinum samala | reverse complement strand
TTTTGCTTCCTTCAGCACTGCTGTCGTATCACACCTTGAGTGCTACCCTGTACCGTGTACCCAACCGTTTCCGCTTGCAGTTGCAAGCCAAGTCCCTTCTTGGCCTTGCTCCTTGGCACTCGCCAACCCTGCAGCTCAACAATATTAAAGCCGAAAGGTTTATTAATTTTAGTTACGATTTTAAGGGTTTTATTAATAATAGGAATTTAAGTATTTTTAATAGTAGATTAAAGTTATTCTAGCTCCTTTTTAATAAATTTCAAGGTTATCCTTTCCTTTAAAGAATTTCTTTATGTTAGAAAATATATTAATAATTTTCTAAATTTAATTTATAACATGTTTAATATTAAATTTATTATTAGAACTCTTTTTATAGACAACGGGCGGTATATTATTTAATTATATATTTTTATTCTTGGGTAAAGTACTATTATTAATAGAGAGGTTAAGGACAAGAATCGTTATAATAATTATTAAATATTATATTTAAATATAATATTTAATCTTAATTATATAAGTAATGTATTATAACCTATACCTGGGTAAAGGTATAGATTATAAGGCAATATATCTAGGATAACTTAATAGGATAATTAAAGATTATAATAAGCGTTTTAAATAATAAATATCACTGTTAATAATAAGTTATTTTAATAAAAAGCTATTAAAAGTAAATTATGAATAATAAACATAATATTATTTACATAAGGAACCAGATTCTTTACAACAAAGAGTAACTAACACTCTCTCTACTTATAGAAAATTATTTATATATATTTTTAAAGTATTTTTATACTTTACTTAATATACTCTATAGTACCAAGAAAGATTATATAAAGCACTCCTGTGCTCTATATGCTTTGTCATTTTGGTATAGAGTAGACCGAGTACCTTTTGACTAGTTACGGTGAACTTATAGGTCCTTACGTTCCTGGCCTAATGATTAGATGAGGTGTTCTGGCACCTTATGGGCCATCCAGTGGTCTATGCGCGGGCGATATTACGCTTGGGGCGTAACAACGACCTATTTTCTTAGCAATTTGCACATATTAGGAGCCTATGCATCAATTAACTCTAACAAAGCATCGTTCGATTCGTAATTGAGTTTAAAAAGGAGGCAATCGTCAGTGAATAAAGTAACGACTTTAGCCGATGCAAGACTCATCGTGACTTGTAGTAGTAATATATATGTATTGGGAGCTGTTGTAAAGAGACGTCGTGACGCATTAAACCTAAAACTACAACGCGGACAGGCTAGCTTAGTTATATTCACAGGTACCTGTGTACCTATCAGCTCCCACGTTAACCTCTCTGATTAGGTAAACTTTTTGACGATTTGTGGCACCTTTAAACACTAAGAGAGCCCCGCCATTCAGATGCATAAGTAAGCGACCGGGGTCCTGGAAAGGCCGCGCTTTGAAAAGTAGGGTCTCTGACCTAGAAATGTTCTTGCCCCCTCCATCACACAGCAAAGTACGCCATGGAAGGTATCAAGTCGTTATCACAGTCTCTTTTCAATATGGAGCAGAAATTTCGAGATCCGCCAGTCGGTTACAAGTTCAATACTGCAGAGTTGAACTGTTTTCGGGACGACCCGAGCGACTTAAGTTCTGAACCAGTGAAGTTGTCGTCACTGGGCGAAGATGAACTCTGTGCTTGGTTGCCGTCCACCGCTTGCCTCAATATGAGGGGTTATACGACAGAAGCAAGGTTGAGGATTGTTTGCATATTTCGACACCTGGATGTGTCCCTGTGCATATCTAAGGCGAGCTTCACCAGGATTTTCGACTCGATGAAAGCAGATCCTTCAGTAAAGTACATGATATGTCGGGATTATGACGGCTTCCACGAGTTTCATGGCGACGGCTTTCGATTGACGAGGTTCCAAGGCAACAGTTTATATGCCGTTGTATGGACATTCGATCCTGATACCGTGACCACCACGGCTCTGTTTCTTGACCGTCGCAGACACACCTTCGCCAGCTTTACCAACGTGCTGCGCGAGTACAGCAACCTCGCTTGCACGCCATCGCTCCTCAACTTTGTGTCGTGCTACTTCTAGCTGCAGTACTATGACCTCGACACTAGTGGATGGGAGATTGGAACAGTCCGCACGGTTGAAGAGCGGACAGGATTTGGACCACACCCTACGGGCTATCGTGGCTTGGAACCCCTCTCCT
Source organism: Cladorrhinum samala (assembly GCA_033576145.1). NCBI lineage: Eukaryota > Fungi > Ascomycota > Sordariomycetes > Sordariales > Podosporaceae > Cladorrhinum > Cladorrhinum samala. The sequence continues at coordinate 367,623 of MU864943.1, read as the reverse complement.
TGGTCAAGAATTTCGATATCAACCAACTTACCAGCTGGGTTCAAGCTGTGAACGAGGTCGCAGGCAATGCCAGCAACCGCGTTCGTCACATGCATATATGCCTATCAGTGCTTAAAATGATGTGCGAGGAGCACAGACGTGGCGAACAACACGGACTTTCAGATCAAGCGCTGCGGCGGTGTCAGGATTCTCTTGCCGTCATTATCAAAGCAGTCACCGTTGTCGAACGGCACATGTTGACCTACGTGGATTATCTCTCCTTTCTCAAAGACCTGTCCAAGAGACTCTCCACCGTGGTGAGGCCCTCCACACTGTATCATTATCTGCGTTACCATTGCGAATGCTAACAATGACGGATAGCCTTTCGCCTTACTTACACATGAGGACGCCCACGCGAGTATCGGTCTTGCCGCGGCTAGCAGACGCGATGGCTCGTCCATGAAAACATTGCGGTTATGACCATGGTTTTTCTACCCGCGACCTTTTACGCCGCTTTGTTTGCTGTGCCCTCGTTGCAATGGGATCAAGGAAGTGATATTATACAGGACAAATTTTGGGTTTATTGGGCCTTTACTTTGCCGACGACCGTGGTAGTGTTCTTAGTGTGGCTGGGTATCACAGGTCGTGTCTGGATACACGAAAAGGCTCTGGCAGTATTTAAATCCCACACAACTCGGTGAAGATGTTGTACATGTGTCTTCAACTTAAGACAAAAATTCGAGGCACTGGCTTAATGTATTTGTAGGAAGACGGTCGATGATAATGTTTATAGAAAATACCATGCCTCTATCAGGGAGGTTGCGGTAAATTGTCTCGCGGATAGGTATTAGCAAATGAAAGCACAGGATGCATTGTCTAAATATAGTAAATGAATATACCCCTCCTAAAACACTAACAAAGAAGAAAAAAAAACAAAAGACAACAAGCAAAAACAATGTCCCACCGTCCGATCTAAGTGGCCGTCCCCATTAGTCTCGCCAAGTCAGCTGGAAAATCTCCGAATGGAAAAGTTGTTTACTTTTATATACCTATATCATTTAAGAGGCCGAGGCGTTGCTTTAATCTGTGTCCGCCATAGGATTGAGTTAACTTACCAGCTTTAGTATATATGTCGCGGTAAAATAACACAGTTTGCAACGTGGAAAAAGAGCCTGATCCCACCCGTAAGCTAAAGGCGTCAGTTTGACGGAAGCTCACAACTTATGTGGCCCGGATTCACAGGATATACGTCCTCGGTATTCCTTATTGGTAGCGGTGTATAGGGTCACGAGGTACAGAGGGGAAATCGCCTAAGGACTTGAGTGTACCACTGACTTGTTGACCTACATGGTAAAATAAAAGTTGAGCGACGAAAGTAAAAGCAAAACGATCGATCGATTTGTAAATGAGTGACTATGATGACAGCACCAAAGAAATACAAAAAATAAATACACATCTCCTCCATCACTCCACAGGAGGAAATACTTTTTATATCCACCATCAGCAACTTAGCTACCACCCAGCATCATCAAAACATTGCCACCCTGGAGAGCTAATCATGAGACTGGGACATCATGATTCATGTCGAGGATTTAGCAGATGCCCCACTTCTCAAGGAACTTGTTCAGCTTGCTGAAGCAACCAGCGCAGCCGCACAGCTCCTTGCCCTTGGCGCAGGTAAGGATGCCCTTGTAGTCATCGTCATCGATGGCGTTGGCAATGCAGACGGCCTGGCCGATGACGCTGATGCAGTTCAAGACTGAGCAGGAGGCAGGAGTCTCGAATGAGAAGACTAGACAGTGACTCTCGTTAGTCTTTTTCAAGGCAGAAAAGGAGCGATGATGGAAAGCTTACCCTCGGCCTCGTTGAAGGTAGCGCGGCGGGGAGTCATGTCCTTGACAAGGGCGGTGCTGCCAGCCTCGGCCTCGGCGAACGGAGCAGCGAGGGCCGGAGTGGCGGCGAGGAGGGCAAGGACGGGGACGATGGTGAACTGCATTTTGATGGTGTTTGAGTTTGGAACTCGAAGTTTGCTTTGATGAGCTGTTGAAGGCTGGTGGGAGGCTGGATGCTGAAGCTGATGGTGGTGAAGAAGAAAGATTTGGGCCTTAAGCAGGTGGGAGGATGATGCTTTATACTTGTCGAGCCCCTCAGCTCATTCACCCAAGTTGTCGACAGGAGAGTGGATTAGCCTTCACTGATGGCAAGAAATTCACTACCAATCCAAAGGTAAGAGCTGTCAAGGATTGCCGAGATCTCATGCGCTCGATATTGTTCATCACCCTTCTCCTCACTCATTGTCACATTCTTACTCTAGAGAGTTGCAGCCATGGAGGGCTGTTGGCGGTTAGAAAGCGGGCTGGAAAGACAACTTTGCCTTAAAAAGTCTGGAACCAGAGATCATCGGCCTCGGCAGAGCCCTTGCTCGATATTAAGAAGATATGCAGAGGCGAAGCGAGACCGAGACCGCAAGTTAACGACCATGGCCGGGACTACAGATTTTGACTGGAGAGGGAGTTACTTAATTGCCGACACCATGACTGAGGCGAACAAGGTACAGTTGTCATATCCCGTGCTCAGTGCTGTGGATTGTGCTCCGTCAGTTTGCCCGCTACACCCCTAAGCCTTAAACCCTCATCTCCCGCACAGTATGTGAGGCGCGTATCAACAGAAAGCAGGATATCAGCCGCAATCAAAACTGCATGTATCCGCAGGTCATCATGAGCGGATGCCAGTGAACAAGATAGCTTTAGTCCCTGGAATTTTGAACGCTCTAAAGTGGACCAAAGTTAACTTCTCGTCTCCTTGTTATGGGCTCACAACGGAATTACCGAGGTCACAACTCGCTCTTAGAGAGTCTTTTTACTATGTCAACACGGTTTGCAATGCTTAGACCTCGTGTTTATTCAAAAGTAAGCCATCAAAAGGTTGCATACAATCTCCAAAGGACTTGGTGCAGCTCTGTGCCGCCCATATATACGAATCACCAAAAGAGTTAAGCTCGGCGAGAGTAATGTTGCAATAATCTCTGACGATTAGAACTTATCCTGTCTGGCTCTTTCAGGTTATGCACCTCAAGAGCCCAGCGACTGGACCCTGTCAGGCAACCGGTCCCGAAATGGACTCCGCGTGATTGTGCAGTGAGCGGGATAAGACTAGCTGGTCTGCAGTTTTACTCAAGTCGATGACCACATGCGCTTCACGAAGAGTCTTGATCGGGAAACCACCCCGGAGCCGGAACGTTGCTTTTGGCGGTTCAGTGGTCACAGATCTGCCCTCCAACCTGTTGGCAATAATTGAGGTTTCATCGTCACAGGGGTCCTCCAACGGCCAGACCTAAATTGACAAATAATATTCTTCAAGAAGACGTAGAGAAGCTTTCGAAGGCATGCTGGGTGGCAAGGCTCGAGGAGCTGGATGTTTGTCAAATGGGCTTTAAACGGCCCGCGGATGGGATCCCTGTGTGGATCGTCTCGCTACTGCGAGCTCTTGATTGGGTTTCATTAAAATGCCGTTACTTTATCGTGCATATCTCAAGGAGCGGGTTTTAGGCAAAACGGTCTGACATTCAGGAGGTCTGCTGTCATCGGCCGCGGATTCTTCCGGGCTTACTTTTACACTCTTGGATAGCTTCATTCGGTGGCATATCTTACGGTCGCAGTTACGCACACCAAAAGCGGGTATAAGGGCTTCTCTGTTGCCCAGGCAATCAACTTTTGTATCCATAATCACATGTGCTTTGTCTAGGCGTCGAGTAGGAACAGAAACACGCGATCTGCACAAATTTCCGCATCCCTACCCTTTCAATAGAGCTTGGATTTTGGGAATAAAAGATTAACATTAGACATTCAAGGATGTCGGAGTCAGACAGACAATCCATTGTATCTATGGTCCTCGTTTGCATGTCTTTGTGTGCTCTAATAGCATTTTAACTGCTTTGAAAGCCCCTGATTAGCTAGTCGACGAAGTCTGGTTTTCCGATTGCAATATCGGTGATGGTAGGACCTCTTGTCTTAAGTTTCTTACTACTTTATAAAGGTTGAAGTGTCGATCATGATGCATATCCGACCCTTATTATGTAACCTTGCGCCTTCGACACTTCCATGGCCTGATGATCTTGCACCAATCAATATCATGCAAGGCAAAAGCATTGACTGCAAACCATTAACCCAGATGTTAGTTTCGGTTTCGGATGTACGGCCGTCTTTCGAGGCTGCAAGTTAGTCCCCATTGCGAAATAGATTTGGAGTGGATTTCACTCTGCAGTCGCTGCGTAAGGGACAACAGCTCCACCAAGCCATTAAACATTTCTACGCTATGAGAAAGGACTTCTCTCGTCAAACAAAAGGCAAACAGAAAGGTATAAAACACAATGTAAGTAGGCTTACAAGTGTATCATCGCACAGTTTTAGCCTTCAAAATTTGTCACGCATCCGACATTTGTCATTTCAAGTACGTAGAAGGCCCACCCGTCAGAATGTTCTTCACTCTCTTCCTTATATTAAGACCCAGCCACCTTCCTTTTCGCCACCAGCACCAAATCGATATCAGCTCGGATCTGCAGGAATAATATTTCACATCAACCCCTCTGTCAGAGCCAGCACATCCTATCTCACGCACTTTGATACCCAAGACGCGCAGGTTGTAACGTTTATAGAGAAAATGAGAAGACATTGGGGATTGCTCAAGACCCTCACAAAGCGACTTGCTATCGAAGCACTTGAGATTGGTTTTTACGGCTGAGCGTTCATTACCCCTGCCAAGGTGGTACTGAGTCTTTGTCCAACGTTACATATACTTTTATTTACGCCAACTGATGACGACCCTGTGATGCCGAAGGGACAAAGAGGTAACTTGAAGGGTCTGCGGATTGCTTTGAGCCTAACTATGAAAGTCTCTCCCCTTAAACGAAAGTTTGATCTGAGCAGAACTCAACACAAGATTCAGCCAACAGGCTTTAAAAGGACCTATAATACACTTCCTGCAATAGTATCCGTGTCGCTGGCATAACTGATGACCTTTAATCCTGTCTAATCCATTTTAATCTCAACCGCATAAACAATTCCCCCCTCTTGTCCACAAATCACGCCCCCTAATGTTTGTTCCAAATCCGTGCACTCAGTCTTCACATCCGCCACCCCACGTCCATGCAGAATAAACCTGTTCAAGACCCGTCAATCACGAGCTCATTTGCCACTTCATCCCACACTTACAGTTTCACACCTCCCTCATCAGGACACGGCCAAGTTTGATTGATAGCTAAAGTGTTCGCCGTCTGGTCAAATACAAAAGCAGTGTCATAAACATCATCGTTTGGCCCGGATGCCCAGAAACACATGTTGACCTCTCCACGATGGACGCATTGTACAGTGTAATTATTTACTGTGTTACGAACTCGAAAATGAACGCTGCCGTCGCTCGCTCCGCCGCTTGCGGGGTCATTGTAGTCCGGACTCCAGTCTGATATTTGCCACGATGTGTTTCTGAAGGAGGCTTCGTAGCACGAGCTAGTAGATGTTACAAGTAAGGATGGGCTATTGAGAACAGCGGCACCGGAAACGAAGGGTGTGAAGGTGAAGAAAAGCGGAGAGATGGAACTTGTCTTGGGGATTCTCATGGTTAGCGGAACTGGCTTGCAAGTAAACCTGTCAGAATTTGACCGATGAAGAAAATTTTCCAAGATGGAATGGAATCAGATTGTTCATTCTGTCACTTCTGCCTGAATATGCTAGTACTGCATGCCCATTTGTCGATTCGTTTTCGGCAGAATCGGTCCGCCGTTCCTCTAAGTTAACAGATCGTGCGGAGTGGTTTGCTTTGATGCCCTGCACGTCTCACCCTACAAGCACCAACATCAATTCTTTCTTGTCAAACTGAGGGGAACTTTTGGTCGGATTAAATATCTTATGATTGGCCACTCTAAGCATAGGGGGAAAATGTGGCAATGGCTAAATGGGTGCCCGCGCGGGGGGTGAAAGGTGCCAGCCAGCCTAAGCCACACCACAGCCATCAGCAAGTTCATTTCATTTCTTTCCCCATTTGAATGACTGTTCATAATGTCTTCACTTGCGACAGACTTGGAGAATTCTTGCTTGCCGTTTATAAAAGTCGAAAAACACAACCACTCTTTCCTATTTAGCGGTATCTAATCGTCTTTAACTCGGGCAAGAATGAAATCCGTGTTGTTGAGATTCAAGACAGTGTTACCGGCCCCGAGAGATTGCCCATACTCAGATGCCATTTGCACTTTACCTCACTTCGACATAAACCCATGAACTTCTCCGCCATCTCGTATATGCGGGGCAAACCTAGGAGGACAGCGAAACTTGAGATCGATAGAAAGAGTCTTGACATCTCGCAGAATGCGTGAGACGTACTAGCCGCTATGCTGTCAAATGGTGTAGGTGCGTTACGGTGGATCGATATTGTTTGCATAAACCAGAGGAATAAAACTGAGCGCAACCACCAAGTTTCAATGATACCAGAGATCTATATGGCAGCGGAAACGGTTTATGTCTGGCTAGGGAAAGGGACGGATGAATCAGCATTCGCCATCGATATCCTTGCACATGATTCTCACAGTGGTCTGCCTCTTGCCACAGTACTTGAGGAAAGCTACGACAGCTATCTCAAGATCTAGAGCAGATTGCAAGACGCTGTGAGCAAATTCCCTCTGTGGAAAGGTAATGCTCCAAACGCAGAGATGGCTGCAATGTTGGATTCCGATGTTCCGCGATACTTTAGCGATGGAACGCTGGATTTCGAAGTTCCAGCCTTATCAGATCATAAAAAATCGATAACACAAACAACTTCTTGGTCATCAAGTCTTGTAAATACAAACCACATTTTGACAAGATCATTACATACACCAAAGCAATCAAAAAGGACAATGTAGTGTCAGAGACTGTATTCCTGGTCGCGTAACATTGAGCACCAGCACACTTGATGTTGTGGCGAGGAACCGTTGCCTTTGGACTTAGCATTGCTTCAGGATGCTTCTGCTGCGTGTCTGATGAAGATCTTAAGGCTGGAGCTTAGCATCAGACAGATTTCTGCGAACCCTTACTGGAGTCGGGTACGGGTAATTAAAGAGATACTTCTCGTCAAAAGGATCAAGGTGGTGGTATCTCATCGGAGTATCTCCTGGGAGCAGCTGGTGCAAATTGAGAGGGTCTCCGAGTCATCATTTGGTACATCAGAACCAATGAATGCAATTATTCAAGGCAGGAGGAATTCCAGGAAGGTTGTACCGAAGCCAGGCGGATCGATCTTGGTCTTGCTCGAAACCTTCTGCTACAGCAAAAAGCACCGATCATAGAGATATTATGTATGGTCTTCTGGGACAATCTGGACAGTAAGTATCTATTGGTTATTCGAAACAGCTCGATCAGGCTTTCGACGACGCACTCGAGGCTCGTACTCGACGAAGGTCGCCATGGGCAGAGGAAGACTTTGTGCAGTTCGCTTTGGCATTCCGTGATAGACTCGGATTGCAAGCTAAACTCTGTTACCCCGTGGAGACAGTCCAACTCCTCTTCAGAATTACCAACGAAACAAACAAAAGACACTACAGTCCGCTGCTGAGTTGTAGGCTTGCGTCAAACTTACCTGTCGAATGGGGGGTGCATTTCTGGGAGATGGACCGGGCAAGTTACAGCCCTCATAGCGGCGACTCACTCATTGTTCACATTTGGTGGCACGCTGGATCAAAAAACGATCAAGAAACTTGGGAGACGAAGAGAGTAACATTGGCAATGTTTGAGTGCTTGCCCAGGCAGCCTAGCGCGCAAGCCAAACGCTCGGTTTTACTCTACACCACTTAAATGCAGAGTGGCAGGTGGACTGGTCTGGACATTATCTAACTGTCTTCTGTTCCGCATATCCCGTTTGACCGCCGAAGGAGATGTACTTAGGCCCATCATTGCATAGTGGAGCTACAACAAATGTAGAGTGGTTTTCGTTGATCTAAAGATATGCTAGAGAAATTAGGGTACAGTGCACACTGAAGGAGAGATTGCATTGGACAGATAGCTTAGTTGACTAGGTAGGTATAAAACATGTACTTAAACCCCCCCACCCCAAAATGAAAAGAAATTATTAGATCACAAGTGTTAGCGAGACGTCGTCTCAATTGCACTAGAACTTCTTCCCAATAGTCCGCGATATCAATGGTCCCGCAGCCTCCCAGTCGGCCGTCGACTCAGCTGTATACTCTTGCTTCCTCACATCAGGTAGCAAAGTCTGAGCCTTGTAAGCTGGACTAGCCAGCCTATTCATAGCTGCCACATCTGCAGCCTTCAAGGCCTTAAAGTGAGCCTCTCTCGCCTGGGCATTGTTCCTATCCTCCGACTTGTACGCAAACCTCGAATCTCTAACCGTGACGATGTCATGATCGATGGGCACCTGCTTCTGAATTTCATATCGTACGCTGCTAACCGTCTGTCCCCAGCCCTTGAGAAATCTCCCCGCCGCTGTGCGCAAAGCCACTTCAACAGTCCAGGCATCAACATCGTTGAACCTCCCGGGCGGGGTAGTTTTAATCTCGGCCTTGTCTTCCGCGCTCTTGTCCGGGCGATTCATACCGAAAGGGGCTGGCCTCTTCCACCCTGGCGAGTCGAGAACAGCCTTGATTGCGTCTGCGTCGCTTTTCACCCATTCTGTTGCGCCGTGACGGGGTTGGTCATATTGGACGTTGATACGTTTGAGCGATTGTTCGACGAGCAGGCCGTGTCGTTCTTCGCCACCCATGTTGCGCAGACCAATAGAGAGGGTCTCGATTCCCATAAAGGTGAGCAGATCGAGAGCGCCACTCCGGAACCCGACTGCCATGGAGAAATACCCTTGGTCATGGGCCCACAGTAGGAAGTCAGCTTCAATGTCACGTTTGGTAATGTTGTGACGCTTAAAGGCAGTGACAACCGGGTCAAGCTTGTTCCAGTATTGACCGATGGAGTTTGGTCCTGCAGGGCCACCGGCGACGATGGCCTTGAGCGAGAGCTTGCCAGTGACGTCCTTCTGGGCGTTGATCATGCTGACCAGTTGGGAGAGAGCAGCGCCAGTGTCGAGCTCAGGATAGACTCCACTGTCCCCAGTGCAGCCTGTACCTCGGTGAAGAACCAGCACGTGGCGTGTTTTGTTGTCAGGTAGACCGATCGTAGCAAAAGGGTTGATGGCAGGCTTTTGAAACTCCTTGTAGATCATCTGCCGGTAGTCCGTCGTTATCGCCATCGAGTGCTTAAAGTCGTGCTGGGAGATGTTTGTCTTGAACTCGCGGGTCGAGGCCGCTTCGCGGACAAGCACAAACTCGACCTTCTCCAGCCCGGCGGCCGGAGATTGAGCGCCCTGAATTTGCGTCATAGTCATTTGGGTAGTGAAGAAAGGAACAGACCACTCCTTGGGAAGGACCGTCACATACTCAATAAGGTCGTTGGTCGCCGTATTAGGACAGCTGTGAAGAACCAGGGGCAACGGATTGGTGAATAGGGCAGCACGAATGTGGTACATGTCACCACGATGTGCCGCACTCAGGATGTATATCTTTGGAACTGGCTGCTTGAACTTCTTTGCATAATCCTTGGCCTTGGTGGCGAAGTCGCGGGGAACCCAGATGGCAGGCATTTTTGTCCTTATTTTGCGAGATTTGACGGGCTGTCACGGATAACTGGTATGACGCAGCTGCTAAGAAACTGAAATGCGGTGGGAATAATAATAACTGTGTAGATACAAGTCTGAGAAGAGTGCCAAGTTTAAGTTTTGTGGTTGTGTCTGTGTTGTAGTTAGGAGATTGGATGGTGAGTGTATAATGGTTAGGCCATATTTTGTTTTATTGAAGCCGGAACCTCCATTTTATATACCCACCCATCTAGGTAAGGTAGGTAGCTAATGCCGTTTCTTTTTACACACAGATCCGAGTAAGCTGACGTTACTAATCTCTCTGGCCATTGTCATGTACCTCTTGGGTGAGATTATTTCAACTTTGGCCATCATCTCCTTCACCATGTCAGCACCGAGGGAGGACGTGCCGCAACAGTAGAATTGTCGAAATAGCAACATTGCGAATCATTTTTTATGTTCATTAACCTGAGCATCGTAACTATCAGCACTATGATTACACGCCGCCTCCATGTCGATGGGTCGCGACACATTTCAGGACAAAGCTCACCTTAGTCAAATTTTCATTTCAACAGTTTGGGGCGATGAGGTGAGCAGTACACGCTAAATGGAGTTCAAAATATCCTGCAAAGCCGGGCAGTTACGCCTTCCTACCTTACCTCGTTTCAGCAGGATTTGGCATCCTACCATTTACCTGGTAAATCCTAATCCCATTAAGTTTCTGCTCCGACCTTTTGACTCTAGATCGGCCGCTCCCGTATGCGAGGAGTAGCTTCTCTTTACCTCTATCTAACTATGAATCTATTTGATCCTCTCAGTCGACTCGTCGTCGTGTACCAACGAACCCACATGACATTACACCATCACTGGAAAGCTGTCGCACTTTAAAAGGTTGTGTCTCTGAAGCAAGTTTATAAGTCGCAATGGCTCAAACAGTCATTTTATTTAAAAGACTTTTAGCTCTTATTTATACTAGCACAAGTAACCATGAAACACACTTTGTAATTTTTCTTCACGCCCATCACTAGGTACCAATGCTTGCACGTAGAGTCAACAAATGCCCATCCACCGTCAATGCAGCTACCACGGCTCGTAAACATAGCACAAGGGGGTTCCGCCCACAGTGTCCATGGCATCCTTAATAGTTATGTTGCGGTTAAGAGGTTCGAACCCCATGTTGTCGCTCAGCACGGCATTCGGCGAGGGAGGCATGTTGTACATGGTATTTGTGCCCGAAATGGTCTGCCTCTTCTCCCAGTCCAGGTTCTGCCAGATAAAATGCAGACGGTCAATGTTGCCGTGATGGAGGTAAAAACCGGGCTCGAGAGACGAAAAGTAAAAGTCGCTGCCTGGGTCGCCACTGATGGAATAGTGACCGCCGATGTGAACACCCTGCCCAAATGTCTTGCCTCCGTCGCCGCGGACACCTTCCCCTTGCACAGCGCTCTGGAAAACAGCGATGGTGCTCGTCCAGAGCAAGACCTCAGTCGTGTTGCGCAGCGTGGCCCACTTGTTGCACACGTCGTCGTTGAGATCGCGCTTGATGCACCGCGGATTGTAGGCCAGCGGGTTGCGCGCGCTCAGTGGGCCCATATTAATCGTAAAGTTGGAGAAGGGCCCCTTCTTGAGGCATCCACCGCCCGTCCCGGGTTTCGCGCCACCGATAGCCGCCCGGTGGTTCTTGACAAACTCGCCATTGCCGCCGAGCGAGTACTCGGACCCGTCAAACACCGGCGACTTGTCCATGGCGCCGCAGTCGAGTCCCCATTCCCAGTAAGGAAAGGTTCCAGTGTACCCGCAGAGATTTCTCAGATCCTCTTCAAGAACCCAGTTGTAGTGGCGATGCCAGAGGAGGAAGGGGGCGTTGTTGTGGACGAAGGGGGTCTGGTAGTAGTGGAGTACCCCGTAGTCGTCCCACGCTGACTTGGCTCCGGCAATGTTGTTGTATCGCGAGGGCTTCTGCATCAGGCACTGAATTCCCTCCTGGAAGCCTTTACGGTCGGCAAGAGTCATATTCCTCCTAAGCAGCAAAGAGAATAAGTTACTTTTCTTTCACTGATGATGAAGGCATTGTTTTGAAGGGGAACCTCATACCACTCCTTACGGATCTTGATCTTGTCCTTGGTGCAGCCAGAGGTTGCCTTGGCCGCCCGAGCCATAGCTGTGTCGTAGGCAATCTTACCCAGCTGGCGGATAGCTTCACCCGAGTCAATTTGGGCTTGAGTAAAGGTCGGGATTACGGCGCTCACGGCCATGCCGGCGAACAGGCCTGTGGCCGTGACTAGTTTCAGGATGGACAGCATCGTTTCGTTACCGATCTTGAAGGGTACAAGAAAAACTGAAATGAGACACACAGGGCTTTTAACAATGTTTGCTAGGTCAGGTATGCGTCTTGCTTGTCCCGATGATGTTTACCGATCCTAAAAAGAACTCATGAAAGGTGTGGGGCGGGATGGTCCAATAGCTATTTCAATCAACTTTAATTTTATTGCTTAGACGAATCATGCACCCCAGATTTTCCAGATAATATATTGCTCGTAAATTTTTAAAGTCCACGGGGGCTCGTAGCCTGTCACCTAAACATTACGGGCTCACCCAGCGACTAATGGGCTAAATTTCTACGTGGCTGACAAGGATGAAGTTTCTGGGTAATGAAAATTCTCATCAAAACACTTTACTGTGAATTAGGGACCTTCATACTATGCCTCTCTTGGAAGCGTTTCATATCGTGGAACACAAGCATACATCGGTAGTTGAGTGCGGTGACGAATCCTCGCCTTCGGAAACCGGATGCTAGGACCCTTGCTAAAGTTCGGCAGTTCGATATTGTTGGTAGCTGCAACGGCAAAATTGAGAGTCGAATCAGGTGCTAAGGTAAGAGAACCCAGCATGTCGTGTTGTTAAATATAGTAGTATCCGACTTAGCCGGAGGCACTCGGGGGTATGACACAAATCTTATCGAAATTGTTCTCTATTGGCCAGTTTATTTACTTGCAACCAGCCAACAATATCAGGCTTCATATCCGTGCGCACAGAGCAAATGTCATAAGTTTGCCCATGGATAGATTGTAGAAAGGTCAAACTAGCAATGCATCCATACCATGGCGCAAAATGGTGTGTTTCTAGAGCAATAAGACCGGCTAAGTGCCACGAGGTAATATAATATTGCATGCTTCAGGTGTTTATTAAGGTATTATAGGGGGAACCTCATTTCCAGGTTAGAGCAGAAACACTTGATTATTGCGCAGGCCCTGTGAAAAGTTTTCCAGATCATCAAAACACAGTACGAACCAGTGCCTGAATGATCCTAGAACGTGACAAGAATGTTGGATCTCGGGATATTTGCCCGCCTATTGCGGGAAAGTAATTGAATTGAGTGTTATGAAAGGGAGATTAGGTAACTGAGTTCAGAGAGCCTGGGTTGAACAGGCCAGTGTGTTTTTAGTAGGTTGGTACCTTACTTTTCGAGTTCCATTTCTTCAACAATTAGTGAATTCTGACCACAAAGATGTGCAGAACTCAGTTTCAAGTTGCCTTGGGCCTAGCTATCACTGTTTGTGTCCATCCCGGCAACAAGGGCCGTCCAAAGTGTAACGGCATGAGTTTGATGCTAGGCACCCGAGGAGCACGTGAAATTACTGCTGCGGAGTTGACTTCCATGAGCTATCCCCGCACCAAAACATGGCACGTGGGCCCTACGCCGCAATTTCGCATGAGCCTTTTCTCCTTCAGTGTGAGTTTCCGACAGTGATGCGGAGATGTGAACCTGGTTTGATGGAGCAAAAGTAAAAGAATACCTAGACTTTACCATTGCGATCCGTTGAACAGAGCAGACGCCTTCGTTGCAACTGCGATATATCGCCGGAATGGCCCTTCGATTTAAGAAAGGGTTGCCACTTTTAACTGTCCCAAAAATTCGACTCCTGGTGTCCGGCCACCAGCACGAGCACAGCGTCTTTCTCTCCTTCAGTCCTAAGGCCAAAGCAGAGAAAAGCCACCGTGGTGGTCTCCCGTCGGCGTTTATCAGATACAGCTCAAGCACTCCCAAGGGCATGGAAGTCAAATGCCAATGTGGCACGATCTCTTTCTCCACCTCGAACCCATCCCCGCTGTCTGTTTATCATTGCCACTGCATTGAATGCCAGAAGCAATCATCCTCTGCGTTCGGCACAAGCGCCATCTTTCCTGCCGATGGAATTTTCCCACTGCATCCCGAGCTCAAAGCCAAGTTGCGGATATGGACGCGGCCATCGAACGAGGGCAGGGCTATGGACTGTTATTTTTGTGGGAAATGCGGAGTCAGAGTTATGCATCGGATTCGGGATGCAGATGGACGGGAGAGGGACACAGTCAGCATCAAAGGGGGCTTGGTAGAGGGTTTGAACTGGAAAGGGGCAAAACACATTTATACGAGGAGCGCTGTGGTGCCAATACCGCATGGCGTAGAGCGTTGTGATGGTGCACCTGAGGAAATGGAGGGTAGGAAGGAGGGCAAAAGGAAGACGGACAATACATGATTGAATATTGATTTTGCAGATAGAAGCATTAAAATACTGCTGCTTTCTTTCCCTGCTTCATCATCCGCTCACGCCATCCAAGCATCTCTCAACCCCGACCTCCCATTTCATTGCCGTATACCCCCCTGTAGGCGGCAATTTTACCGGAATGTTCAAGACACTGACATTCTCACCCAGCTTATCTTCCAGCCAATCAACATGAAAACGTCCTGGGGCAGTTAATAATACCTTGACCGCTCCCCTGTTCTTCTTCCTTTTCCTGCTTCCCATCTCAATGAACCTCGTTATTACGCCCTCTGCATCTCGCCTCAAATCCTCCTGGTCACTGTCCAACCAAAAGGATAGCCCATCTATAATCACGAAAATCGTCTTGCTTCCGTCCCTCAATACTTCCTTAAGTACTGATTCAAACATTGCCATGACCTCCTCCACGTCTTCACAATCAAGTTGCTGCTCTATTCCAGACACATTCCTCAAATCCAATCCGTTGCATTTTGTCAGCAGCTGCGCCAGCATGCTATTCACCAACCCTGCGGGACTCTCCCACTCCTCCTCACCGCCGTAGTGCAGCCCTGCCCAGAAGTATAATGGGATGACATCCTCGCGGGTATCAATCTCCCTCATTTGCTCTAGAGCAAACGCAAGTCTAGCCGTGACGAATGAAACTGAGGACCTGGTCCGGGATATGTATGGTGCGTTGCCGTTGATAACGAGGGACGAGTTTTTTGCGCTAGAAGCCCAGGCTGAGACTGCGAGCGAGTTAATTAGATGTAAAGAGCGGTCCTGGTCCGGTTTTGGGAGCAGAGGACCGAGGGACAGGAGAGAGGTGAGATCCGAAAGTGGAGCTGTGGGCGAGTAGCTGAGTAAAGACAAGAGCGATTTACGCAGGTGAGAACTTGAGGGGGTGGCCTTCTTCTTTCTCTTGGTGGCCATAGTGGTGATAGTCAGTGGAGACGAGGGAGAGTTGACGTCTTTGGGTGTGTCGAGGGGTTTGACTGGTTTGAGAAAGCGGTCCGTTAGCAAGCATAAGGTGACATCCATGGAAATGACTGAGAAAAAGAAACTCGAAGCTTACGTCTTGACACTGCAAATTCGAATACTCCATCGCCGCCTTGAAGCAGCTTCAGTAAACCCGGCCAGACATTGGATGGCTGGGTAACAGCAGTCTTGATAGCCTCGACTGCTTTTGCCATCTCACTTTGTCTCCGCTTTATAGCTTCCAGCATCTCACCTATGACTCTGTTTGCTCGTCCCTGTTCAAAAGCTGCAAGTCTGAGCAGGTGTTCCATTCTTGCCCTCTCTTCTCTTGCGGCCTCATTGTCTTGCTTAATGACAGTCCCCCATCTGTCGAGCATTTCTTTCTGGCAGATGTCTGCTTCTTCGTTGAAAGCATTTCGATCCCTTGTCACTTGATCCAATTTCTGGATGAGATCCTCTTGGAATGTACCGGGTTGAAAGACGACCTTGAGAATGTTGGATGAAGCTTTCCGTCGGAGGTAGTTTAGGATATGCCCCAAGACGGCTAGAGTAGACATGTAGAAGGCCTTGCTTAGGGATTTCAACCCATCCGAGTCCTTGTAGATGTTCAGAACACGCTGCGCACTATTCAAGATCGTTGGTATCTGTTGTAAGGCCTCAAGGATCTTGTCGCGGATTTGTGTCAGGCGAGCTGCAGCCTTTAGACTGTAAGTAACGTGTTTTTTGGGTGCTAAGACGCTCGTTCTCACCTTCAAAATGAGCTTCAATCCGCCACAGACAATTGAGAGGTAGCTGTTCTCGCTTGGCAGCAAACCGAGCCAACCTTCAATGCTATCTTTTCCCTCGCTCAGCTTTCTACACGCAAGGTTAATCTTTCCCCAAGCCCCTTTGGAGTTCGCACCCTGATGCTGTTCGATTGCTTCTGACACGATTGACTCAAGCTGATTAACTGTATGTGTGCCATCAGGGTCGATTCCTGTTTTGTATTTCTTTTTAGCTGTATTTTCATACTCTCTCATCGCTGCCTTGAAGGCGTCCTCTTGCTCCTTGACATCCCCATCTGCAATCAGTCTTTTTTTTTAAAAAAAAATTGAAGACAGAAAATCAGTGTCTCGGTCCCTCTGGCAGTGATGGGTGCTTGACAACTCACAAGGTAGCCCCAATCCTACTGTCAGGAGAACTCTGCGATGGGTTTGTGGGAATTTTGTCTTGGCTCAGTTCGGTCTGAGAGTTGGACATGTATGTGCTGGTCACAACTTGCACGTAATTATATATTTGAGGTCCCTCACTTAACAACTCCTCTACTCCCTTGCACGGGTCCGGATATAATAGCGTCAAAGCCATGAGGAGCCTGTTGCCAGATTCAATGTGGTATGAAATTGCGTCTAGGACCGCCGAATGTTGAGATGACGGATCAAAATCAGATGGAGGGCTGAAAGTTTTGGACACTGCAGACCCCGACATTGACAGCAGCCAGATCACGTGAGGGAGGCGCATGTATCGAAGGCGGGGAGGTGAGACAAGCTGCAGCTGAGGTAGTCTCATGCCCACAAAATAATAGCGCAAACTCAGGACGATTGGGTATGACCACGCTGCGCCGTAGCCCCTGCATAATTAGCCGCTGGTTTTTGGCTTTACCTAGGGTTGCAGTTATCCCTTGTGATAACGAAGATCAGTTCTATTGGTGAGCGGCTGGAATGCCATTCTTGCGCCAAGGACACTTCGGGAGTGAGGGGGGTGGTATCCGCCATCCGTAATACCCAACACAAATTCTACAGAGCTGACTCAGGTGGGGAAGTGAAGTAAAGCATGAAGAGCCGCTCAGCCACTCCTCACTGTTGACAAGCAGCCTGTTCCCCTCTGCTAATTTCTTGCCTTCTTTTGAGACCTGGCAGCCTTGAATCTCGTTACTATAGACCCCCCCCCCCGGCGCCCCTCCACTCTCTTTTTTTTTTTCCCACTCCTTTGTCCCCAACCTACCTGCCGGATTAAGTTACATATATTGTCTTCTAAGATTAATAGACGGTAATCATGGCCAGCGACGAACAAGCAAGTCATGCGCCAGAGGATGAACTTGACCTCCTTCCGAAGACGTACCGTCACAAGAAGTTCCAGAGTGTTCTTTTCAGCGGCCCGACTCCACCTCCCGCCCCCCCCCTAACAGAGTGGATGACCGGAAGGAACAACTCCAAAAAAAAGAAAATGAAGAACGCCCATGATGAGGGTTTAAGTTCAAGCTCCAGTCTCTTGGATGACTCCAGTTCAAGTTCAAGTTCGAACAGCTCTGAATCCGGCTCAGACACGGATGGCACAACGAAGGCAGCTTCTGCACGCAAAACACTGCAGAGAATCAAGAGTAGAAATGCACGCTGGAAGAAGAAGGCCATCGAGGCCGAAAAGTTCTTCATCCGAAGAGAAGGCATTACATACATCTACGATGAGCTGTGGAACATGAATATCCAATTCGCCGTCAACTGCCATCTCTATGTCGGCGTTTTGGAGACTACCTATCTGATTAGCACTGCGGATGGGCCTAGTTCCGAAGATGTCGAGCTAAAAAATGAACAAGACCAATCCAACTGCGGGTCTAGGAATGGCGACGGTCCGCGAGTCGACGAAATTCAACCAGAGAAAAACAAACTGGACACAAATCAACCCCACGAGACTGTCGAACCTGACAAGACAGGATCTGATGACAAGGAGCCCAGCAAGATCCAACCCAGAGGTCCCCAGGCCGAAGGCACAGTGCCTGAGCAAAACAGAACGAGCGAGGCTGGACGCGACAATGCCCAGGATGGAATCGATGAAGCTTCAAAAACTGCTGAGAATCAAGACATGCCTCCAGACAGGTCCATGCCGAGGGTCGTAAACCGTGGTCGTCTCCCAGCACGAGTGCGAATTATGAACGACCTTCTTCAGTTGCATCTACAAGTTTTGTGCAGGCTATCTACCGTCAACACGGACCAAATTGCACCATTCTGGGTCTTTGTACTCAATGAGGACAGGATTCGGAAATCCCTCCAAGAGCATGAAGCAAAGTTTAGCCAGATCAAAGAAAACTTCCCAGAGCATCCTGCAATTTTGCGAACCGCCCCATGCTTACCGCTTGAATTTGCGGACGGGCGGGACGCCTCAAAGCGGCAGTTTGTCCTGCCGGCGGGAGACTGGGATGCCTCAAATGTCACGGAAGACCAAGTCGAGGGGCATCGAGTGCTGCTGGATGGCCTGCGAGCACTCGTTCAATTATTGGACAATGACTTGTCCGAAGCGGTCGAAACAAATCGACGGCTTCAGAAAATGCAGCTAGGAGGGCTCCAAGTTCCGTTCTCGCATCTCTGGTATCTCTTCTATCCTGGCTGCGATGTTGTCTCGACCCATCCAACCCTGCAGGCGTACCGTTGCATCCAGACGACCGGGGGGAAGACTCAACTTGCCATGGTACATGGAAGGTACGTTCCAAAGACGTATGACTTTGTCATTTACTACGCCTCGTTGGACTTTGACGGCAAGGAGTTTGGCGCGAAACATCAGTCAATCAGAATACGATCCTACCGAGGGTTAATGGCCGTCACGGACCTTGCCGTCTACCCGTTAGCTTTTGCTGAGCCCGAGCTGGCTCAACGGCTGATAAGCAGGGGCCGCAAGTTTGAGCAGTTGGCCATAAAGGCCAGGCATCGGAAGTACAGGGGCGTAAACCTTTTAGAGGAACCCGTGTTTGACATCTTGGAGGAGGTATGCTTCGACATATTTGTAAGGCCTCGCACTTGTCACAGTGGCCTGCTAACGTTTCTTACAGATTGACAGTGATGTAATGATTGACTTTCAACAAGCGTACCGGTCCAGCGAGCCCAGGATACCAGTTCCCGTGTTTGGACCCCAGACAACCCAGACCGGTCGACCTGGAGTACCAACTCCGCCTCGACGTACGGGAGGCATGCCACGGCCCGGAGAGACCCAACCGGGTGCTCCGGGATCGCAAAGGCAACTGGAGTATATTCTAGACCTTCCGGCGGATAGTCTTGGAATGACGGTGGATAACGGCAATTTTTTGCTGAACGGCTGGCAAGTATTTGTTAACAACTCCGAGATCTTCCAACCACATCGCCCTGGAACCTTGACCGAAAGTAGTCTGTTACTCCTTCCCATCAGGGTATATGGATATGCGCTGTTGAATCGGCAATGGTGTAAGTACCTAATTGCCTACCTACCTATATGTTAGCTCACATCTGCATCATTGGCTCGAAGCTGACTTTGGCGGTTCCACAGTCCCTTTAGACATTGACTGTATTGGAGAGGTTCCCAAAGTAGAGCCAGGTGACAATGACGGTTTTCAGAAGCTCGTGCTGCCAGAGGGCCACAGGGACATTGTTCGTGCTTTGGTCAATTCGTATGCTCGACAGATCACTCCAACTGGCAATGTCAGGACAGAGTTTGATGTGGTGAAGGGCAAGGGCAAAGGACTGATCATCCTGCTTCATGGTGCTCCAGGTGTGGGCAAGACTTCGACAGCTGAGTGTGTAGCTGCGAACGCCGGCCGTCCGCTTCTTCCGATAACGTGCGGCGACCTTGGAGGAATCAGCGCCAAGGAAGTCGAACAGAACCTTGAAACATTCTTCATCTTGGCGAGAAAATGGGGTTGTGTGCTTCTCCTCGACGAGGCTGACGTCTTCCTCGGCGCTCGGGACAAAGGGGACATCCGACAAGTCAGCCTGGTCTCAGTCTTCCTGCGGGTGTTGGAATACTACTCGGGTATCCTAATTCTCACTACTAACCGCGTCGGCTCGTTCGACGAAGCCATCAAATCCCGCGTGCATTGCGCGCTCTACTATCCGCCGCTGGACCGTCGGCAAACCCTCGAAATCTGGAGAATGAACCTGGACACTCTCGAGGAACGTAACAAGTACGAGGGCCCCGATACCGTCATGCGTGTGCGCTTTAACAGGAAAGAAATTGAGCGGTATGCGGAGGAGCATTGGGACTCTTGCACCGAGTCGATGCGATGGAACGGGCGACAGATAAAGAACGCGTTCCAGACTGCGGTTGCGCTGGCGGACTGGGACCACTTCCAGCACACGGGTGGCAATCCGGTCCCCGAAGGACCTCTGTTGAAGAAGTCCCATTTTCAGACCGTCTCTCAAGCGAGTGCGCATTTCGACGACTACTTGATGAAGGTTCGGGGTGCTGATCAGGAAAGAGCCAAGATGCACGAAATCAGAAGAGACGATATCAGAGTGTACCGCCGGGATACGGGCAAGAAGACCCTCAGTCACAAAGCGACCAAGCCAAAGGCCAAGAAAAAAGCAAAACCGCCTCCCCCTCCGGAATCTTCAACAGAGGAGAGCGAGGAAGAGAGTGAGGAAGATGAAAGTGTGGAGGATGAGGACGAATCCTCCGCTGCAGTCAGCGAGGAAGAGGAAGAGGAAGAGGATGTCCCGCCACCTCCGCCTCCGAAGAAGAAGAAGGTGGCCTCCAAGAGGAAGAAAAGCAGAGAGTAACAGGTTTCCGTAGTACACTGAGGTTTCTCCATCAGGTTTTATCATCTCCGTTTAAGCCTCCCTCTGGCGAGGGCAGATCTGGTCTTGTGCTTTGCAATGTCTCCACTGCCTGATGAAGTGTTCATTAGTTACGTAGGTACCTAGGTAGGCTATCCACATCGCTGCCATTACATTTTCACAAAATAAATAGCCTATCTAAAGAGTTGCTATTTCTCACATAGTATAAATCAACCATAGCTTAGGTAGGTACCTAGGTAGGTAACTAAATAATCAGGTACTAAGTAATTAAGTACACTACGTTTCCAAAGGTACCTAGGTATGTACACAAAAGTGACCCCCCACACATAGAATGCTCCCAAACAAGTAGCAAGATGTGTTATCGCGTCCTTCCGAGAAAACAGGGGGCCGAGCTCGAAGAATGGAGATCGTGACCCGGGGAGCCCGGAGAGAACACAGGGCAGGTATACGGAATCCACACAGCGGGGATCCTTGGCGGAGCGAGTCGGACGATCGGAAAATCCCGCATTTCCAAGTCCGAGCCCGGAGCCAATATTAAGAAACAAGACTTCCAGTCCACGTGCTGTCCGATCCGTCCCCGTTTGATCCCTCCAAATATCATCCGTCGAACTGTCTTGCATGCACAACGGCACACCACCATGGGCTCACTCACGACAAACCTGTCCAAGGACATCCTGCTGATGTTAGTGCCTTGGGAGGAGAAGGATGATAAATGGAGGACAAGAATCCAGGCAAAATATCCTGGTCTTGAGATCCGATGGGTCAACACGGGATGGAAATTCCCGGCTGATCCATTGCCGGAGGCTGAGTTGCACGGTGCCACCCTCCTTTGCGCCGGCCTGCCACCGTCACCAGAGGAAGCCAAACTGCTCCCAAACGTCCGCTTTGTCCAGCTCGTCTCAGCTGGCGCCGACCGGTGGTTAGGCAGCGCTCTGTACCAAAATCCGGACATCACCTTTTGCACTTCTAACGGCACCCATCCGTGAGTCTATTCCTGCGTTCCCGACCTACCGGCATTTAATTTGACAGTCCGAGCGCAGACCCCAAATTGCGGAATGGGTCATCGGCACTTGGCTAATGATGAGCCACCGGTTCCTCGATTACGCGGAGGAACAGAAAAAGGGCAAATGGGGTGGTCCCACCAGTCTCGGCGTCCAAGATTCGCCGGGACTTCGAATGGGCATCCTCGGATACGGTGCAATCGGCCGACAGTGCGCCAGGCTTGGCCAGGCCCTCGGCATGGAAGTCTATGCGTACACGCGGAACGAAAAGTCTACGCCCGAGTCGCGCAAAGACGACAGCTATTGCGTCCCCGGCACCGGAGACCCGGACGGGCTCATTCCGGCAAAATGGTTTCACGGTCCAACCAAAGAGGATGTCAACAATTTCCTGGCTCAGGACATCGACCTCTTGGTTCTCGCACTTCCGCTTACAGAAGCGTCCAAAGGCATCCTCGGATCAGAGCAGTTCGAGATTCTGTCCAAGAAGAAAACCTTTGTCTCCAACATCGCGCGAGGCCAGCACATCGACACTGATGCCTTGCTGGATGCCTTGCAATCCGGAAAGATCAGAGGTGCCGCGCTCGATGTGACCGACCCTGAACCGCTACCCGATGGGCACCCGTTATTCACGGCCCCGAATGTGTTTATCACGCCGCATGTGAGCTGGCAGACGCCACACTACGTCACGAGAGCGCTGGCAATTCTTGAGATTAACTTGGATGCCCTGAAGGATGGGAAGCCGTTGATCAATGTGATCAACAAGGAGCATCACTATTGAGTCTCTGAATTCGAGATTGAGAAAGAGAATTTGTACTGTAATTGACCCACACGTAGCATATAAATCATTTCATGCGCTTCCCCCAAGCCTTGCCCTCAGACCCTTCTTTGCCTCCGTCACGCAACCTTCGACGTCAAAGCCCCAGCAGATCTCCTGTCTTGTCTCAATATCCCGCCGCATCTCCTCGATGCTCATTTCCCCCAGCCTCAACTCATACAAATCAGCGGCCCTCCTGCTGCTCTGCACCAACCACTGGTCTCTCTCCCTTCTGCTTGCGTCAAACTGCGCAAAGACGTGTTCCAGGTCTTGCACTCCTCCTCCCAGTTCCAACAGCTCCTGGAAAAGACCCTTGAGGACGGCCACGTCCTCCATGCCAAAACCTGCCCCGGCTCCGTGATGAGGAGTGCTGGCGTGCGCGGCATCCCCGATGATCATTGCTCGGTTCAGCCAGTACCGCGGTGGGGGATTGTCGGCGAGGTCAAAGAGTCCCCACTGGAGAGCGGGTTTTTGTTACTAATTGTCAGTCTTGAAAATAATGTGACGAAGTGGTTGGAATGTGCAGTGTGCGTGCGGTATGCAGGAAACTTGGGTACATGGGTAGATAGGGTAAGTAGGGTACGTAGGTAGGTAGGAAGGTAGGTAGGTAGCTACTGTACCTTGATGAGGGTGCTGTCGTTGTCGGGAATCATGTTCAACAATGCGAGAACGGTTGAGCTGAACCCGGCATTCGTGTAATCCCTGATGGCGTCCGCTTTTGTTGTTGGGACCGTGAGCGATGTGCTGTTGCTCGGCCAGGTTGGGGTTGAGTCGGTGACAAAACAGACCATGTTGAGAAAGTTTAGGACCGGGAAGGTGAGGAGGTGAGCAGACGGACCCATCTAAATTGTTTCCTGTCAGTCACTCAACCCTATCTTCATGCTGCGACGGAGGGCTGCCTGGATAGTCACCCATAAACTCGAAACTCCTGCTCTCCCCTCGCCCAGCAAGGCCGCTGCCTCGCTCAATGGGGCCAAACACCGGTACGCATATTTGCCCGAGTATGTGCATTTGGCTTCAGGAAACAATGCCGTCCGCACCTTGGACTTGACACCGTCGCAGCCAATCACTCCAGAGTGGTGGACTGTGGTCCCGTCGGCAAAGTGAATCTCGACTTCGCTGTTGGCGGCGTTTGGTTGCGTGAGGGACTGGAAACGCTTGCTAAAGATGATGGGAGCTGTCACGCGGGAAGCGAGTATGTCGAGCCATTTCGCTCGGTGGACGGCTGCGTGTCCCTTTCCGTGAGTTGCGTAGACTGTGAATGACGGAGCGGCCGAGGTCTGGTCGGAGAGAGAGGCAGTGCCGGAGAGGAACTCGATCCAAACGGGTTTAGCTGTCTCTGCTTGCGGTTGTGATGCTTTCCCCGCGAATGTGCCGACTCTTTCAAAGATCTTGTAGAGATCGGGATCAATGACTTTGAGTGCTCTCGCTGCGTTAGGTCCAAACCCCAGACCAGCACCCAACTCATTCAGGGAAGAAGACTGTTCATATATTGTATGCTTGATTCCAAGTGATGTGAGAGCAACGGACAGCGTCAAGGAGGTGATGCCAGCTCCTACTAAGGCGAGGTTGAATTCTGGATTTGCCTGAGTGGTAGACATCATGTGGGAGGAGGATGCGTGAGGCATGAGGGATATGGAAGGTAGAGTACAAGATTCACAATCAGTCTTTAATATTTAATGCATAATTGTGGTCCAAGTCTGGGGACGCAGGGAGCACCCAAGCCCAGCGTGGTGGGTCACACTGCATGTAGGATAACATCACCCGTAATTATCTCCCGGACTCGAGACAGGTAGCGTATGGTTGGGTCGGACTTTTTGGGAGAATCTCTGGTAAAATAGAGTACGACGAGTGCTACAACTTTACAATCAGGTAAGGATGCCGTTCTGGGTGGTATAATCCACGAAGCTTCCGTCATCCTTCGCAGCAGCGGCCTTTGCGGCCTGGTCGGCCTCGGCATTCCAAGCTCTCGGAATTCGCCAGAAGCTCACCTCGCAGCCGCTGTCCACGCACATTCCCATCCGCTCGCTTAGACGCTCCCACAAATCTCGGTTTTGCACCGGAGAACCTCCCGACGTGCGCCAGCCGCGCGCCGCCCAGCTCCGCAACCAAGCCGTCGCGCCGTACACGACATACTCGGAGTCTGCGGCGAGTACGATGCGCTCCCACCCTTCGCCCCACCATGCACGGAACTCGAGCGCCGCGATGGCGGCACGCAGCTCAGCACGGTTGCTCGTTGCTCTGTGCAGCTCGTTGTCCGGACCTTTCCGCTCGAGGATCCCGCTACAAACACCGCCGGGACCTTGTTTGTAGATGAATGCCCATCCAGCTCGTGCGTCCGCTGCGCCGTTATCAAGGCATGACCCGTCGGTATACATGAGCATCGTTTTGAGCCCACCGACCTGCGGCACATTTCGACGGCGGAGCACGATGCGTGGCATGGTTCCGGGTGGCGCTGATGTGTTGATGTTCCGCGGCGCAAAGACTGTAGTTGGAGATTCGCCGGCTGGTGGAGTAAAGACGGTGCCGACCCAGACCCCGTTGGTGCCGCTTCCCATTGCCGCTCGGACGCGCTGGACGACGGCGGGGGAGGGGACAGGGCGCGGGGCTATGACGCCGCGAAGAGGAACCATATTTCCGTTACCATCTTCCACCATTGGGCGGAAGTTATGGAGCTTGAAGGTGAAGCTTGGATCGGCGCCAAGGAGGGTGAAGTCGCCGTCCGTATCCAGGACCCGGCGTGGGTTGTCTTCGGATTCGGAATCTGGATCGGCGCGTGGCATTATTACTGACAACGTTGCACGGGTCCGCTAATACCAAGCTGATCTCAGTTGTATGTTCTGTGTCGAAGATGAGAAAAGATGGAGTGGAAATTCACAAATCGCGGTGAAACTGCACACAGTTATATGATGCGTCAGCTTGAGAATGTTTCAAGGTTTTGTTCGAGAAACACTCGGAGCTAGCTCGGTGAGAAGCAAATACAAACTTTAACTGAGCAGGGCAAGCAGAGCAAGCAGGGTCACAAATACCACTGGGTGATTTCAACCAGAGGCAAATCGTGGAAGCGGCACCTTCATGATTGTTAGCTGGACTGTCAGAGCGTATACGTGATCCGAGTGGAGAAAACGTGGATCCATGAGTCAGTAAATGCGTAGGGGCAATCAAGAGAGACCGGGGGTTTCTGCCGCCCCTCTCCGCCTACCACTGCAGTGCGACGCAGCGTGGAAAGCGAAAGCAAGCCCGTAGCAAAACTGCATTGGCTGTTGACTCTCGTCAAGATGGGTAAACTTTAGAAAACGAAAGCCGATGGATCGCTCAGGACCACGTCCATGATGACTAATGTAATATATTCGGTCGTTATTCAACCATGTCTATTAGCAATAAGCAAAGAACTAAATGCAATAATACTGCAGCGCTTCGAACCAATTCATCTTGGTTGCCCCATACGCGCTTAGCAAGCATAAAAATCCGCTCCCACTCTACAGCTTTTCAGGAATATGATCCTCAACCGAACTGACAACAGCCAAGTTTACCTCGCCAATACTCAACATACCTCCTCCAGGGGTCCCGCTGACACCAGCCAGCAGAGCAGTGCACTCAATAACATCCTCAGGCTCCAACAAATGCCACCTGGCCAAGGTGACCTTGGTACTAGCACCCACAGTGACGGTAAAGGTGTTCTCGGCCTCAATCTCGGCACTACCATCACTAGGGGCCGATGCGCCGTTCAGGGCACGGAACATGTCCTCGTCGGTAAAGTCATCTCCCATACAAATGACAAACCCAAGCTTCTCCTTGTCCTGGGCCTTGAGCTCGGCATTGTAGGTTGTGACCAACCGTTTAACAATCTCTCCCTTGTTGATAAACGTCGGACGGACCTCAAGGTTGGCCTTGCCGGGCATGACCTCTACGTCCCACTTACGTGCGACGGTCGTCTCGAGTTCTTTCTGGCATTCGCGTGACATATGCAGACCTTGCTCAGGGTCGGCAAGACGATAATGCCAAGTAAGGGCGCAACGCTTGCGCTCAACAAAAGAGCCTAAATGTCACATCTTGTTAGCAACAGAACATGGAAGAGGGGTGGGCAATGAGAAAGATAAGAAAAAAAAGAAAAAAACTCACCAGGAACCTTGTCGGTATACTCCTGGAAAACCTTGTGCACTTCCTCCTGCCAGCCCATGTCGAACTTCTCCACCAGGTTCTCCCACTCAGTCTCGCCGGGTTGCCTCATGAAGCTGCCGTGCTCCGCGCTGAAGCCGAGCTCAGTGATGTGACCAAGATGCTGGGCCAAAAACTCCTGATCACGTCCCGATATAATCCAAACAGCGTTCTTGGGGTCAGAGGCGAGAGCCTTGAGGGTGGTAATAACACGCTCAGAAGGCACCGCGGCACTGGGCTCCCGCACAATAGGTGTCAGAGTACCATCGTAGTCAAACATGAACAAGCGCTTCTTGGCCGCACGATACTTTCTAAGCATCTCGGAGCGGTCGAGCAACGGCGTGGCGACCACATCCTTCCTGCTGCCCAGCACACTAACCAGGCGGCGCAGGAAGCCGGCAATCCAATATTGGACATTCTTGCTGGTGACATGCGCCAAGAGATTTTGCTCCATTTCTTGACGCTTCTCCTCTGGCATGGTCAAAGCGTTGTTGATTTGCTCGGCAACGCCGGTAAGATCCCAAGGGTTAATATGAATGGCATCTTTGAGTGAGCCGGCGGTGCCGCTGAACTCGGAGAGAATGAGAGGGCCGGCTGACTGGCGCTGACAAAGGATGTACTCGAGCGAGGTGGTGTTCATGCCATCTCTGACCGACGTGATAAGGCCAATGTCGGCCGTTCGGAGGAGCGCAAAATACTCATCCTGGCTGATGTACTGCGGGTAGTGCTGCACCGGAGTGAAGCCGAGAGAGCCGTACATGCCGTTGATCTTCATAATGAGCTCATTGACACGGCTGGCAATCTTGTTCTCCGGGTCGCCCTTTTCGTCAATGCTGGTGGGAGATGTCACCTGGATCAGGACAACCTTCTCCCTCCACTCGGGGTACAGTTCCAAGAAGCGCTCAAACGCCATCAACTTTTGGGCAACACCGCGAACACTATCCAGGCGATCGCGACCAACGATGATCTTTTTGCCTGCAAATTTCTTCTTGAGCTCCTGGACGTTCTTGGTGACGGAATCCTGGTAGGCGATACTAGCCACCTTGGTAGCATCAATGCCGATAGGGAACACACCGACCTCGACGCGTGCCCCGTAGGCGTCCACGCCGGCAGTATCCGAGGGGAAGCCAAGCACGCGCGTGCAGCAGCTTGCAAAGTGCCGAGCGTAACTGTAGCTCTGGAAGCCCACCAAGTTGGCGCCGAGGACACCCTCCAACACCTCCTTTCTTCGGGGCAAGCACCGCAGGAACTCGCTGCTGGGAAAAGGCGAATGCAGGTAGAACGAGATGTACATGTGCGGCGCGCGCTGTCTGAGCATGCCAGGGAGCAGCAGCAGGTTGTAGTCGTGCACAATGACAATGTCGCCAGGCTTGTAGATCTCCAGAATCTTGTTGGCGAACTTTTGATTCATTCGGTAGTAGTCAGCCCATTGTACCCTCTCGGCGCGCCCGTCGGTGGGCTCGTGCTGCTTGTAGTGGAAAAGCGTGTAGAGGTCATGCTCTGCGTAGCGCCTCCATCTTGCCTGATCCTTGAGGCGGACGCCATCCTCATGCCCGTCAAAGTCATCAGCCAGCCAGACAGGCACCGTCTTTATTCTCTTATTGTGAGACAGCTGGTTCTCCAGCCGGAGCATGTCATCGCGAGGGATCCAGAGCCCATCGACGAGAGGCGGGGTGGGAGGGGCGGTATCTCCGTCAATGGGGACGGGCTTGGAGAGATGGTTGAGCGCGCTCAGGTGTACGGTGGTTGTCGGTGGGGTGCTAGGCGGCGACTGCGCATCGGGGGGGGTTTCGATCTCGCCTGTCCAGGCGACGACGGTGTGGTTCCATGGCGCCTCGTCGGAGGAGAGGTATGAAAAGGAGTCGAAAAGGGCCGACTGGCCACGGCGGGGTGTCAATTCCTGCAGCGCATCGATGACATCAGCCCCACTACCCCAAAACAAACTTGGCATAGTCACATCTCCCTTTTCAGTGTGAAGATCAGGCACAGGAGCCAAAACAACATACCCAATCGGCGCCCTTGCGGTATTTCAGCGAATGCGGGATGTTGAAAGTTGCCGAGATGATATTTCCGCTCAAGGCCAAGTCGGGACTGATAGCCCTAATGTCAGACATCGACTCTCGGCGACCCATTGCGGCGAGCCCCAGTCTCTTTAGCCACTCTTTTCCTTCTTGTGCGCCTACGGCTATCTTGCTCTCAAAGGACTGTCCCCTTTGCCGAGTAGCGTCCGGTGCTGGGGAGGCAGCAATGGCGTGATCGGTGGCTCTCCTCGAGAAGTAGCCTTCCGGACCGTTCTCCGGATCGCTCGTCCCGGGATTGTATGTGTCCTGGGTGATGTCGGGCGTCACGGGCACGTCCGTGATGGTAGAACGGAGATGCGGTGGGAGAAACGAGTCGTTTCGTTCGGGAGCCGGCCGTACCGAGAGAGAACTTGCTGCTGTTGCTGCTGCTACTGCGGACACGTTCGGCTGTTGGGGTCGTTGAGGCTGCTTGTCGCCTAGGGCGTCTTGCGGTGTCTGCTCCATATTGTGCGAGTTAACGGATTATGCTCGAACGGTGGGGGTTTATGCCCTGATATAGCTCGCCAAAAGGCCTAAACTACGGCAAGCCACGAATATAGAAATACAAAGCTCTAGGCGGTAGCAAAGACGACAAAAAAAGGGGGGAATAGTCGGTGACGGTGACGGTGAGAAGTGTTAAAAGAGAAGCCCAGCAGCAGCGGGGCTAAACGTGTTGGCAAGTTGGCAGCAGCTATGACGGGGCAGGACGAGATGACTGGAGCCGGCAGTCAGGGGAAGGAGAGATGACAACAGGGCTCTGTCCGGCCTGTGGGTTTGGCGAGCAAAGGTGGGGCAATTGGATCTTTTTGAGTCCATGGCACTCGCCAATGCCCTTTGTCTCCAGGTTTCTCTCCATCATGCCCCCTCCACCGCCTGTCCCATCCTCTCCGCTGCATCTTCCTAGCGCCCGCCAGGCGAATGACCGCTTTTTCCCCCCCCCCGTTCCTGTTCTCGCAACCAGGCACTCGCGGCGCTGTCTGCTCGTGAGCGAGGAGGAGAAGGATCCGAATTGCTGCAGCAACTCAAGGACCGACGCCCGACCTCTGCCCGGCATCTCGCAAACTCGCTCCGTGATTGGGCAGCTTTCGCTAATAAATGGAGGTGAGGGGCAGTCGAGATGCGGTGCCCAGAATTATGGCGGGGTTCGCCGCGGGGCAATCTGCCAAGGAACAGCAGCAAGAGCAGCTTTGCCTGCAGCTTGTTCCAGGCTTCCAGCAGGTTTGCAGTAGGCAAACGATGTCGCAAAGAAGCCAAGCCAGTGATAAATATTTGCCAGGCGGATCCCAGTCTGTGGATGGTGATTCATGGGAAGTTGGAATGGACGAGTGAGCGCATTGACCACTCTCTCTTCACGTAACAACGCACCTGACGTAATTGATGATGGGCTCGCAGCACTTTTTGGGAGCTGTGACACTGGCACACGGAGTTGTCAGTTGTCGAGCGGCAAGTGGAATTTTTTGATTTTTTGATTTTTTTTCAAAGATGAAAAGCTGTGAAATATCGAAATATGCAATCAGAGCCGATTTGGAATGATTGACGGGTGGGAACTGGGAACCCCAACAGAGACGGTTGCAAAGTTTAAAAGGGAAGGGCGGACAAGCTTGCTTTTACTCTGAGCCAAGACAGACCTTGTGAAAAATATTGGCTCGAATGCCGGAGAGACGCCGCAGCAGGCAGGGCTCCGAGCGTTGCTTTCTAGCAACAGAAACAGTTCGAGGCCCGGCGACGGATTGCATCGATCATATTGGGCTACACAGATCGGCCAGGGGGGGTTGATCGTGGATTGGGTACTAAATTAGGCCCAGCGAAAATGAAGAAAAAAAAGGGAGTCGAAAGTGCACTTCGACGGGACCAGACAGACCAAAACCGTTTGACAAGAATCTCGGCCATCTCTGTCCGCTCACCACTCCACAATCCCTGCAAGCAACAACACGAGCCGGGGCCACGGGATGACGGCCCTCGAAAGAGTTGGCCCAAATCTCACTTGGCTTGAACTTCTCACACGTCTCGTCTGTCGGTTTCCAGCCGGGTTTTCCATTTTTCTCTATGCGCGACATCCTGAGTTGTGATAACCTGCATCGAAGCCAACCGACCGTGGGAAGAATCAGCCTGAATGAGGAAAGCGAGCAGCCCTCGCATGCTGCGAATTTTGCAGCATCAGGACAGGCGCCGTAACCCTTGATGAGCCATTTGTCTCGTCCATCTTTTTTTTTTTTTTTTTTTTTTTTTCCTCTTTCTCTACACAATATATTTCTGTGTGTGCCTCGCCCGGCTTAGTAACCGCCGTTAAGCCGGAGAATTTGGCCGCATTTCCCCGGTCAAATATTTCGTTTGTTCCATTTGCTGCCGTCGGATAGGTACCTAGGTAGGTATATACGCCTCACCAAGCATGTTTTCACATGCTGAAATACCTCTCCATGACTGGCTCGGACAAGAAAACACATCGAGATTAAACCGTTGCAAACATCAGTCACCTTTAGCAAGCCACCAATTGGCACGTTTTCTCTCCTTTTTTCTTTTTTTTTTTTTTTTTTGGAAGAAACCTCCCGCAGCGTTATCGAGAGCCAAAAGATTGGCATACATTGATAAGGTCTGATGGAGGGTGGATTGGTACCCGATGGGGCATGGCCGCTGCTGGCTTCACAGTATCGTGGCGGCAGATGCACATTCGAGGTCCCTTGCAATCGAACAGTCAATTATGACGCAGTCTCTTTTTTCTCCTGTCCCATTCTAATCTTTCTTTAAGGCGGGTTGTGGTCAGGGTTTTGGTTCAACTGCGGGATTCCGTCTCGGCGTTGCGGTCTTTGTTCTTTGCGGCATTTAATCGATTGTTGCGGTCCGACTCTCGAAGCGCTCGAGGGACGTCACATTCACTCACCTTGATGTTGCACGGCCATGCAGACCTCAACCCGGGATTTTTCGCTGCTCAAATTTCTCACAGATGCCATTGCGTTTTTTAAAAAGCTGCTGTCCAAAAATGCAACCTCACAGTTCTTCATGACCAATCATGCTGAGGGGCGGCGTTCCTGTCACTTCTCATTGATATTATTGGCCTGCTTTTGATGATACACGACTCGACCATTTTCCACGTCCCCTCTTTTCCTTCAGAGTCAAAAAAACAACATTAATCCCATCATCAAGTTTAATCCTTCATTTCTCCATCCTTTCCATTAGCCTCCTCCCCTCCCTTTTTCTTATTCTCCTCATTCTCCTTTTTCTCTGGCTTGCTGCCGGGGATGGCCTCCCCAGTTTCCTCGTCGCACAATTCGCTCTCCTCATTCAACCCAGCCCACTTGGCCAGTCCGTCCTTGATATCCACCACCCTCTGCGGGTAAAACATGTGACACTGAGGCTTGAACGCCTCCCTCCCTTCTTTGGTGTTAATCCCCTCAATCAGCGTCGGAAACAGCAGGATCATGTTCCTCCCCTCGTCCATGATGGGCGTGCGGCAGTACCCGCACTGCACTTTACACGGCAAATGATGCTCCTGCGACTTGGAGGTCGGGTCGTACCACGCTAGGTCGTGATGTCCCTTGGTGAAGTTGATGTCTTCCTTGTGGAAGATGGCTGCCCATTGGAAGGGAGAGCCGTGCATCCGCTGGCACGTCGTGCAGTGGCAGTACTTGGCTGCTAGGGGCTTCTCCCGGGACAGCTGGTACTGGACTGCGCCGCAGTGGCATTTGCCTTTCCACTTGGTGGGGAAGTTTTCGTCCGACTTGTGAATTTGGTAAGGCGCCCGAAATTTCCATTGGTCTTCCGGGCGGTCGGTGCGGGATGATGATTGGAACTGGTGGGGGTGGTCCGAGTCGCTGTTGTTTTGGGAAGCCGCGTCGTCAGTGGTTTTCCTCCGCTTGGCGCTGTTCTCGCTCCCAGAGTCCACGGGGGCTGAGGTGGACGACATCCTGACGAACGAATAGTAGGTGGTCCTCGGAGACCTGGTGCAGATGGTGGTGTTTATGATGGGGTTATTGAGATTCTTGGTCAGGCGGGGAAGGTAAGTCGAATACCGAGAAATTATCATTCGGATCGGGGAAGTCCGTTGGATAAATATTTGTGTGGTTTCGGCGTTGGTTGGAATAAGTGCTCAGCGAACAGCAGTGGAAGAGATGGTGTAATAGTTGGTTCTTGGATCCAGCAGTTGTTTGGTAGAGATTGGACAGTGCTTCGGACCTGGCTGTCATTTAAATGGAATTTCCCCCCCGGTGTCTGCAAATCCCTATGATGCGTTTGCAGCGCTGTGTCATTGATTCTTTTAGATATCGACGTTAGTGGTGACGTCATTTAACGCCAACGTCCACGCATGTTGAATGGCACACGAGGAAAGAGGTGAGGAAACATTACACGACGACGAAGTTCTGGGGAAAAAACTCTTTGAGAGAGAATTCTAATCCTCTTCACACTCATGCATTGGCAATTTGGTCACTTGGAAATATCAGAGACGACATACAGGTGCCGGCCCTCAAGAACCCAGTCTCAATGCAACCACCTCTATCATGACTGTTGAGGGAGACCAGTTCATAATTATGAGAATTATGTCGAGGTCTCGCGATCGTTGTTTGGAAGCTCAAGGATTGGAAATATTTGGAACTTCAGGGGAACCACAATAAACAGACTTTCACATCCAGCTATATTGAGAGCTTTATTATGAGTGTTTATCTTCCACTTGAAAATCACCGGGGCGTCCTCCCTTCCTCTTCACAGTCGAGCCAAATTGCAAGGTTCGTATTCTTCATGGGTTTTGAAAGGACTAAAATCTAAGTGTAATACCCGACAAAACAACCCCTGGATCAGCAGGAGCGGCGGTTGGAGCCTAGAAGGCCTTGGCCAGTTGTGGGAAGTGGAGCGGAAGAGGACCATGCAACAACCTAAATTTGACAACATGCGGCACACCTTTCACAAGGGGATCTACACCACAGGTCGTTATAGAAGTTTTATGCCAAGTCAAAACCAATCTGCTCGGGCGGACTTGTTGACAATCATATCGCTTGACTCTCGGCGCAACCAGTTCGAGCTCGCTGCCACACGCTAGTGTGTACCTGAATTATACTACACTACAACCATGCCTTGTCATACCAAGCCACCGGACAAATTTCCCCATCCAGGTTCATAAGGCTCATAATATGATTATGCCGAAGCCATATCACCTTCCTCTTCTGAGCCCGACAATTCTTTTTATATTTTTTGGCATCTATGTCATACGGATGAATTGTTCCTCCGTCAGGGAAGAATAAAATCATCATGAGATATCCTCAAGCGCATGTGTAAATACCTTTGCCCGCCCCCCAACGCAGAAGTTTCTAGGGAGTAAAAGCAAGCTTGAAACAAGATGAAGACATCTCTTTTGATCTCCATCGCTTTCCCCCTCCTCTCCTGGGCGGCCGCGACCCCCAATCCTGGTGCCGACTCTCTCGAATCACTTTCCAAGCGTGCAGACAAGTGGTGCCGTCTTCATGATAGCGTCGACCCCCCGGGGAACTGCCGCACCTGTGCTAGCACCCACTGCAAGAGCATCAAGACCATCCAAAGGTCTGACAACTTTGGAGTCAAATGCTACATGATGGGTGACAAGGCAAACAACAATCAGTGAGCAACTCCCCTTTGATGATTATACGCTGGACCAGAACCACTAATCATGCCATTGTGCTCAGGCGCTGGGACTGGGTTCCTGGTTGGGGATGCTATGTATCGGCTAGTATCACGAATCCTACATGTGAAGGTGAGTAAAATCAAGAATGAGAATGAGGCCAGGGACATTATCATGACTGACATGTGAGATAGACGGGCTCAAATGCTGCAACACCCATTGCAATGGTCTTGGAGGCCCGCCTTGATAGGTCATTCCCACTGCTGGAGGGCGTTGGGAAGACATCGGCTCGATGGAGTAGGATTCTTTGGTCGGGTAGTCTTGAATGGATTATTAAAGCGTATACGCATGTACTTTATCAGTTGTGCTCCAAAAACGCTTGCTTTCTGAGTTATCTGGCCACCGTCTGCCACCGACTCCACTTGTTGGGATTTTTACCAGTTTTTTTAAGTTTTAGTAGGAGCGAGGACAATGATGAGGGTTGATTCATTGGGATTATTGACAAAAATCCGACAATGGTGACGATCCGGTGGTTTGCTGGCTTATTAGCTAGATAAGTCCATGAACCAGTTGCTGAAGGCTGATCCTGGTCGCCAGGTAGAGCAGCCCACCCCTCAGTTTTAGTTATCTCATTATATTCTTTCTAATCAGATATTATAAAGACATAGCCACGAAGTTCACCCGTTCTTGTTGTATACCATGCCATGACAAGTTACAGAAAAGATTGCAAACTCGCCGGTCTTTAGTGCTTACAAAATGATTCACAGCGAGTATGATAAATGTCTTGTGAACTTGATCTGAACTGTTAACGAAAGCAGATTCTCGTCACCATTTTGGAAACCTTTCGGGAGAAGCAGGAAGACAAAGTAACAAAGAAGCAAACTTGATATCCTTAGCTGCAAGAATTCCTCTCTGTGATTCACTCTATCTCCCCCTCTTACTGTTTTCTAAAGTTTTGGCTATATACCTCTTCTGATAGAATCTCATAACAAACTATTCCAGATTGTTGACAGAGCTGCCGCTAAACATGCTCTCATGCGCCTTGATACATCCTGCATTAAACTAGCGCTTGTCTGACCTGATCTCAATCCTTTCAATGCTGGGGATACTCAGCGGAAAGGCCGGCAAGTCGTGGTTCTCTAGATTGTCCCATATCCCAAAGGCGACATGTTTACCTACCTAATCTCGTCGAGATAGAGGTCATTGACAGTCTCACATCTGCGCAAACTCACGATGGTTAGGTATGCTCTCCAAATTGGGTGCGGTGGTGAAGCAGGGCTTAAGAACGACAATGTTGATTATGGTACGCTCCTCATTCTTGCACCTCGGGCGGAGGTGGATCGATTCGGAATGCGGCAGCGAAAACGGTTCGCAGAAGCCAAGGGCATCACAATCTCCCCCAAACGTTCTTTTAAGCTTCTCGACGTTGGGACACTGTCGTCTAAGGAGTTTATCAAGTCCGACACCAAGGCATCGTTTCAGCACGAAGGAGACTGTGGTGTGTATTTAATCGAAATATGCCTCGCCCCATAAGGGCGGGGAGACGTCATGATTTCGATGGTCGTGGGTGCTTGCTAGGGTGTTTCTCGCAGAGCGTTTCATCAATCGGTCTCAGGTCGACGAAAGCCTGCAAACTAGCGCGGAGGTGCTCCACGTAGTGGGCAATATCACAGCGGGTGATGTGGGCTAGGAGCCACCATTTCTGCGCGAGGGGGTGACGGTAAGGTCTAATTGTGTCACGGCAAGTTCATAAAGCTCAATTTTAGATATCAAGATTACGATGGGAGGTTGTTGCAGCTCGCTACTCATTGTCTCGATATAGTCCAGAGTATCCACTATTAGCTGGGGGTGTGAGGCGAGAGTGGAGCGGCGCTTTTTTCGGTATGGAATTCTACTCGATGCTGACGGATTGTGCCCATGGGGAAAGTGGAAATCGTGGCTCCATGCAGTTTAAGCACCGGCAGTTGATGTGGGGTTAGAGGACCTCCCCATCATCACTCGCACAACTCTGCTTACGTATGTAGATACATAGGTACCTACCCATGTATCTTTGCGAGGGCTCTTTGGGTCCCTGAAGTTCGGATGTTTCTCTAAACCCGATTATCTAATTTAATCCAGACATCAAATATTCCGAATGACAGTTAAGGCCCTCTACAATACTGCTTTAATGACAACTCGCAGGCAGTTGTGCACTTGGTGTGCGCCGCGAACGACAGATATGCAGTGGAAAAATGTCTGGCCTGACAAATTGATCAGATATTTTCGCATAGCTCTGCAATCATCTGTTGAAGATGTCGATTACCTCAGCTAACTTTACCTGCACGAATAATGTCTTTATATACTCTATATCTAAAATATCTCTTTTTATGTCAATGACTTTACAAGTCAGACCATACTGCTTGCGCCCGGTATTAGAGCCTTCCACAATGGCAAGTTACCCTGAAGCCCCTTGATGGTTAAATTGTCCCACCCCTGTCCACCCACCTGCCGCTCAGACACTGAAACGGGCGCCGCCACCAACTGGCTGGCTGGGCTTGGTGAGGGAGAACAGGGGGAGGGGGTGAGACAAGGGGTAGGGCAAACTGAGTGTATGTACCTTATTAAGGCCGCCATCCATGTGCATTTACGGCAAGCCAAAAATGATCAGTCCTAATGACCATGACAAATAACAAATGAGGCCTGTTCCGGGGTACCACAGAGGTTGTCGATCAAAGAGTTAAATGCACCAAAATGAAATGATTCGGGGAGAAAGAAAAAAAGACTCAGAGGGTGATGGAACGAAGATCAGCCGAAATGATTTGCGGACGAAGATTTGGGCATCATGTCCTGTCCTTAAAAGACGAGTTAGAGCAGATCTTTCTGACGCTTACTAGTGGCTCTTTGCCCAACTTGTCGGCTGATGGGTGTGAGTGAGAAGTGAGAGAGTCGGATGGTGGGCATGGCCAAGGTGCCAGTGCCATTTCCTTTTCAATATATATTTTTTCGGTCTGTGCC
Source organism: Cladorrhinum samala (assembly GCA_033576145.1). Taxonomy (NCBI): domain Eukaryota; kingdom Fungi; phylum Ascomycota; class Sordariomycetes; order Sordariales; family Podosporaceae; genus Cladorrhinum; species Cladorrhinum samala. Next base: position 330,416 of record MU864943.1, on the reverse strand, counting down.
GCCATCTGTGGGCTTGCAGTTATGGTAGTAACCTGCCCGCCCGCATGTTGGTTTCCCACTGGTCTCGCTTGGAAGTGCCTCTTCATTGGCCCGGGAGAATCTTGGTTGGAAACACGGGATACGAATCCTAGCTAGGGCGAATTTGGATTATATCAGATCATCCGTATCACTCGCAGATTATGTATGCTCTACCCAAAGTAGATGAACAAGGCTGGTAAGACAGGAAGGCTTGATGATACGACCATGAGCATGAGAAAGAGACAGGGTGGCCGCTGACACAATATTGGCGATGTTTGTTGGGGAGTGTCACCCCTCTCCCCTTCAATGGCGCCGGCTGATAGTAGTGTAATAACGCGGTATGCAAGAGGTCCTGCTCTGCTCGTCTGTGCATGTCAAGATCTGGAACGACTTTCTGAAGGATTCAGTTCTCCGAACTAACGGCCGGGGCCCGGCGCCAAACCCATGTTTGCCGTGACTGTTCGCCCCCCAATTGTATTTGATGGCTGAAGAGATGCTAGTACAGGGGTGCTTGCGCGGGGGAGGTCAGCTTAACGGAAGGCAATACCATGCCGTGCTGGGATCCTCGCTTGTTGGGGACCAACCTGCAATGGCTGCATGTAATCACGGTAACACAAGGAAAATGTCACATTGTCCCAACGAGGGGGGCCTGGACTTATGAAATGAAGCCTTTGCATCCTCTTACCTTCCCGTGTGTCGCGGGACTTGCTCTCTCCTCCACCTCACTTTCGATGTTTGCCAGGGTTCAACGATGAAGAGATCACTCAAAACATACGCCTTGGCAGTTGTTGCCATGGCTGTCACAGGCATAGCAGCACAATTAGCTTCAGCTTCAGTATCAACATCAGCATCAGCATCAGCATCAGCATCGCCATCAGCGCCGGCAACGCACAGGCAATGTTATCTTCCAGGTGGCCTTAAGTCGGGCGACATACCATGTGATCCAAATGCCGAGCATAGCATGTGCTGCAAAGATGCCAACCACTGCTTGTCAAATGGACTCTGTCTCGATGTCGACGATGCCACTCCGAACCAAGGCATCATGTATGTCAGGGGAACATGCACAGACGAAAACTGGAACAGCCCATATTGTCCCCAACACTGTCGATACAGTACGATTTCCCCATCTTCCATCTCCCATCCCCAAAATGTTCAACCGCCGCCGAACCCTCCCCCCCCCCCCAAAAAAAAAAGAAAAGAAAAGAAAACACCCCTACTCCCATCTCGCTCCCCACAATTAACTACCTAACGAGGCTGTATTCATCGTCTAATGATCCTTCTTTCCTCTACCTCTACAGATCCAGAAATCGAAAAGAATGCCACAGCGAAGGATTTCCGAATCGGAGGGGTCATGGTTTACGGCTGCAATAGGCAAGGGTACGGCGGTCCGGCAGCCTACTGCTGTGAGACGGTCCAAATACCACTGGAATGCTGCCGGCCAACCGCCATGTTTTCCCTCCCCGGAGCGTCGCTCGGCCCAGCCCTCACAGCTCAGACCTACCCTCCGGCCGGAGCCGATTCGCCCGCTACACTATCATCTCCACCAACCGGTATGATCACTTCCTCCCCAACCGCAGCGAGCGGATACCCGAGCGTGAACCCAGCCGCCTCAACGACCGCAGTCTCCGGCGCCGGAGCCTCCGAGTCCGGCGGTGGCATGTCAGAAGGCACCAAGATCGGCCTCGGCCTGGGCCTAGGAATCGGCATCTCAATCATCTTAATCGGCCTCGCCTTCCTCTACTTTTATCGCCGCGCACACCCGGCCAAGCCCGGTCAGAGTGCCAACACGGGCGAAGGCGAAGAAGGAAACCACAGGTCCAACTCGGTCCTTTCCCTCACCTCGGGCACGACAGCAGCGGGGCATGGGGGAACGGCCGACGGCGTCTGGGTCGACGGGAGGTTCTACCCCGGTGCTCACAGCGTCAGGCAGGGGCCGGGAGGAGAGCTCGAAGCCGGGGGGAGTGTTCTCTACGCAAAGGAACTGGACGCGAAGAGGAACTTCAAGGAGCTCGAGGGCAGCGAGATGGCAAGGGAGATCGCTACTTGGGAGCATACACCTGCCGAGTTGCCTGTTGGTAATTCCCCCGCGGGCTGGGGCCAGTGGGACCAGAGCGCCACGGTGACAAGCGAAAAGGGTTTCAAGAGGGAACCTGAGGGAGGGGACTCACCCGTGGTCAGCGTGCAGCGAGTCGGCGGGGATGTTTCCCCGCTCAGTCCAGCGCCAGCCAAGGTGGTGTCTAATAGTAGTACTGTAGTGGGCGTAACACCTGCTGAGCAGACGCCTCAAGGAGGGTTCGAAAGTAGGTGGGAAGGGGTTACGGGGAAAAGGTTGGCGCAGGATTGATGGCAGAGGATATAAGCGGAAGAGAATTTAGAAGGTGCCTAGTTTTTTTGGTGTTAAAAGGATTTGTGGTTTGGACACAAGGTAATTCGGTTCGGTTCGACTATTGGAATGGATGGGCAGGGTATTTACAGGCAATTAAAGGGATTTACTAATTTGTCAAATTTCAAATCTTCGACCTCTTCTCATGACTATTTACCTACCTCGATCCACAACATGAGGTTATATCAGCTAAGGAATACATGATCGTTTAATTTATCTCTTTTTCTAGTGCCCCGTTAGTCCCCAACATGCAGTCTGGGGCTTCAAAGCACCCCGGCGTACATATACGCGCCATGCTATACTGCCACTAGCCTGCCGATTCCCCGCTAGACTCCTTAAGTTACCATGCCACCCAAAAGTTTCAGTTGCATGCGTCCCATGGTCCTTTGATCACATAGCACCTCTCTGAGTTTTGCTGCTCCAGTCCGTCATGTTGCTCCCATACCCTTGCCTCGTGGCACAGGTCTGGCAGCATGCGTTGAGCTTGATGATCTGCGGCGCAAGGTGGGAGAAGTGCCGCTCTTGGCGAGTGGTGAGCTTGACCTTGCAAACCATACATTGGTCTGGCTTTCCCGCAATGAAATCGCCGCATTCGCGCATGGCGCGGAAGAGGTCCAGAGCGAGCACGGGAGCTTCCTCATCGGTGAAGCGGTTAAAGTCTTTGTTCTGCAGAAAGAAAAACCGGGCCGCGTGGGTGAATCGGACGAATGTGCGGCGGATGGGTGACATTTGTGTCACCTTTTCGGGGAGAGCAACGTCGGCGTAGATGAGGCGGATAACTTCAAAATAATCGGGAAGCCAGTCGGAAGCTAGGTCGTATGCCAGCTGGAGGTGGGGAAGCTTCGCAGTAAATTCTTTGTCGAGTGAATCGAGAGCGATATCAGCAAGTTCCTTCATGAGTAAGTAGTCGGCGACTGTATAAATCTGGTAGTAAATAACGAAGGTGGTCTCCTGGTCGGCATTGCCATGGTTCTTGAGCTCCCGAACGTCACATCCTGCAGATTTTTTGTTGGTTAGAAATGCTCTGTCAAGAAGAGGCGGACCTAGCCAAGCAAAAAAGCCTTACTGCCAGAATAGAGGTAGCGAAGGGCCCAGTGGACGGGCTCGGGGTCAAAATCCTTAATCTTGACAACACTGGTCTCTGCCTCTTGGAAGCTACCTGTAAGAGCCTTCTTGAACCACGCACTGCGGCTGCACAGGATGATCTTATGCAGCTTCCACTCCCGGCCCCCACACTTGACAGTCACATCGGAAAAGTGTTCGCTCTCGAAGATCCTGGGACCAGTCACAGTGAGCGAGCTGGTTCATCGCAATCTGCATCATTGAACATTGCATCATAATCATCAAGACGACTCACCTCTCATCCGACGAGAGAAACTTGTTGCTTTCCATCTTTGTCGACAAAAATTATGGTCGTTCGTTTGCCAAAGACTGTGGTCGAGGTTGGGTCTCCCTCGACAGGTTGGGTTCCAGCCGGACCTTGAGTGGGTTGCACTGTTGAAGGATGAAATTTCGCGGCGGACGGGATATTAAGACACGGTCTAAACCTTTACGGACCCGCAGCACCCATTTCTCGGCGGCCAACAAGTACTATTTTGGCACTGTGCATAACTACTCGGGAAAGCAAGGGAATGACGTTAGTTCAATCATTCGCTCGATTCATATTGCAACCTACCCACGTAGGCATTCTTTCCACTATGTCTCTTTGTGATGGTCCCCTGCAACGGTGTCCAAGGATCAAAGGCATCCCGCATGTATTATCCTTCCAGCATGAATAAACCAAGAGACCCTGGAGGCCCATCACAGATTCGGGTCTGAGCTACCAGGCCGGAGGTGTTTTACCATTGGTTCCCATCCTCATGCATTGAGACGGAATAAAAAGCGCCAACCCCCTATTCGATGTATGACCATGTGTGTGTAGTTGGTCGTACGAAACCTAGCAGAGGCAAGCGCTGAGCAATATTGGTCTTCGGTGTGGTTACATATGTCAGCTTAAATAGGCGGGTGTAATCCATCGGCATCTGTGAGGGGCTGTTGACGCCGACGTTCAAGTTGTGTCACTGAAAAGGAAGACGCCTCCAGGTGATTATGCAGGCACTTTGGGAAGGTTGGGTTGTGTGTAAACAAGTTCACTGTGCCCCTATTGCTTTCAGTTGACAGACACAATCCAGGAGGGATTTGGTAGATGCAACATGCCTAGTTCCAAATAAAAGGCTTTGTGTTTCATACAGGAATTCACTTTTCATCTTCCTGAACAATCACTGGTGAGGTATGCTCATATCTCCAATTTCGCGGTTCTTACACACCTAAAGAAAACTTTTTCAATCAGACCTAAGAAGAAATCTGAGCACCTCGAAACCAACTTCATCCCAACTCTATTGCATCGTCGAAGAAGCGAAACGAGGACTCCTGGAAAGCCATAACCATTCAGCGATCCACACCCAACGATCTTGGGCAAAAGGATCCACGAGTGTCCAGGTGTCCAGACGTCCCCACAGTCATTTAGAGGGGGCCGCATATATGGCTGTCTCCAAGCATAGATCAATAAAATTAGGTAGTCAAAAAAAAACTCTACATAATTAGTTCTTTGAGAAGCGCAAGCCCCGCTTAGATTGACAATACCCACGAGAACGCATACTTCAACATCGGTGCCCCTTTCCCCCGGGCGTTTAAGGGGTCATATGTCAACATTAAAAGAATTTGCTATTAATGTGATGATACGAGTCGGCAATCAGCTCGATCGTGGAGGGAATACATCAGGATTACGCCTTTGCGAAACCCAACCACAGACCTAGGAATTCACTTTGCGTATCATCTCAGACGCAATATTGTTAGCTTTGACATGGCATTGGTATCAATGAAATGAACATTCTCCAGAAGTTCGCAATAACCTGTTTCTCGCATGTCACAAACACTCTCCAAGCCCTCTCAACTTTGCCTACATGGCTACGGTCTGCAACTTCCTTGAGGCTGTCCGAGACCCGTATTACGGCAACACTGGGGTACATGTATGTACGTTGGTTTGTGGCCTTGGACTGCTATGCTCGCAAAAGATTACACTGAAACAATTTACCGAGCAACAGGTCCTTTGAAAGACTTCAAGGCTCATTTCCATTTCCGAGCTAGGCAACCGCACAATTGACAGGTTTTTTTGGTGACTGATTGGCATGCTATCAGATACGGGACAGGTTTCGATCTCCAGCTTTTCAAGCGTTAACCTACTTATATGCTGGGATACTTAAATGGACATCAAATGATGGAAAAATGCAGTCATTCCTGATTGCACTCCGAGTCCCGCTGAGGCTTTCGATGGGCTACTGAGTAACAGAGGTAAGTAATAGTAGCTGTCCCTAAATGCCTTTGAACAGTCGTTCACGGGAGGGCTCAGAAAACCGACGGAAAATGGATAACACCCCTAGCTCTGGTAGGTTAAAACTTGGTTATGATACCGTATAAACAGCTGGATCTTTTGAGGCAGATAATTTCCTCAGAGACTCCAATGGTTTTTCCCGGCTACAAGAGAGGGCAAGCATCTATTCAACCGAGAATGCGGTGTCATCTCCAGTGCAGGATTGTTCCCTTGCAACCTGGACTTATCGCATGGAATGCCACGCTACTCCACTAGGTAACGTATTCCACCCATCGCACCTCCGTCCTCCGAGGCCTGTCACTCCCTGTCACAAATGGGGATGTCTTGGCGACATGTTCTTGCCGTCCGGACTTTGACAGAAACGTGTGCGCGGTTCCCCACGTTTTATCCGTCACCTGTCCGGCCAGCGCAGCAAGGGAGGAAGTATGTAAGTATGCAAGATCTATATAGCCCGCATCTGCACGTCTAAGTTTGTGCGTGTGTGTGTGCACAACATGGGAATCTGCGTGTCATCGAATCATCACCAACCTCGCCATCGGATTTCTCGAAACCTCATTCACTGCTTCGCTTGCACAAAACAATAATGGCATCGCCAAGCTCTCAATTCGACCTCGTCAAGGCTGCAGAATCTTTGCTCGCGGACGCAAAACATATTGCAGGGCATGATGAGACTGATCCAGCTGACTTGCAAACACGAAAGCGAATAGCAGAAACCTGTCGGAAAATTGCTTTTGAAACTGCTCCAAAAGTTGACGTCGTCAAAGCGGAGTGGGTAGTGGTGAGCTGCTGCCTGCCTACGTTTTCTTGCCCAAGCCTGGCTTTTACTAATCCCAACATATCAGCTCGCCGACGTAGCAGCCTGGAACCTGTTCATCTCCTGGTCCGCCTTCGACCACATTCCCCTCAGCGGCAGCATCACATTTTCTGAACTAGCAACCGTGCTGAATGCAGAGGAATCCCTGGTCGGTACGTGACAATTCCGGCTGTCGCCTAGAGCCTATCTTTGACCCCTTTCTGCAAACCACTAAACCAACTCTCTTTTGGTGCTTTCGCCTGCTAACCACAGCCCTTTTCGGTCTCTCGCAGCAAGAATCTGCACCCTCCTCATCTCAACACTGACTCTCTCCCCGGGACCGACCTCCAATTCCGTCTCCCACTCCCGCATATCCCCGCTCTTGCGAACCGCCTCCCCAATCTCCGCCCTCGCCGCGGTGGCAGTAGGCAACGGCATGAAACCGTACGCCCACTGGCCCGAGTACTTTTCCCTCTACGGCAGGCGCGAACCATCCCGCGGACAGACTCACACGCCGTTTAGTTATGCTTGGGGGCACCCCGAGTTGCCTCCCTGGGAAGTCAAGGCCTTGTTCCCGGAATACAGCTCGCAGTTTACGAGGGCCATGAAAGCCAGGGAGATAATTGGGGGGGATGTCAAATTAGTCGGTGAAGGGGCACTTTATGATTTCTCTTGGGCGGGGAGATGGGAGGGCAAAACGGGTGAAGCGGGTGGACCAGTAAAAGTGGTAGATGTCGGAGGAGGCCTGGGACAGTTGCTGAGAGATTTGCTTAGGGATGTGGAGGGGTTGAAGGGGGAGGAGTGCGTGTTGCAGGACAGGAGGGAGGTGATCGAGGAGGCCAACAGTGAGAGCGAGAAGGAAGGAGACCAGGGAGTGTTGAAAGGGGTAACTATGATGGAACATGATTTCCACCAGGAGCAACCTGTCAAAGGTGAGTTGTTCAAAAAAAAAAAAAAAAAAAAAAAAAAAAAAAAAAGGGAAGGGGAGAAGAGATTGCTAATGACATGACATAGGAGCCCTGATTTATCTGTTAAGAAGGATACTGTTGGATTATTCGGATGACTTAGCCATCAATATCCTGAAAAGACTCGCCGAGGCGTTGCCGGAGAATGATCCACAGGCCAGAGTCATCATCATGGAGGAGAGGTTATTGGAGCAGCCCGTGACCCAGAACAGGATTGTGGACTTTGTCATGCTCAACTTGGGAGGCAAATTGAGAAATGAAAAGATGTACAGGGAGCTGGCCAAGGCTGCAGGTCTCACGGTTGTCAAATATCATTCTAGAAAGGGGGATCCCGTGTGCGTGGTGGAATGTGCCAGGGCTTGATGGTCCTTAGGAAGATTGGAGCAGAGCAATGCATTTCTTCGCCTTCTCCCTTCCATCATTGTCGTCCCTCTGCAGGTCCGCCTTTCCGAACTTGTATCTTACTAATTGTTCATCAGGTTGAAGCGAGCCACAAGTTATCCATGGTATTCTGATGTAGTTTAGGTTACACTTAGAAGCGCAATGAGGAAAATGCCATTTATAAATACTAGCAACGTCGTAGGCGAGAATGGACATCGTTTTGCGGTCTGGACAGAGCGGCAGCAGAATACTGAGAGGGCTAAAGAAAGTGGAAGAAGAATGATGCACAGGCCGCCTGGCCAACATCGCAGAACTTGCTCTCGCGCAGTGCTGTCATTTCTCCGAGAGCAAATTCTCATTAGCAAGCAAACAAACAAGAGCTGTCAAAATTGAAATTTTAAGGATGGTCAGACCTCCCCCAGCCGATGGAGTCAAGCTTGATTAAGAAATTGAGCCTTCTTGGAATGTTGTTTGAGAAAGGTGGAACGGATTCTTGGGGGTACGACGAACTCTACGGGACCCAAAATTTTTGGTGGGAAAGAGGTGTCGGCGGCTTTATAAGTTCCCCTAGAGGCCTGTCCTCCTGGCGCCATATATGCGTTTTATCAAGGCACTTCGTGACTGCGCAGCGGTTGCCGGGTTGACAGACAAAAAGGAACATGGGGATCTGCTATTCGGTGTATGATTTCAACAGCAGTGTTGTGGCCTCTTTTGAGACGCCAAAAACACACAAGTGTAGCTTTTTCCGATGCGAAGATCTTTAGGGGAAAGAAAGCTGTGTGCAGAAAGGGGTTCCTTTGTGATATATCATTGACCATCAAGGGTGCATCCGTCTGGGGTTGTTGCTAGCGCTGTAGAAAAAGATACGCCAAAGTATACAGAAATGTTACGAAACGATCGAGACTTTTCCGGAATGGCACTTGAAGTTGCGGCCTCCGATATCCGGCCCGGCGGTGTTTCGTTCTCAGGTTGCATAAGGATTATTAAGAAGAAAACACAGCCTACCCTTGCAAAAGATAACGTAAGGCTAGCCTCAAGATGGCTTAGCTTATTTATGTGCGCCGGAAATAAGAAAATGGCTAACTATTTTGCGCCAACCATATTTTTTCCGTTCTGGAAAATAATCAAGACTCTGCCCAAAACATGACGTGCGTGAGTATCAAATATCAATAATTGTTGATGACAGATTTGAAGGGAAAATTTTTTTCCCCCAACGTTAAACTCTAGATAATAAGACCTTTTACAATATACACACTTTCGTCCCGTTTACAACTCTTGGATCAGCAATATAGTGGAATACCTAGGTGAGTAACTCTAGCTTAATTTGGTGATCAAGTACTGAAAACCCAGAACTATTTTTTTGTATGCTTGTCCGGGGTTGGTTTAATAGTGCAGAGGCCAATGCATAGGTTGTCGGGTTTGGGTCTGGGTCTGGGTGCCGGAGAATAATAGACCCCCTAACCCCAGTCAATGACTCTATTCCCGGCGCCAATGAGTAATGGAGTGGATCCAGGTAACAGGTTCAAAAACACAATGGCCTGGATGGCTGGATCTCTTAAAAATCCTTCACATCAGCAGGGAAAAGGAGGTTTGACCGCTACGCCCTCCGGTTGACATCCGATTTCGTTGCATCTTTCTGGCTGCATTGCATTCAACCGTGCGGATCGAGATGCTTCTTGTATAATAAAGCTAGAGATGATATGAGATGATTTCACGATTTTGATGTTTATTTTCTTTTAATCCATTGTTTTTCGAGTTTACTCGCTGCTCTCTATTTATTCTTACAACCCTTTCGAACAAAAGGGGATTTGTTGTTAATGAACTCGGAACCCGGGCAGGATCTGACCAAAGGGGCGAGAAAATCACAACAAGAAAAATAACAACAACCTACAGAACAAATTGCATCAACGTCATGGAGGAACCGAAACCCCCCAAGCAAGGGAACTTGGGTATCGATTTGGAGCAGCAGACCTTGAAAGAACCACAACGTCCTAATGGCAGCGAAAAATTAACAGACACCAGCGACAACACCTCAATCGATTCGGAAAAAATCAACAACGGCCCTGCCCGTCCACCCCGGGAAGCACAATCAGCACCCGCGCCACAAAAAAATGAGGGAGTCATGTCCCGAACGCTCTCCCGGGTTCTGACCCGCCAATCAACCAAAAAGTCCTCGTGGGACCCCGGCCCGCCCCCCGACGGCGGCGTCCAAGCCTGGACGGCGGTCCTCTGCGCCCACCTGGTTATAACCAACACGTGGGGAATCATCAACTCGTTTGGCGTCTTCCAGACCTACTACACGACCGCACTGTCCCGCCCGCCCTCTGATATATCCTGGATCGGATCGATCCAGATCTTCCTGCTCTTCTTCATCGGGACCTTCACGGGCCGCCTGACGGACGCCGGATACTTTCGGCAGGTCTTCGCCGTCGGTGTGACCTTCCAGCTCGTCGGGGTGTTCTGCACGTCGGTCGCCAAGACCTACTGGCAGGTGTTTCTGGCCCAGGGGATATGCATGGGACTCGGGAACGGGTGTCTCTTTTGCCCCTGCATAGCCACCGTCGCCACGTATTTTGATCGGAAGCGGGCGCTGGCCTTGGCCATCGCGGCGTGCGGGAGCGCGACGGGCGGGCTGGTTTTCCCCAGCATGATGCGGGAGCTGCTGCCGAGGGTCGGGTTCGCCACCGCCATGCAGGCCATCGGGGCCGTTCAGGCCGTTACGCTGGGGATTGGGTGCGTTTTTCTGAGACAGAGAATCAAGCCGAGGCGGAATGGGGGGCTGGTTGACTGGAGCGCTTGGAAGGAGGGCGAGTACGTGTTTTATGCTGCCGCCAGCTTCACGGTGAGTTTACTGCCTACCAAACCTAGCTTCTGATCAGCCTTGACGTGGGGACCTTGTGGATGGTACTGACTGCGGGACCAATAGTGCTTTATCGGGCTTTATTTCCCCTTTTACTACGTGTCGGCATTCAGCAGGGACATTATCGGACTGGGATATACCGAGAGCTTGAACTTGCTGCTGGTCATGAACGGCGTGGGGATTATCGGACGCATCATCCCGAACGCGATTGCTGATCGGGTGGGACCCATCAATGTCTTCGTACCCGTAGGTGCCATGTGCGGCATGTGCGTTCTGTGTTGGCAGGCGGTGCACACGACGACGGGGCTGTATGTGTGGTCTTGCTTTTATGGACTGGTTGCTGGCGGCATCCAGAGCTTGTTCCCTGCCGGATTGAGCAGTTTGAACACCGATGTCAGAAAGGCTGGTGTGAGGATCGGCATGGTGTTTACTACCGTCAGTTTTGCGACGCTGGCGGGACCGCCAATTGCTGGTGCCATTATCACGGCCGCGGATGGCAGGTATTTCGGGGCTCAGATCTTTGCTGGAGTAGCCTTGGCCCTGGGCACCGCCTTTGCGTCTGCCGCGAGGGTCATCAAGGCGAGAAAGGTGGCAGCGGAATCGGCAGCCGCGTCTATCTGGCGGATCAAGGTTTGATAGCACTCTCTAGTGAAGGTTGTGTTTTTGATTGCGCAACAAGAGATGGATTGCTATATAGAGGATAATCATAAAACTACCAAATAGCATAATTCCCATCTGAAATTTTGAAAAACAAGAAACTGGGGCGCCCCATCCGTAACCTCATCCGTAGCCTCATCCGTAGCCTCATCCGTAACCTCATCCGAATATCATCACTGCACCTCAACTTTTGCAAAGGAGCAACTAGGTTGCCTCATCCGCAGCCTCATTGCAAGCACATCATGCCATCCTTAAAGCTTGGAGAGGAGGAAACGGGGAGCCTCATTGTCAGCCTCGTCGCCATAGGTGAGGTGAGCAGGGGTAACAATGAGGCTGCCAGTGCAAACGAGGTCGCCGATCGCGCAGAAGACCTCGAGGCGGTCGGCGGGGTAGTTGGGAATCTTGCCAAGGTTCTGCAGGTTCTTGGTCCATCCGAAGAGAACGACGCCCTTGATCTGCTCGCGAATGGCTGCGCTGCTGTCTCTGACAGCGGCACCAGCGAGGGCAGCACCTTGGCTAGAATGACGCGGCATTGTCAGCATTGTCTTGTTCCTCAGCCTGTGGTCGCTTGAGCGGGCTTACCTGTAACCACCAGCCACAATCTTTGCCTGGGGGCACAGAGTGTTGGCCCTGGTGAAGAGCCTCTTCATCTCGTTGATGGCTGCTGTAGTGGTGCCCTCAGGCAGAGTGTTGTCAAGAAGGCCTGCCGTGTAGGGGCCACCAACACCCTGGACCCAGACGTTACTGGCGCCGAGGGCAGATTCGAGAGCACGGCCGATCGGGACTCCAAGAGTTCCCTGAAAGCAAAGACACGGTCAGCTTGAAAACAAATGTTAGATGGAGTGGAAAAGTTGCAAGGCTTACAAGATTGCCAGTCTCGGTTGAGCCACGAGCAAAGATGAAAATGACGCCGGGGCAAGCGCCGCCAGTTTCGAGCTCGGTGGCGGTGCCAAGAAGCGCGGACCATGCTCTGGGCTTGACGAGCGCCATGCTCTGAGCGTGAGACTCGACGAGCTCGCGAGCTCTGATATCCTCAGCGGGGAGGGCCGAAACGGCGGAAGCCAGGGCGGCGATGATCGAGAGGAACTTCATGGTGACGGACGGAGAAGTTGTTGGTTAAAAGGCCGCTGGCGAAGCTTTGGATGAGAGGATGGTGGCAGTGCTCGAGGCGAGTGATGATGATGATGGAGAAGAGATATCGGCGACAAAGGTAGAGGACGGCCATGATTTTATATTCGATCGATTCCGCAGATTCTGAAATTGTCTTGACACTTTTCGTCCAAGTCTTTGCCAGTGAGTCTTGCAAGATGGTGTATTCGTCCCGAGGCACCGCTGCTTAGGTTCATGCCTTGGCATGTACCCCACGTTTATGGCAGACAGGCATTCCCCGCATTGACATTGCAACACCCCAGGTTCTGTTGCAACATCGCGAGACTATATCGGGACCACTTGGTCGGGCGCTCTCGGAGATGGACCCCAAACCGTGCCAAATCCCCGAGCAGGGCGATTGGGTGCCGGACGAGCTCAGCGGATCGCGTCCTAAGCCACGGAGGGAAGGTGAAGCAGAAGAGGTAGTGTTGAATTAATTTTCCCTTGGACTCTGGGTGCTTTGGTGGGAAGATTCTAGATAATTAGATACTCTCGTCACTGTCTTGGCCTCTCTTCGCTGCTGGTCATACCGGCGGCTGTCCTGTCCGTCAGTCCTGTGTGTGCGTCCTGTTTCTTATTCACTGTTTCCAAGGGTGATAGTATTCATAAAGATTCTCTTCCGCCGAAGCATCTTGAAGATATGAGTGGTCGAAGTCTCATGTTCGCTCTCGCTTCCAGGCTAGTATAGCACATAACGCTAGAATACTACCGACAACAGGTTTGTATCGCTAGCGCAGATCCCTTCGAGAAAGATACCCACACCTCGGGACGGCCCAACTTGTCCTCGCATCTTACCACCGTTTGGGACCCACTTCCCGTCCTGCGAACATAGACGCAGCTGGATTAGTCCAATAGTAAAAGTAAAAGAGAACGGTTTCCGATGACAGTTTCATTGTCTTCCGCCCAGCTTTGCGTCTTCTCCTCAGAGGTCCTATCGGCGGTTACACAATTCTCCCTGCCCAAGGATGGTAAGCTGATATTACGCGCCCGTGCCGGGGAAATTATCGGAGAAAGACGACCCTCTTGCTGCTTCAAAGTCGTACAGCGGGTGCTTCCCAAGTTGAACAGACGCTCTTGGATCTCACAGAAAACCCCGCAGCTTTTCCCCTCACGAAGCCGCCGAGGCAACAGCACCACCAGTAACGCACTTTGAAACAGGGATAGACACACCAAGATCTCATACCATCCTGCCCTGCATTAGTGCCGGCTGCTTGGCGTCGCGAATACGGAATAGAGCCAAGTTAGATCGCAAACGCCACACTCTCCTCAGTCTTAGTGTCTCGGCATTGGTGATGAAAACCCGGGGAAATACCACCAATGTTGCAGCGGTTTGTTCAATCCTTTCCTGTTCTGTGTGACACTTTCTCTGATTTCCCCACATCTTGCACCACCCACACCGCACCGCACCAAGCTCCAGCCGCCCGATCCAGCCCAGTCCATCTTCCGTCCCTCCATCTCACTGTCTTTACGCGGACCAAAACATCTCTTTTCCCCAACTCCTTACCTGCTTGGGCACTCATACCTACCTTACCCACACCCCACCACTGCTACCCATAATCTACCAACGCCCCTCTCTCCCCCTCCATTCAAGCAAGTCTCCTGACTAGTCTGCTTCACGCCAAGACCCCTTTTCATCCCAAGTTGAGCTCGCAGACCTCGGCCTGGAGGCTCAGAGAAGCATCTCGTCCCAAATTGGGCTCAAACAACCTCGGCCTGGAGGCTCAATCTAGAGCGTCCTCGACGTGTACTTCCTTCCTCTCTCTGAAACATAGCACGTCTGGAGTCAAAGCTGCCGAGGCACAACCTCCTCCAACACCACCACCAGATTTTTAGACCCGAAACACAATGCAGGCTACGCGACCCTCCTCTATAGAGAAAAGAAAACAAAAAAAATAAAAAATTGTAGTAGACCTCGGTTCATCATAGTTTCTCTTCCATCTCAGTCGAAACCATCCCCTCCCTGCCAACAGTCTTTCATTTGCATGCCCTCCTTCCAATTTCCTGAATGCCACTGTTGACAACACAGACCTCCGCCCGTCACACCGACACACACATCCCTCCCTCTTTACTTTTCCGAACAGGTTGGGCCCAAAAAATTGAAAAAAAGATAAAAAAATACCGTCAAAGCCTGTTTCGTGATGTCGCGAACCTATCCCTAATTAGGAAAACATTCGCAAATACCTATCTACTAGTACATAATAGTATTCTCAACCATACAGATTGTACGTACACTAGCTGCCTAATGTACCTTGATGAACCCATCCCCATCGAAAAAGAAACCAAGGTAAACCGCGACAAACTCAAGTTCAACCTCGGTCTCGACCTCGACCACAAAAACAACAACATCATCATGCCTCCCTGTTTATCAAGTCAATTCCCTCCCGTCCTTTGGCACTCCCCCAATACCTACCTAGGTCCTTTACCTATTCCCTCAAGTATCCTTACTTCTTTTCTCTCTCCTATTCCCTCACAGCCATTGCACCACCATGGGAAGGTGTTTCTACCCATTTCTTTCTACCTCGCTCCCATCAAAGGTTTTACAAGACATTACCATATCGCGCGAGATGTGGAAACGTCTTCATCCCTTTTGCGGTGCTTTATTGGAATCTGAATTTACCCAGCCAGACATCATCTGCGCTGCCTCCACGCACAAACGATGAGCCATATGTCATCGCCGTCCGTCCAGTCCAAAGAAAAAACAGGAATAACTCTCGCCAGCAGCAAGGACTTTATACCCACCTACTGCAGGCCATTGGCTTTATCGTTTACGTACGGCCTACCAACCGAGTAGGTCTCTCTTGCGAAGATGTACCCTCCAAAACCTTCCACACATTCTTTCCCCATGCCAGGATACAGACCAACGTGCAAATATCTTGGGCCTCTTGAAACGACATGAACCCTGAGGTAGAGATAATCCCCTCGCGGCGTCTACATCGCCTCGCCTGCGTGTAATGTGATTGCTGCGCCTCTGCAACGTAATCGTTAGGTATATACGAGGTTCCCCCCGAGCCTGCGCTTGTGTTCACCGCACATTCCATGCAAGACGGAAAAAAGCTTCAGGTGAGGCATGTTGAATCTAATGACCTGCTTGCGGCAAGGCTTGTCAAAGAAAATAGAGATGAACAGAGATTAAGGCATCAAAAAAAGTTTTAACTTCATTAGGGGATAACCTCACTGCCTATCTGGAGTCAAAATTCCATCACCATGCTGCCAACCCCAGGCCCATAAGCATCAAGAAAAGAAAAGAAAAATGCAAATCGTATCTGACATGTTGACATCAAAATTGGTAAGAATCCCGCCCAAAAAAAAATCCTCCACTCCTGTCTCTTTCTCAATTCCCACCATGATGAGCGACCATGATTGTGTTGGGGACCTTAGCGCGGCACGCCGCTGATCCGCAATCGTTCTCGGTCCAAGCAAGCTGCAAATCATCCGCCCACCATCTCTCCGGCCGTCCTCCCACAGTGAGTGTCACATTGATTGATGTCAGGTTGGCAAAAGGCAAAGCAGCCGCAGAATCCAAAACCTCATGGCTGAGGCGGCATGACTTTCCAGTCTTGCAAGCCGAGACCTCCACCTCGTGGCGAGCCTCGACAACCTCATGCGTGCCGTTCCAGTTCAAGCCCGTGATATTAAAAATGCAAGGCGCTCCCGTAGAATTGCATCCCAGGCTAACGCCCAAGAAGCTGAAGCGGAAACAGGGATTCGCCCTC
This sequence comes from Cladorrhinum samala, assembly GCA_033576145.1. Taxonomy (NCBI): domain Eukaryota; kingdom Fungi; phylum Ascomycota; class Sordariomycetes; order Sordariales; family Podosporaceae; genus Cladorrhinum; species Cladorrhinum samala. The sequence goes on along the minus strand of MU864943.1, from coordinate 314,127 downwards.
AATTGAGCAAGCCCAATAACCGCCGTTGTCGAGATCGAGGGGTCGTATTGAACGAGCTGCTCACCTGAAGACGCAGCATATTTGGGACTAGGCGGGGGCACCACAGCAAAGCCTGCTGAAAAAAAGAAACGATGGTAGGGGAAGGGTACCGGAAAAGCGGGAAGATCGCTCGATTCGCTGTCATTGCCGAGAGAAAGAGTCGGGATGTCGTCAAATTTGAAGATGACTGCACCCCGATCTCCAACTCCCCCACAGGTTGCCGTAGGTAGTGAAGGTCGGCGTGTGCTGGTCGGCACACCTCTCGAAGAAACAGAGGGCCGTGAAAGGATAATTGAAAGATTGCTGGAAGTGATTGGCACCACTACCGAAGTTACAACCACAGCCGAAGTGATATTCACAGCCGATGTGATCGAGGCCTGAAACCCCTGTGAGGAAGTGCTCAACGAATTGCTCTGAACAGGGTTGCCATAGCCAGCTGCAGGTGATGGTTGAAACGAGAAGACGTAGCCGCCCACAGAAGTCGGCAGGACTTCTAGTTCGGTCTGCGGCGGCGGTATCTCGGCGGAGCTGGATGCCGGGGGTTGAAACGCAGGACCCTCAGGTTGGGTCGCAGGCTCCTCCGTGGGCTCAACCAGGAGTGTGGTAAAGCTCTCAGAACCGCCAAGAGAAGACCGGTAACTCGTTAACAAAGTCGTGCACGGGTACACAGGTGTAGTGCAGGTGTCCACAGATGTTGTGTAGGTCTCTCCAGCGGGAGACAAGGGCCAAAGGGTGATCTCAGAGGGGTTGCCCGATTGCAAACCATAGGGATCAAACGCTGAGTTTGTGTTGCTTGGGATGGGATCAGCGGTGACAGTCACAACAGAGACCTGTGGAACTTTTGGAGAAGGATTGTAAGTCACTACGACAGGTGTGGGCCTTCCGTAGCCATCTGTGGGGGTCAGAGTGTAAGTCGAAGGTGTCACTGTGGAAGGGAAGTATGTCACTGTGTATTGCGAGCTCGCCGAGCCAGGAACTGTGTAGGTGACGACAAAACCAGACTTGGAAGTGGTTATCCCTGATCCTGGCTGTCCATACCCCGGGACGGTGACCGTGTAAGTAATTACAGCAGACGCGCTTGATGGGGTCGCAGTCGTGTAGCTGACAGCAGCTGGCGTGCTTGCGGTGCCGCCAGGGGTATATGTAACCACAACCGGCGTAGAACCTACATTGGTGAGCGTGAATATCAAAGGGGACAGCGTGTTTGCAGAGCCGCCCTGAGTGTAAGTGACGACAACAGGTGAGCTTGGTGAAGTAGCAGGCGTATACGTGACTACAGCCGGGGTTGAAGCCACGTCGGTGACGGTGACAGTCCACGGCGAGAGCGAAGGAACAGTCGGCGAAGCGCCAGGCCTAGTTGAGGTAAATCCTGGAGTGTAGGTTACCACAATTGGAGTGGCTACCACATTCGACAGAGTGACAGTCCAAGGTGGAAGGGTGTCTGTCGAAGCGATAGAGCCAGTTGGAGTAACGCCGGGCGTGTATGTCACCACAACAGGAGTTGCTGCCACATTAGTGAGCGTAAACGTCCAAGGAGCAGCAGCGCTGGTCAGAGATGCATAGACAGTTGAGGGGGTGACTGAGGAAGGTAAACCGCCCGGTGTGTAAGTGACAACGATTGGCACGCCCAAGCTATCCGTTACTGTTGGTGTCCAGGGTGATGGGGAGCTGGGCGGAGTGCCGGGGCCAGTGAAAGCAACGCCGGGGGTATAGGTAACCACAACTGGGATTGAACCCACATCAGTGAGCGTAAAGGTCCAAGGCGCAACAGTGGTGACTGGTACACCAGGAGTATAGGTAACAACAACTGGAGTGGAAGCCACATCCGTGAGCGTGAAAGTCCAGGGGGCAACGGCGCTGGCCGAAGTCGTGTAGCTCACCGAGGGGTTGTTGGATAAAGCACCCGGAGTATAGGTAACCACCACAGGAGTTGCCGCCACATCTGTTAAAGTAAAAGTCCACGGCGCAACAGTGTTGGTCAAAGCCGTGTAGGTGTAGGTCGCTAGCTGAGAGGGTGTGGGAGACAAAACGCCAGGTGAGTAGGTCACCACAACCGGTGTTGAACCAACATCGGTAAGTGTAAAGGTCCAAGGTGCAGGTGCAACGGCATCGGTTCCGGGTGCAAAAGTTGTAGCAGGGCCTGTTGGTGATGACGCAATGCCAGGGGTGATTGTGATTTCACCAGTGTAAGCTGGCTGGTTGCCAGTGGCAGGAACTGTATAGGTCACCACCACACCAGCAGGATTCGTGGCGGCAGGGAGGGCGGGGGTGGTGGTCGTTACCGAAGGCGTACCAATGGTCCCAGAAAACGTGCCAGGATACCCAGAAGTCGGTGGAGACAAGACGGCAGGTGTAACGGTAACCGTAGCAACCTCGGGGGTGCTCAAGCCTGTCTCTGTTGGTACAGTGTACACAATCGTGAAAGGGGGGAAGGACCCTGAATTGGCCCCCCCACCAGGCGTGACTGTAGCTGTGACAACTGATACGGCAGGACTGCTTGGAGTGGCTTGACCAGTGACGGTCAAAACAGGGACCGTGACCGTGCTAATCGAAGGTGTAACTGCAGTGACAACAGACGGGCCACCAAAGGCTGCCGAAGGTCCGGTGGGGTTCCCTGAAATGGTAATGGTCAAAACTGAAGCTGAAGATGTAAAAGGAGAAGAGATGACTGTGACGATAGCCGGTGTGCCAATGCTAGAAAAAGCAGTCGACAATGTGGTGCAAGACGTGTCGATCGATCCAGCGGAGCCGAAAGAGCCAGCGTCAGAGAGCGTAACAGTGACAACCAGGGGGGTTGCAGTAGAGAAGTCCTGCGCCTCAGTGACAGTAACAATGCCTTGGTCTGTCGCGGTGCTGGTGCAGGTGGTGTCCACTGAGACCTGCTGTGCATCACTTAACGGTTGTCAGAGACGAAAACTGCAGCACCAGGTCCAAACCAAACTCACATGCGCGGAACAGCGGCGGCGGACACCAAGCAGGCATAGCCTGCAAGGCCTGCCAATGAAGCGCAGAGACGCATCGGCGGGCTGGGAAACCTGGATCGCAATGACAGGCTTGAGAAGAAATGGACAAGTGCGCAACGATGAAGATTATCGGCGTAGATAACAGGAACAACTCTGCAAAAATTGAGGGCCGGTCTGGGAGTGTGAATGTTGGGCGTCCAGACGACAAGAAAGGCAGCAGTGAGGGAGATGAGGAAAATTTTGAGACGAAGAAGAACGAAAGGAGGAAGAGGGGGAGAGAGAAAGTTGAAGGTCTTGTATAAGACCCAGGGAGGTTGGCCACGTCTGTGTTCCTGCTCTCGGCAGATATCTTGCACTTTCCTGCGAGGGTTGCTGACGCAAAGTAAGACTATTACTTGAGCACGACATCCACGGATTGCCGGTTGATGTGGAGTTTCCAATTCCGAACATGTGCAAGGCAACCGCAGCGGGTGGAAGGTATGTGTGGCCCCCGCCATGTACGGCAGGAGTGAGCTTGCCATCCTTGCCATAAAAGTCTCATTGACGAAGCAATGAAGAAATGACCGAAGATCGGGGCCAGCTGCGCCTGACATATTATGACCAAAATGACGCGATTGTCTTTGCCGACCTACGCAGTCATCCATCCAACAGGAGCAAGTGCTCCCACCAGGAATTCAAAACACGGGCTGCAGGTGCCGATGATGGTGATGGGAGCTGGCATTGAATCCGAGGGTAGGTGCCGTAGAGCGCTGGAAATGCTGATGTTCTGTTGCGGACGGCCCCAGAAGCCGTGGAACTTCCGCTATGGTGGACATGGATGGCTTTCCGTTTTGAGCATGGCGACTTGACCTGCTTCGTCACCAAAATATCAACATTGTGCTCTGTGCCTTCTGATGAAAACGTAACGGACAATAGTAGAAACGCAAACGGAAGAAGTAACAAATCAAACGCAAGATGTAATTAGTGACATCAGAAGGTGTAGAGTTGAGATCAAACTAATAAGAAGAAAAGGAGATGAAAGCCATTGAATGCGTGGGAAGAAAGATGCGTCCAAGCCTGAAGTGTTACAAACGGAATGCAAAGACCAAAAGTCGAGTCCAAAATTCAAACAGGATCATCATGATAAACTGGTCCGTCCTCCTCAGCTTGCTGAGGCAGCGCCATCCTTCTTTCAGAATCGGTAACCTGACGACCAACCCGTACCCTGGATCTCTCCTCCATATCGGCAGCCCACATGGCCGCCCCCACGGCGCTTGTCAGCAGGAAGAAAAAGCTCAGAACCGGAATAAGCTCTAGAATCATGGCCACGGTCCCGAACCAGAGATACTCCCAGCTCCGATTGTGTAAGTCCTTTTTCATTTCATTTTTAGAAATCCCCCTGAGTCTGTACCACCTGTAATGTGACAGCTTGCCCATCCTAGCACCCGTGATCATTATGAACGCCGGAGTCCCAAGCCAGGGTATCAAGTTGAGGGGCAAGCAAACGATCAGCTCGGCGATCTGCGTAAAGCTCCACGGGTTGTATTCGGCGCGAGTAGTCGGTTTTCCCAACGTCTTAACCGAGTTGGGTGCGTCGGGGAATAATACGCGGTGCGGTGCGATCAAATCTATGTAGCCATAGTTGATCAGGGTTGCCTTGGGGCAGCGGCGCATTGATTAGCTTCCTTTGCTCCATGGGTGCGGGCGAGTCCAAAAGAAAAGAATGCTTACATCAAAGACATCGACGCGGCACTCATCGACAAAGAATCCCTCAAAAAGACCCTGGATCACCACCAGCCCTTCTCCGAGGACTAGAAAGGTAGCATTGATCGCCGCCCCTGCTTTGCCCTGGAAGTGGAACAGAACGGCCAAGAACAGGTACTGCGGCAACCAGGCAAAAGTAAAGAGAACAAGGTAGACCAGAAGCGAAATCAGCGAGAGCGGCAATAAGCGCGAGAGAAAAAGCGGGTGGAATTCGCGATGTCGCAGGAAGTACCAGATGCCGATGATGGGGTAGATCGCCGGGCGCAAAGCGTGGAGGATGCGCCGGCGGCTCGAAGAGGCTCGGGCCCGAGGGGGTTGCAGGGAAGATCCGGGCCCAGCTGGAGGCGACATCTTGTGTGCACTTGAAAGATGCAGCCGGCAAGAACACCTGGAAGTGCAAGAGAAGCGTGTACAGCGACCAAGAAAAGGATGGGATATTTCGGTGTTGCACGACCTGACGAGTTGGAAAAGAAAAGAAGATGCAGAGATTGGGACGCGTTGCCGCTGTTGCGATAAGGGAAGTGGGGCCGGCGCAGAGGCGGGGAGCTGCGTCACTTGACAGGGATTGGATGTGGGTTGAGTCTGCGCGCCGGGGGGTGGGGGTGTGCGTCCTTCAGGGCTGCGAGAGACATGTTCTTCTGGGAATGTACCGTAGATTTAGTCATGTAAAACCCAAGTATCGGGCAAGAAATTAGATGTTGCGCATCCCCAACAAGAAACAAGTGTGTGATAACAAAAACAATAAAATAATCCGAGAAAAAAGTTGGGTGATTGTGACGATTACTGGTCGAGCGGCCCAAAAATGAGCGAGAATACGGAGTATGCACTGATTAAAAAAGTGTTTAACCTGTGTATTAAATAAAATATCTAGAAGAAAACTAATGTGCTGTCCGATTTCAACCGCCCTGTGTAATGAAAGCAGTTGCTCAATCGTTTTGCCATGATAATGGATGAATACAAAACATGAAGTCGCAAAGTGTTGCTTACCTCATCGGAAGAGAGAGAAGAGGGGAACCAACGACGCGGGACAGAGGGTTGGGGGCCATCTACATTTCCGTCATCAAACTCGAAAAAGTGCACTGAGTTGACTGGACAGGCCAAATCAAGCGACCAAGCGCTCGAGTCCCGACAGATCGTCGGGAGTTTGTTCAATCCTAAATTGCGGGGCCCAATAGCATTGTTTGGGAAGCGCGATGGAGATCTCGGAGAACGCTGGCGCCGGCCCGGAGATATCGTCAACCACCACCAGCAAAAAGAGGAGTCGCATCCGCTTCTCCTGCACCACCTGCCGAGACAAAAAGTGAGTGACCCCAAGTGGCCCGGATTTAACCTTCCAAGTTTCTCCCTCTTAGCCAAGCACATGGATGACCGAGCAGATCACTTACTGATGAGTTTCTCTTGCACTTTCCCACCACTTCAGATTGAAGTGCGATCGCCAGTCTCCGTGCGACCAATGCGTAAAGCGCAGCATTGAAGCAACTTGCCAATTCATTCCTTACGTCACTGGCAGCCCCCGGGCAGGCCAGATCGCAACTGTTGGACCACGTCTGAAAGATGCATCTGCCAACACTCGCTCCAAACAGTTGCCAAATGAGTCTGCTATCCAGTCCCGACTGAAGCACCTGGAGCATCTTGTCCAGGTACTCAAAGCACAGAGGCGTGGCAACGGTGCAAGTAAAGCATCCGATGTCCCCGTGACGGAGCCACTTCCAGAGGAAGAGAGTGAAGATGAGGTGCTACCAACATTGGGCCAACGTGTCAGGGAGACTGCCGAAAATATTTTTGGGGAGATGCGATATGTTGATTCGTCGCACTGGGAAGCCATATTGAGTGATGTAAGCTACCTCATGCGTGACTGCGGTACTCTTCTCCTTCGTCGTGCTCTGTTAGTGACTGTGTGAACCCACAGCTATTGAGCATCACTGGCAGCGTCAGACCACCGGACGAGCCAGACCCCGTCGAGGATCAAGATTCACCTCCCGCGCCATTCCTAACCCAACCTCGGGGTCCCGATCTTCTGCTTGGCGGCTTCTCGTGCGTTCCGGTCAGCGAGTTGGCTCAGCACCTCCCACCACGCCCCTTGGCTGATCGTCTTCTCGCTCGACTCTTTCAAGCAAAGGAGCCCGGCGCGGTGATGTTTCACATGCCAACATTCCTCAAACAGTACGAGAGCTTCTGGGATAATCCGGCCGCAATGACATATACACAGCTTGGGTTATTGTTCGCCATGTTTTGCAGCGCATCGCTGTACTACATGAGAGCAGGAGAAGAGGTGCCAGGTGCTCTTGGCAACCCGCACGAGATCTACAAGATTTTCAAAGCAAAATGCGCCCAGTGCCTCGTCTTGGACGACTACACCCAGCCCGGACCGTACAAACTGGAGGCCCTAATTCTCTACTTTGGTTGCGAATATCTCGGCCACCCAGATGCGACCACTAGTGCGTCGGTCATACTCTCAATCATCGTCCGGTTAGCAATGCACATGGGTCTTCATCGCGATCCAAGGCATTACCCCAACATGTCACCGTTTGAAGGCGAGATGCGTCGCAGGGTGTGGGTGGCCCTACGTGACGTTGACATTCTCATCGCCTTCCAGTTCGGTCTTCCAGGCAATATACCCAAGGATCTCTACGACACCGAACTTCCTCGAAACCTTCGCGATGAGGATTTCGACCAAGACAGCAAAGAGCTCCCGCCGTCAAGGCCAGAAACTGAACGCACCGTCATGTTGTGGTGCATAGTGAAAGGTCGTCTCGTAAATGTGTTTTCGGCCATCTCTAGCGCAATGAGCGCCCGCAAACCGGCCACATTCGCCGACATCGTGCACCTGGATCGACAACTGGAGGAAGTACACAACAATTTCCCGCCATGCCTGCGTTACCGTTCATTCAGCCAATCAGTCGCAGACCCGGTGGATATTATTATGCAGCGCTTCCAGCTTGAGCTGCTCTACCTTAAATCTCGCATCGTTCTTTACCGACGGTGCATGGGTTTCGCAAGCAAGGACAAGCGGTACGAACAGTCCCGAAAAATCTGCTTAGACGCAGCAACAAGAACACTGAGACATCAATACGACATTCATGTCGAACTGCAACGGGGTGGCCGTCTCTCGCACGACCGCAGCCACTGGTTCCTCAGCAGTTTAAGCACGCACAACTTCCTCCTCGCGGACATGATCCTCTGCATCGAACTCTGGTGTATCAAAGCCAAGGAAAGAAGCTCCGAGTCATCGGTCACTTCGGCCCCGGAGATTATGTCACAGGAACAGATCTTGGAGATTTTGAGGATTTCAAGACTTATTTGGCAGGGAAGACGGAAGGAGTCGGCAGAAGCTAACAGGGCATTCAATATCCTGAGCAAAATGCTGTCCATGTCTACTGGAGAGACTTTTCATGACAGCCCCGAGTCGAGTGGAAGTGGGAGCGTTGCTGAGAGCTTGGAGAGGATGTATCCTACGCTACCGTTGACGACCTTTACTGCGGAGGCACTGCCAAATCCTGCTGCTATGGCTGGGTCTATTTCTTCGGCTGCTAACTTGGTCAAGGGGCCGGGCGCGACTTTTTTCAGTGGGGAGCAACCTTGGACGTCGCCGGTGGGCGAGGTGGCTGCAAACGGGGAAGTGATGGCGGGCTGGAATGCTCAATGGGAAGGGAGCGGAATGGGAATGCAGCCTGGCGGGGATGATTTGGATGGGTTTTTGGATCCGAATCTGAGTGGCGATTGGGTAAGTCCTTTTAAATGCTGGCTTGGATGGTCGTGGTCGAGAGTTGCTAACGAGTGATAGACGCTGTGGGATAATCAGATCTTGAATTCAAGTTCAGGTGATGGGACGGGGCAGATACAGTGGGATACCTTTTTCCAGCCCCACGAGATGTTTTAGATTTTTTTTTTTGGTTTTTTTAAGTTGTCCCCTTTCTACATTTCATTGAGGAGTTGTCTACATGATGATCTTTCAGCAATTTAATGTCCTACTTTGCCACTCCCTGTTACAATGTTACAAGTCTTACACCTCACATGATATCACAAGGTCTTCCAGTTGCCAGTCAAGTCAGATCCCAGTCATCTGTCAAATTTCAAATTTCCGGCGTAATCAAATCCAGCTTCTACTCCGGCTTCTCGGTTACAGCTTCAATGTTGTTCCCCGCAGGATCAAATACATAAGCACCATAATAATGCGGTCCACTGTACGGTCTCGGCCCAGGCTTGCCGTTGTCCTTCGCCCCAGCAGAAATGGCAGCTTCGTAAAACCTGTCGACTGTTGCGCGGTCTTGATTTTCATGCGGTGATTAGCACATGCACATTGAGAGGGAGTTTGTGTGAGGTTATGGAGGATTTGGAAATAAAGCAAGGTAGTAGGTAGTCAATCACCTTTAGCCCTAAACGCTGTATGCCCACCCTGCGCGACACCGTCCTGCGCGACACTAACCCACCAATCTACCGTGCCATCCGCATCTGCGAACCCTACGACCGAGTCGTTGAACAGGGAGAGCGCTTTCGTGTAGCCCAGGGGAGCCAATGCCACAGCATAGAAGGCTACGGTGGCGGTGTGCATCGATTGGGGCACGCGAAGGCCGGTGTGGGCTATTACCATTTTGACCAGATGGTAGAATGTGTCCGGAACGAGGTTGTGTTGTTATTGTGGGACGGAGGGTGCGGCGAGGGCGAAGTGACAATTACAGCTTAATGAAGATGTTTTGAGATGGAGCGGGAACAAGGAGACTATCATTTGATGGGGTCCAAGGAGAAGTTTATAATCAACACGCAGAGCCAAGTAAATCCGGAGCTTCACTTGTAGCTGAGTCAAGCAATACTTCCATCTTGGATGGAGACCGGAGTTTCGGGGATTGACGGCCAATAATGAGCACGTTTTCTTGTGGTTTGTGGTTCACTCACAGCTCTGATACGTCGCGGTTGTCACGTACATGGGACCCGGCACGAATGGCACGCGAGATCCCGTGAGTCACTGTAGTTGTTCAGCCCGGAGAAGCGGCCGGAGATATGATCCTTCCGGAGATGTCAGATTGACCAATATTATACAAGTATTGCAATACCCGCCATTGCTGTGCGCAAAATAGCAAGATGCTGCTTCCTCGTTATGTGGCCCCCATGTTCCCCATATTGGCGTGTGGGATGATATATCGCAAAGGTACGCAGGTAGAATCAGTGCAATCTGGCTTGCATTAATATGTTTCGGTTGGATTGCCGTGACCCATCACCCTGACGGGCCCGATTGAACTGCTTGCTCTTTCCTACTCTTGGATCAAAACGGGTCGCATCCTCGTCTCTGCTCTTTTCGCATTTGGTGTCGAAATTTGAAGTTACTTACACTGGTGCAAGTTGCGCTTCATTGCATAGCCTGGCGCAGGGAGTAGCGAAGGCGCGCAAGGATTGAATGAATTTGCTTGTTAGTGTTGCATCGAGAGGTTTGCACCACTCGTGATCTGGGTTATTCCGCTTGGCACCGTTGGCAAGGGAGGGGGAGCTCCTGGTCTGTGCGCAGCGGCCCTGGCGGGGTTCTCTTTCCAGGCTTCCAGCCAGGGAACTTGCATGAAAAAAAGTGTGTGCCCCCTCGCCCCACCTGCCCCTCATTGAGTCACTGCCCCTCCATCCTCTGGACAACCATTTGTCAAATTGCTGGCTTCATCACAACCACAAACACTACAAACACCAGCATCATGGAGGATCCAGCTGCCACAACGTCCAAAAAAGCCGCCAAGAAGGCCGAGGCCAAGGCTAAGAAAGAGGCCCAGAAAGCCGAGCGCGCGGCACAACTCGCCGCCGCCGCCGCCAAAGCGACCCTCGAAGACGATCCCGCGGCCGACAGATACGGCGACAGACCATCGACCACAGGGCTCTTCAGCGATGATGCTGAGGAAGTTGAGATTCCCTCCCTCGATGAATCCCACATCGACAAGACCGTCATCGTGCGTGCATGGCTCCAAAACTCCCGCGTCCAGAGCGCCAAGATGGGCTTCTTCGAGCTCCGCAAGAGCGGCAATTGGAGCGTCCAGGGCATCGTCATGGCGTCCGAGCAGGAACCCATTGTCAGTCGTCGCATGGTCAAATGGGTCGTGGGTATCAATCCTGAGAGCTTCGTGGCCGTTGAAGCCAAGGTGAAGCGCCCTCTGGAGCCGATCAAGGCCTGCCGCGTCCAAGGGCTCGAGCTTCACATCACCAAGTGCTATGTGCTTGCATCAGCGCCATCAATGCTCGGGATGACATTGGCTGTAGCGAACCAGCCAATCGTCAATTTCAGTGACGAAAAGGCCCCGGTTAGCGATGTTCAGCCGGACAAGGCAACAGTCCCGGCCGCGAGCATGCTCACTCATCTCGACAACATCGCCATGCACAAGCGCAGTCCTGTGCAGCAGGCCATAGCGGTATGTTATACCTGGTGGTGAGACGTGGCCTAGATGCTCACTAACTTTGCGCAGGACATTCGTATTGAAGTCAAGAAGCTCTTCCGCTCCTATCTCGAGGACCGCGGATTCAAGGAGTTCGAACCGCCCTGTCTCATCGGCGCAGCCTCCGAAGGCGGCGGAAACGTGTTTCGACTCCCATATTTCGGCGAGGAAGCATTCCTCGCCCAGTCGCCCCAGTTCTACAAGCAGTTTGAGATTGCAGGAGGCAGAGAGCGTGTCTTCAGCATTGGTCCTGTCTTCAGGGCCGAGAATTCCAACACGGCGAGGCACATGACAGAGTTCACAGGGCTGGATATCGAAATGGAAATCAAGCAGTCTTACACTGAAGTCCGCGATGTTCTCGAAGGCGTGCTGTTACACATCTTCCGCGGAATCCAAGGTCAGTTGTGCCCATTCGCAGGCTACTTCTATCCTGACCAACACCTGGCACGCATGTTCTAACGTGATTTCTCTAATGCAGACCGATGTGCCGACGCGATTGCGACGGTGAAGGCCGTCTACCCTTCGGAACCTTTTCTCCTCCCCGAGCCAGGGAAAGAAGTCCGTTTGACTTTCGCAGAGGCACAAAAGCTTTTGCGAGAAGAGGGGCCCTCAGAATTCGCCAATGTGCGTGACGACGAGGATATGAGCACCCCACAGGAGAAGGCGCTTGGTGAGGTGGTTCGATCCAAGTTCAACACCGACTTTTACGTCATCGACAAGTTTCCCGAGACAGCACGGCCATTCTATGCCAAGATCGACGACACTGCGGCCACTGTGGGGGATGGTGTTCGCGTGACGAATGCCTTTGACTTTTTTGCCCGAAACCAGGAGATCCTTTCTGGTGGTCAACGTATCAACGACCCCGTCGAACTTGAGGCACGAATCCGCGCGAAGGGGGTCGACCCGGAGAGCGCTGGCATCAAGGAGTACCTGGCAGTATTTAGGAGCGTCGGTGTCCCTGCTCACGGGGGCGGTGGTATTGGACTTGACCGTGTCGTTGCTTGGTATCTTGGGCTGCCAAGCGTCCATCTTGCGGCGTATTATCCTCGCACGCCCAAGAGGCTATCGCCATGAGTGGGGGTGTTATGAGAGAGTTGCGTTGGACCGGACTGCAGTATCACACCCTAAGCCGTATTGCCCTAAGCTAGATAGATGTTGACTGCTCGATTATGAGGAATGAATAACTGTATCTTGAGAAAGTCTGCTTGTTTTCCTCACAGTAACCGGGCACGCTGCATGGTTATGACAACGTAACGAATAAAAACTAGCGAAGTGGTCTACGCAAACCGGGCAACATCCATTCCTCCTGCTCGCAAAATACACAAGTGATCTTTGCTCGTCCTCGTAACTTTTACATTGGGCTAAGCAGAATGCAGAAATCACTTTTCATTATTTTCTCAAAGCAAAGTACCTTGTCACGGTTCGTCTGCGCTGACGTCGGGTCAGCAATGACAATAAAACCTTGATCTTCCAAGGTGAGCTAGAATCGTAAGTGTGATATTACCCTTGATAGCTCGCAAGTTGTCGTGGTCGGAGGTGACTTTTGCAGAAACTGTGCGTGACAGGAGTAGATTGAAAACACCTCAGGCCCTTTGCGTGAGCAATGTCACTCAGCTACCAACCTAATCATAGGTACTATAGGCCGCATGCTCTGCTTTCTCGACGATTCTTCCCATCACCAGTGCTTAGGTTTTTTTGGGGACGCCTTCTACTCCCAGGCATAACTTGATGCGGGGATGGTGATGAAGGGGATGGAGCCACCCTCGTGAGTTACGCACATGGTTATGGCCACTCTTGCTCACGTGAAAGGTGTTTATTTTTCCGTCATAGCGCGTTGGTGTTTGTTTGTTGCCGACAGGGGACTCTTACTACACATATGGGGAGGGGTTTAATGTTTTTACTGATACATCGGAATGGAAGGCAATTTTTTTTCCAGGAGAGGGACCAAAGGCGATGTCGTGGGGGTAAGGTATCAATCTTAGGCATCTGATCATACATAATTACCTAATTACTCCCTGATAGTGTCTAGGCTTTTGCCATAAAAAGTGTATACCGATGTTGCCAGCCACAACCAAGACGAAGAACACAGGGTGCAGAGGTGGTTTATATCCCGTCAAAAGGTTGGCAAATTCTCATTTCTGAAGTGTACAATGGCATGGCGTCCTGCGTCGAAAAGAGCCGTAAGGTAAGGCCATCTCGGTTTGGCGCTGCGGAATGCTCGATGGTCGTCATCAAATTGGTCTGGTGCAAACCCGCAGATGGGATGGGGTGATTTTCTGATTTAATTAGCTAATTGTGTAAATCAATTCTAGACTTGAGCCGCCGCCATGCTTTTCAGCTGCATCTGTTCGAGCAACGCCAGCCAAACAATGAGGCAGGAGCCCACTCCGCCAATCAGCACTACTGCAAGCCAGTCGGTTGAAGGGAAACACTTATTGGGAGACACTGAGGAGAATTATGGGCGTTTGAGTTGGAGATTGGGGTTTGGCTTGCATCAATTTCCGGCCTGATGCCTCCTCTCCCAGATAATGGCTACCAAGTTCCCTCGGAGTTGCTTTCAACATTTTGCTTCATTGTCCACACGAATATGTCAAGTAGTAACACTGTTCATAAGAGCAACAACATCATCACGTCCAGTCAACCTTGCCAACATGCCAGCCTCTCGGAAGCTCCGAGCCACGCTGCTCTTCGGCGTATAGTATCTCGCTGCCGTCGCCGCCGCCGATACTGGCGACGATTTCGCTAACAATTTGCTCACGGACCTGGCGCCGTAAGTATCGCCATCTTCCTAGCCTGTTGTCGACATGCCGTCAGTGCCGCTAATATGTCTGATTGATACACAGTATTCTGGCTTTATTTGGCGAAAGGGTCACCATGCAGTTTATGAGCCAGTCTACCGGCTGGGCTGACAACATTATCCTCGCAATGGCCCCGCTGGGCATCCTCACCATTATTATCGCGGCCATCCGAATCGGCGGGCCCTACTGGCTGAGATCTATCATTGGAAGAGCTCGCGAGAACAGGGCCATTCCGGAGGCGGAGTTAATGTCATCGACATCGAACGAGGTGTGCGAACTATGGAATGGCCAGGAGATTGTGCGAGCCATGGGACAGGGGCCCATTCGGGAATTCATCATACTGTTGCCTGAGGGCGAAGAGGCAGATGGTATGGTCAAAGTGGAGGCATTGAGTTTGGAAGAAGGCAAGGCGAAGGGATACATGAAGGAATATGGTAAGTCTGACCACTCAAGGATGTCTCATACCGCATGTTCTAATACCTCATCTTTCATTAGATGCCACCCTTCGAGAACGTGTCACGGGGAAAATCATTACCCGAGATGACCAAGAGAGCCAGCACAATAATGCCCGGGATTCGTTAATTGTTATCCGGAATACAAAAGTTATTGCACCCAACCTTGCACTCAATGTCCACAGCCAACTAGGCAGAATCGAGCTTTATTTAGTTATAGTAACCGGTATTGCCCTACAGTTCGGTATCCTTGCCTGGGCCGCGGTCGCTACTTACAAGTTTCAATACTTCAAGGACAAAGAGCCTATCGCCAACTATGCCTTCATATATATAATAATCGGAACTCTACTCTTAGCGTATGACATACTTCTCTGCGCTTCTATTGTCGAAGGCGGATTAACAGAAACAAAATACTACCCAGCTACAAAGAGAGAGGTACGAGTTCTATAGCTTCAAAAGTCTACAATAGTCAATAACCAATCTTTCAAATCATTTGCACTCTTCCCTCCGAAGGCTCAGGTTCTAGTCACTACCTCCTCACGAGCTAACAAGCGAAAAAATGGAGATCAAGACACGGATAATAGAGATAATACAAAAGCGCAGAAATTATCCTTCTCGAGTGCTTAGGTCAGCGTGACAATTGAAGTTATGACTGTTACAGGCACACTTATTAGTATCGGTAGATTTATTATCCAATTTACCGGTCTTCGAGTAATAAACTGGTCAGTTTTGGTTATTCAACTTATCGCAATAGCCTTAATAACCGTTCTTAAAGCGTGGGTTCGCCGGAACTTTACCAAGAACCCGGAGGCGCTTCCTCTTATTCCCGGGCACAAGCTTGACTGGCTCGCAATGACTCTTGAAAGGTATAGAACTGCTCCTTGGCGGCAATGGAAGGCCGATAAAGACTACAGTCGATGGGACGAATTCTGTAGACCCTGGACATGGAATAAGAATCCCTGGGACTGGGAAGTCGCAGCGGTCCAAAACCCGGACGGTATACAGATCGCCCCTTATGAATCTGATCCCGAGTTAAGGTCGCATAGGGTCATGACTGTCAGGAGCGATCTCGCCAAACTTACTGATTAGACTGGGGTTGCATCCGTGGAAGCTATTTCGCTCGCTCAAGCCATCGAATTTACGATGGACACTCTCTGTGACCATGAATCCACAGACGAGGAATTCATGTGGTCACTCACCGTCCATGACGCGCCCGTTCATTTCCGGCTCTCATATATCAACGGCCGTTGGATAATCGATGCAAATAAGCTCGAGTCAGTGCTATCATTGTGGCTATACTCTACTCATGAAAAGGAGCAGAAAGCAATTGAGGGAGAAACCAATCAAACCAATCATGGCACCACAGACAAACGGCTGCGGGAAAAGGGAACAGTAAAAAAGCCTTCTCTCCAAATTTTGGGCACACATACACCAACTTCATGCTTGCATCAAGACCTGAAATGGTGGCTGCCTGACGGGGCGGCAAGGGTTATCGAGGCTCATTCTCTAGTCCCGCAATCGGCAGGCGGCACCGATACTAGGTCGGTAAACGCCCACAGAGTGGTTGGCTTTGCAACGAATAGTCAACGCTTTCCCTCCAATCAAGGCATTATCCGCTACAAGCGAGGTACTCCTAAATCTTGGGACTATGAAGCAGATGGCGACAAGGACAGCGACGAGGACAGCGACGAGGATAGCGACGAGGATAGCGACGAGGACAGCGATGAGGACGGCGACGAGGACGGCGACGAGGACAGCGACGAGGACGGCGACGAGGACAGTGACGAGGACAGCGACAAGGACAGCGACGAGGTGGTCTTAGCAGTCGAATTATTCTACCCTTTGAAAAAACTGTACGCTCAGTACATGTTCTTCTCTTTTATTTGGGCTCTGTTAAAGAAGATGAAACAGCCTATCGAAGATAGGGTAGAAGTGAGGACTGCTTAAGTAGCCAGTGGGAATGCCAATCCGACCTGGCAGTCGATTGTACTGCAAAGCAGCAAGAGCTTAAAGCTTACGTAAGGTATTAAAGCCACCGGGCTTAGAAACCAAGATGAGGTATACCTAGCTATTATTCTAGCATTAAGCTCAAATGATAGACTTCCGTACATTGATTCAATCATTAAGTGGACGCGAGACCATATAGTCCAGTATAAACGGCTAAGGGATTGGGAGGAAGTCATCAAGGCGTATAAATGGCTTCTTTAAGCAATAAGAACTCACAAGCAGAAGCATATAGTGGTAACGGCTGCTGCGTTACTGATGGAGAGCTTCTAAGCAATTACCGAGGTCATTGAAATTGGGAAACGTCAATAACTTTAAGAAGGGAATAAAGTAAAAGAATTGATCGAGCTTGCGGCAATAATGTCCAGGGACTTGCTGAAAATGGTTGATTCAACCACCTTGACAGCTATTCTACGCTTATTCGAGCGATAGAGACGGCGCTGTAAATTCCCGGGCATTAAATATAAAGAAGGACTTACCAAAACAGATAAGGCAATTGTCATGTTCCCAGAGTTTTTCCAAACGATAGAAAAACAGTATTCTGACCTGTATCATGACCGTCCTGAAAACCGCATAGTGTCAGTACGTACTGCTGGGATGAAGGATATTCTTGACTGGACACCTCTACATCACATTGTGGCAACTAGTAAGGGGGAAGAACTAGTGATGAAAGAGAATGTTCGAGCAGACCTTAACTCAAGGGATATCCGAGGGCGGACACCCTTACATTATGCATGCTAACTTCTTGGGCATGATTCGGTAATACAAACCCTGCTATCCTCAGGCGCTCAGATTGGTATCCAAGATATGGAAGGGCGCGCGCCAATTCATTTTGCCGCAATCAGCGGCCGGGCGAATATGGTGCAAGCCTTAATTAACGCGGGAGCCAACGTTAACGTTTTGGACGGTTTGAGACAGTCTCCGTTAGCATGGGCTGCCTACAAGGCGCATGTGGATGTTATTTCACTTCTCTGGACAGATTCCCAAAAAAGTCTTCGAGATCAAAACGGCAGGAATTGTCTACACCTGGCCGTAATGGGTGATGGAGAGCAAAGTTCAATGGAAAGGGTAGTAGGATTTCTCTTGCATAAGGGAGTTTCGTTTGATGTGAAGGATAGGTGGTCAAGGACGCCATTACACCTAGCTGTATTGGCTGGGCATGACACAGTGGTTAAGCAACTGTTGGATAGGGGTGCTACTATTGAAGCAACGGATTCCGACTATCACAGGCCTCTTCACCTAGCTGCCAGATGCGGCTGGGCACAAGTAGCAAAAGTATTATTAGATGGAGGTGCGGATGTCGAGGATTTGACTCCGTCCTTGCGTACGGCGTTACATTTCGCTGCGCATAAACAGGATGAGGAAGAGATGATGTTTAGGCTCGGTGATGCCTATCGTGATGGATATGAGGCTACGGTTGAGGTCCTTGTCGATGGAATGGCCAATATGAATGCAGCCGATGAGTGTGGTTATACAGCAGTAATCCTGGCTTGCATGAAAGGAGAAAGTAGCATGGTAAAGCTGTTACTGGACAAAGGAGCGGACGACAGCATTGAAGATAAATGGGGCAGGCGCCTGCTACACATTTCCGCCGCAGTTGGTGATGCGGCTATAGTACAATGTCTCCTGACTCGAGAGGGCGACCACGAGGCGCGCGATGGGAATGAGCGCACACCACTACATTATGCCGCGGAATTTGGGACCATCTCTATGGTGAAAACACTCCTCGAAAAGAGCGCCGATGTGCTAGCGAAAGATTCGAAAGGGTATACGCCATTACATTTAGCCGCTAACTTCGAACAGGTCTTAATCCTTCAGCATTTGCTGGAGAATGGCGCAGACATTGAGGCAAAGACGGTGGAAGGAGAGACAGCTCTGGACGTGGCCAACCGGGAAGACAACAAAGACGCGGTGCGGGCCTTGGAGGACTGGAAACTTCGCCATGGAAAGTAATGGTTTCGTTTACTGTGGGTTCCTAGGGATGTTGCTAGGCCATCTCCAACCTGGGAGCAATCTAGAATCAGAAAGCTCCACTACTCGACATTTGGCTTGTAGAATCTTGCACAAAACGCTTATATGATACGAGCTCACATTATTTTGAGCTATTCCGACCTTTTTCTGATGGGTCTTCGTCACAGGTAGATAGATACCTTTTAGATATTTCCTTCTTTGACGCGCCCTCCTACCAATGTATTCAACAAAAGCCAACTCTCGCTCTACTTTAGGTACCCATGTTCTGATTCAAAACTCGGTGAGCATGCCCCTGAAAAGAGTCACAGGTGCCCTACCTACCTATCAAAACTCCTTTTTACTAGGTCGAAGCTCACAAGTCTCTATCAAAACGCCTCCTCAACCCTTCCCATTCCTGCCAACCCTGATCCAACCCCTCCTTCATCCCCTCAAACACCTTCCCCAATTCCCTAACCGCCCCAGGATTAGAACTTTTCAACAGCGCGAGATGATCCTTCTGAACGAACCCCACCCCTGCCAACTCCCTCCCCACTTCTTCCAACTTCCCCTCGACCTCCCTGCTCAACCCGCCCAGGGACTGAAAAAGCTTCAAAATACTGTAGAGCTCCTTCTTCCTCACCTCGGGGTTCCTCGCTCCCAACCTGACCATGATCTCCTCGACCAGCCCGTCAAAATACTGAACCGCCGCTGCCCGGCTCCTTCTCGTGGCCCCGGTCCCGCTCAAGGTCCAGCCCCCATCTGTATCCCTGACCAGTGCCGCTTCTTCTTTTTCCTGCTTGGACACGCGCAAAAGCTGTTCGGTGCTCTGCTCGACCGACTGGGACAAAGTCTTGGCAGATTTCAGAGCCGCGTCGACGGTTTGTCTTGTTTGGTAAAAATACGAGTTGATTGCTTTGCGGAGTGAGTCCTCGGGTGAGTTGCGGTAGTAGTAATTAAAGTGGTATTGAAACCGCCCTGGGAGGACCTTGGAACGGAGGAAACTAAAAATCTTCAAGAGGAATTGGGTTTGGAGCCCCGTTGGCGTGGTGCCAGTAGGTTCTGCAAAGTCTTTGAGGAAGGGAGTAGAGGATGATGGCGAAGGGACGTCGGTTTTGTCTTGGTACTCTCTGATCTTGTCTACTAGTTTGCTGCTTCCGCGGGTTGTTGCGTTAAGAGCGTGGGTGACGTCTGTCTGCAGGATTTTGTATTGGCTTTGAAGAGAGGTTAGTATACGTAGCATCTTCATTCAATGCGGGCATTCAGTGTTATTGGTAAGTTGAAGGGTGAGTTGGAGGAAAATTTTTCTTACGTGGAAATGGTGATGGTCTTCGCGAGGAGGTTCTCGACTTCCTGACGCAGGTTCTCGGGATACTTCAAGAGCCTCTTGCGCAGGTTGAGAAGCGTGACGATGTTGTCGTTGAGGGTGTCGTCCAAGTCCGGGTTGAGGTGGAATGCGTCCAGGGATTCGACGAGATGGCGATGAACTGCTGGGACCTTGGCGAGGTCGAACGCTGCTGAAGATTCCAAAGACGGTTCTCCGTGGAGGTGTTGAAGGCCTTGGGTGGCCAGCGTCAAGGCTCCCGAGAGGAGCAACGCAAGAATCACAATGCTGACGAAGGAGCTCAAAACACCAACACCAAAAAAACTGGAATCTCGAAAGAAACCAGCACCTGGCAAGTGTGGCCGCGGCAGCCTTGGCACCCGTTCCTTGAGCTCGGTCGTGATATGTCCAAGTACCTTGCGAGGTCCTCTCCGACGGATTTCCGCATATGTATTGGTGTACTTGGGCGATGCGCCGCCGCCCACCGATGAATCCGAAGCGTAGTTGTATGCCGCCTGCCCGTAGTCATCATCCAAGTGGTATTGGTCTTGGCCATAGTTGCAATCCTCTTCCTCATCTTCTTCAGCGACGTCGCTCAGGTCATCCGAGATATAATTGTAATCCGGCCCGTTCGCAAAATCGAAGCCCGAATCCAAGTCAAGCGGATCGCCAGACTCATCCGACGAGTATTTTGAATCTGGATCGGCTGCCTCTTGGGCCCTACGAGATCTTCCAGACATTTTTTCTTTTTTTTTTTTTTTTTTGGCAATCTCTATTTTGCTTTTTGCTGTCAATCGTTGGATTGTCACCAACACAGTGGTTCGGAGCTTTGGAGCTCAGGTAAGCCTTCGGACATTTTAAGAATGGGTTGGAGGAATGCGATGGAACAAAGCAACACGACCCAAATAGTGATCTCATTGTTTTTCGCAATACTTCCGCATGCGGAACCCATCATGACATACGTCTTGGGTATTTTTGGGGTTTGCCCATGACCGGAAATCTGAGGGAGGGCATATCTCACCTTTCCACCAACGGTCCAGCACATGCATTTCAGTTTACTGTCCTACGACCAGGAGGTGATTCCAATATCTAAAAGCAGAACCGCATAGAAAAAAACACCCCAGAAAACCGAAGATTCCATGCTCGAAATCAACTTGAATTAGCCTTCTTTCCGTGCACGAGTCCCGCGTCAATCGATATGTCCGTTGTTGGGGTAAAAAGAAGAGTGAATATTATGGGTAGCGCGTTTCTCATCGATTTGGGATCAAATACGGAAAGTTAAACGATCACCAATGAACTTTTTTTTTTGGGGGGGGGGGGGGAGAGAAATTAGTGGTTTCTTGTTTTCTTGTTATTATCGAGCCAGAAATGGCAAGGCGATGATCTGCGGGATGATTTGATGGTTGCAGTTCTAGATAGAATACGTACCTGTATAACCAGACGTCCTCTTTGCTCATGTCACCAAGAGCCTAATCTCTGCGGCCCCGTCAAATTATATGTTTTCTATAACTGCCTGGTCTGATTATCAAACACTCCGTAACGAGGGTATTGTACAACCTTCAGGTTTTGGAGATTGATGCTCGAAAGACAATACCATAGCCATCTCCCCACTGTGCTTGACCGGCATCAACAAGATATGAAACAGGGGGCGTATCGGGAACTCAGATTTACAGCAAAAATACAATATCATTCGACAATCTACACGCACTAGACTAGTCACTTGCTGCAAGAAGCGGAGGGGGAAGAGGCATGGCCGAGTAACCTGGCCAACTGAACCATCAACCTTCCTCCGCTGACAACACCCACCCAACTCTGAAGAATATCTGAAGCAGCCATGAGAGCCACCACCGATACTCTCGCTCAAACAGCTCTCCACACCAAAGCCCTCCACACCAAAGCTCTCCACACCAAAGCTCTCCACATCAAAGACGTCTCCAAACCTTCCCCATGCATCACAATAAGCATGACAGCTAACCGTCAACCAGTAGCCACAACCAACGACATCATCAACCGCACCCGCTTCCTCACCAACCTTGGCCATCACCAGGGGCTTCCCGCCCCTTCTTAGTCAATCACGTCCGTTGTCGCCAACAACAGTACCCTGAGCCGCCCGACGGTTCCGATTGCTTCCGGTTTCCAAATCATCCTCGGAGCCAGAGCTTCCGGCCCCGGTCATGTATTCACCAAACACTCTCTCCTCGATACTGGTATCCTTCCATGACTTCATTCCAGAAGCCTTTTTGGCCTGCCGTCTGAAGTACACCCGCTTGACCCACTTGTAAAGCTCGACACCAGCAAAGAACAGAGCGGCAGCGACAAAGACGATGCCCCACTCCCAGCTAATCCCAGTGTGCTTGAACACCTTCTTGTTGATGACAGGAATGTAAACAACGGGGAAGAGAGTGACGAATCCGCCGACGATTGCCCAGAAGAGGAACTGGTTTCTCCAGACGTCATGGAACCACTGGGTGAAGATCTTCTTGCTGCCGGGTTGCATGGCGAAAAAGCTGCGGCGCTGGTCGATCAGCTCCCAGGCGAGGAAGAGCGCGAACCAGGTGAGGCAGGCAAAGGTTGTGGCACGGGCCCTGAAGACGGTATCGCACTCGGGAGAGTAGTTCTCGTTGCATGCCTCGCCAAGGTTGCCGCCGCCCCACGCGTATACTCTCAACACAAAGGCAGTAAGACACAAAGCGGCGACCCAGATACCGTAGACAAGCATATCTACTATGAACTCGAGGGTAAAGATGCCCGTTTTCAAGGACTGAGGAGGACGGGTCATGATATCGGGGACAGCGCGCTCAAAGCCGAGACCCATATCTGGAAGACCAGACGTGATCATGATGATCCAAACGATTTCAACGGGTGCGAGAGGAAAGACGGAGAGTTTGCTCTCGTCTTTGAACGCGAGGCCGATGAGGAGAGTGCAGGCCTGAGCAATGTTTTCTGCCAAAACATGAAGAACAAACTTTTGAATGTTGTCAAAGATGCGGCGGCCTTCCTCAATAGCGGCAACGATGGACGCGAAGTTGTCGTCGGCAAGCACAATGTCAGAGGCATCCTTGGCCACATCAGAACCTGCCTGACCCATGGCAATGCCGACGTCGGCACGCTTGAGGGAGGGTGAGTCGTTGACACCATCGCCGGTCTAACAAGCAAAAAGGATTCAGTACGCATTCGAGTTAAAATCAAGACTAAAGAGCATAAATTACTTACCATGGCGCAGAATTTGCCGCGGCGGTGGAGAGCATCAATCATGCGGACCTTGGTGTTTGGCGCGCAACGAGCAATAACCAGAGGCAAAACGGGAAGTTGGTCGATTTCGTCCTCGCTCAGAGCATCGAACTGAGTAGCAGTCATAACCATGGCGCTCGCGATGTCGGCACTGACCCTGTTCATGTGCTTGGGAAGAATGCCGACCTCGATGGCGATGGCCTTGGCGGTCTCGGGATGATCGCCAGTAAGCATGTGCACCGCGATGCCAGCTTCATGGCAAACACGAACGGCACCGGCAGAAGAGGGCCGGGGAGGGTCATATAGGCCAATCAATCCAAGGAAGGTAAGATCCTTCTCGACAACGTCTCGTGGGGTATCCTCGCTCGGTTCAATGCTGTCATCAAGGCTTCTGCGGGCAAGAGCCAAGACACGAAGACCGAGCCCGGCAAACCTTTCCATATTCTTCATGATAGTCTGGCGGAACTCATCAGTCATCTCGACCAATGAGTCGGGAGAATCCGCGTCTGAGTAGCGAGTGCAAACACCAATGACACGCTCCACGGCGCCCTTGGTGAAGGCAAAGTGTTCCCCGGTGGTTGCATGCTTCATGATGACACTCATGCGCTTGACATCACTGTCGAATGGAAATTCGGCAACTTCAATCCATTCGGGTGCGTCGCCAGACATTACGTCCAATCTGTTTCTTCCAAAACGGCTGGCAAAAACCTGGATGGCAATCTCGGTCGGGTCTCCGCGCGCGTGCCACTCACCATCCTTTTCGAAGACGGTAGCCACGTTGGCAAGAGATGCAACGGTAAGGAAGTTTTGAAGACCGGCTTTACTATCCGCGAGAAGCTGCTTGGGGGCTGTGACGGCTCCCTTGCCATTCTCGCCGCCGCTCTCGGGGCCCTTCTCGCCCGGCTGAGCCTGGTAGTTGATGTCGTGGGGCATACGCGGGCTGAAGAGAATATCGCCCGTGGTGGGGTTCAGGGGTTCACCGGAGAGCTCAACTGTATATGTGCCAAGGCCGGGGATCCATGCGCCGCGAGCAACCATCTTTCCCTGAGTCAGAGTTCCAGTCTTGTCGCTGCAAATGTCGGTAACGGCGCCGAGAGCCTCAAGGGACTTGAGGTTGCGGACGATGACGTTGCGCTCGACCATGCGTTTGGTACCGGCGGCCATTGTGATGGTCAGAACCACGATCAAGGATGCGGGAATCATGGAGAGACCGGTGGCGACTGCGTAAATGATAATCTCCTTCTTGGTTTCCCACTTGTTGGCGCTGAGCACCACGATGGCGAAGACGACCGCGATACCAAAAAGGATCATGGCAAGCTTGCTGAGCTTTCGCTGCAGCGGGGTGCCAACATTGACGCCCAGGAAGCGGCCAATAGCATCTCCGAGAGTGAGGGTATACGCTTCAAGATAACGATGAGGACCAGCCTTGCCATTGGGCTTCCGCTTGACAGGACGGACACGCGAATCTTTCTTGTTCAGAGCGGATGCGATGGCGCCGATTTCGGTGTGAGTACCAGTTGCGAAGACGATGCCCTTGGCGCGCCCCTTGGTGACGCTCGAGCTGCTGTAGGCGACATTAAGGCGGTCTCCAGGCCCGGTAACATCGTCGAACACATCGTTTTCGCGCTTGCGAACGGGGAGGGATTCGCCGGTAAGCAACGCCTCGTCGGTTTCGAAATTCTTTGCCTCGAACAACCTAATTTTTTGAGGAGGAGGACAGGTCAGGACAAAAAAATATTTCTAAAATAAAAATTCTATTGGTGGGCTGTGAGGAGGATCCGGGTTGCGTACCTGATATCAGCAGGAATGGTATCGCCCATCTTGACTTCAACCACATCACCGGGAACAATTTCTCCGGACGGTACAACGATGGCTCCGTTGTTACGAATAACGGTGGCTGTGGGAGAGCTGAGCGAACGAAGGGAATCCATGGTCTTTTCGGCCGAGTATTCCTGGAAGAAACCAACGACGACATTGAGTATGATAACAGCAGCGACTACACCGCCCTCAATCCAGGATTTGATGCCGAAGCTGACAGCCATGGCAAGGATGAGCACCAGCGTCATGGCATTGGCAACTTGAGCAATGATAATCTTGATGGGCTGGACGCCTTCATCTTCACCAAGCTCGTTCCTCCCATACTGCTCAAGACGCCTCTTGGCTTCCTCGGTAGTCAGGCCCGAGAGAATGTCGGCCTCAAGCTCCTGGGCGACTTGCTTGTGGCTCAATGCGTGTGCGGGACGGGACATGGGCTGATTGGACTGGCCCGAGACATGTCCTATGTCGTCCTTGCCGCCCGGAGCCGAAGCTTTGTCGGGGTCCGGAGACCTGGTCATTGTGGTGATTATTGGTCTTGTTGATTGCCCGATGCGACTTGCCGTGCGAAGAAAAGGGACTCGGGGGGGGATTCAGAATAGAAAATAGTGGTCAAGTGGTCCGGGTTGGTCTGCAACGGACTACGTTGGAGAGGAAAGATAACAGAGAATTTCCTGCTGGATGATGAGGGCGGCCATGACGTGATATAGCAGCCGGGGGCGTTTGGATGAACGGGGATTCTCAACTGCTTCACCGAAGGTTTCCCTCGTACGGGCTCCCTAGCGTGCATACCAAGAATCTTGTCGCATCCTAAATAGCCACTGAGTTCCAACACAGACCCACCACCGCCGTGCTGCTTTGTCCATTGATGGAAGGTTGCGCCTCGGCGGGCGTCCCTTGGCATCTCGGCGGTAGCTTGGCGGCCATGTCAGAGTGTGGGAGTGATGCCGTCTGCCGAGACGTGTCTTGCTGTCAACATGGCTTTATTCTTATTAATTCTTGTTACCAGATCCTCGCGCCGTTGTCTGGTGCATGGACTGACAACTCTGGGCTACTGGTGGATGGACTTATTGGTTGAATGGGGGGCCTTGTGTCGAGAGGGTGGTGCGGGGTCTAGAAAGTGTCGTCATGGGGGGACGGCACACTACCGAGTACGTAGGTCGGTAATTAATTACGACGGTGGGAGGGAAATGGACACACGGCTCAGGGTGGCGGTTGTCGGGGGGTTCCCCCAAACTCGAGGGGAAAAAACAAGTGCGATGGTGAGCCAAGAAGGGTAATATTATAGCGTTTGTTATCCAAAGTTTTTACAACAAAAAAAAGAGATGGTTGTCTGTGGACCAAGAAACCCCCCCACGTGCAATTCCTGCAGACTGCTCGACAATCAACAAGGTATTGGCGAAAGTGCCAAGAGATGATAAGCTCCGGAGCTTGCCGCTAGTATCAGCAAGTGGAGCAGGAAGTGCTGGGCATGCTGGGGACCCATGGTTGCCGGAAGCAAGTTTTTTTTTTCTGTGGGGGGGGAGAGGGTACGGAAACAATCATTGTCAGAGATGTCAAAATTCGATTTCAAGTCTTCTCCTCGCTGGCACGGTTGGATAAACAACGGAAACGGCACATTCCCATCGGTGGCGGTGTGCTTCAGACTTGGGCGCTTTGTGCCGGCTGTGCTTTTGTGCCCGCCCGCCACTCCACTTCCGTGGAGGGCAGGTGGTCGCGAGACCTTTCTGGGCGCGACCCTAGATGGGTCCCTTTCCGTTGCGCAGGAAAATTTTGCTGCTGGTCTGTGCTTTCCTTCTGCGCTGTGACTGGACCATTTTGTTATTTTGGATTGTTTCTCATTCCGCAACACCAACCACGCGCTCTTTCCTTCCTCTTCTACCATGTTTTAGAAGTGTAGCCCCTCCCCACCCACGTCGCATCCTTCAAACATAATCCTAAAACGTGAACCGTGATAGCTGCAATCGAATCCAGGTTTCGACATGTCTTGGATCCCACAGCTAGGATTCCCACACCAGCAACGGTGGCAATACCTATGTATAGGTACCTTGGGTTAGTACGGAAGTGCCAGTATACCTTACCTATCTTCGGTCACTCGTGCTTGAAGATGACAGAGCATATCATCTCCCCCGGTGAAACCTCACCAAGTACACTGTAGTTAACTCGCCCTCTGCAGTTCCTTTGCATCGCCAAGGAATGGCATCTGCGATTGCTGGCCCATAATTACCTAGGTACCTACCGAATCGGCCCGCCCACAAGTGTCCAAGTCTTTGGGAACGCAGTATTTTCCAAATCATCCCTGTACATAGTTTCGATGTGGCTCGCGGTTAAGGCTTTTTGCATCCCTCATACGTTGGCTACTATAGACGAGTTAGCCGCATTATATTACCCCAGATCCGCCATCGGTTCCCTACATACACATATTGGTCCATCGTACCCAGCCCCTGATTGGTCAGAAATTCATGATTGGCTATGTACACCCAGTTTGGGTGAACTTTTGCACTCCTAGTGCGGTGCTAGATATGTATAGTCCCGCGGTGGCAGCGGGTGGCCTCCTCTCAAAACCCAGAGCGGCAGTGTCTGTCGTTACCTGTCGGAATCGAGGGGTATTGGCCTGTAAAGTGCATCGGCAAGATTCAACAGCCACTCGATAATCATCGTCTAGGTAAAGCCCCACTTTTAGCGGTATTGTTTGACGTGCAACAATTGCAATGCAGTAACTATTTTATCATCGTGAATTAGGTTAAGTAGGTGGGCAATCTAAAGCATCAGTAAGTACAGGGTCCGCAACGAGAGAGAGATCACAAGTCTACCCAGTTGCCCATGACTAGTTCTCAAAAAAAAAAAAAAAAAAAATCAATCGCTGGGCATAGGGTCTGTGGTTCCATTCACCGACCTCTAACTGCCAAACTATCATTTCATTCTGTTGAACCAACAGATGGTGGATAACTAAAACGGCGCGCAATACGGATATTCGAAAGGAATGTAGTTGAGGTTATGCCGTGGGTGCTAATAAGGACAACTAAACCCTCATAAATATTACAATCGTGTTTACAACTGTAGGTAAACACAGACCGAAACGGGCAAAGCGCAACTGCACGTACCCATCAAGAACACCGATCATCTGTTGGTGCAATCATCTCCAGTTTCTTCCCCATACTCTCCAGCCACTCGATTGCATTTTTCACGACTAGCTTCCCGCCTGACATGTGGACAATTGGTTCTCGCGTGCCCAAGGCATCATCTTGCTGTGTAACATGCGAAGCCCAATTACCCCAGTTTCCTCCACAATAACCCCCGCAGCTCCGGCATCTTGGGGGGTCTCGACCTTTTTGCCGTTCCTTCATCCCTTCATTTCTTCGAACCCCCCCCCCCCTTCCCTCTCCCAAAATAATTAAAAAGACAAAAGGGTAGTTTTCTTTGCCGCCTAGAATCTATTTCTCATGTGGCTGTGATTTTGATTCAACAAACCCCCCAACCAAAATCCAACCAAAATGCAATAATGCCCAACCGAACCACCCGAGCCCGCACTGCCGGCACGACGCGCCGAACTCGCCGTCGACAGGTTCCCGCCGTCAATACCATCTCTACCGCCCGACGAAACAGGAAGCCTACGCAAGATGATATTGCAGGGCAGATAATGTGGTTGCCTTCGCCGGCCGAAGTCATCTGCGACACGCCACTTGTGTTGGATGAAGGGTGCTTCAACCATCCTGTTTTGATCCTGTCCTCTTGTCCGGACAAGAATAAACATGTGCGAATCTTGATTGTAGGTTTTTTTTTTTTTTTTTTTCGCCTCTTTCCCCCGCTTTTTTGGCCATACCTTAATATCTACCTGCCTACCTATCTACCCTACCCTCTTCATATAATGACCATTGTTACTTACCCACCCTTCTTACCTCCCACTTGCAGATCACGTCCTTCCATTCCACCTCGCTCCCCGATAAACACAAACGCAGCTCCGCCGTCCGAAAACTCTACCTGCCAATCCATCCCGCTGCTCCCCATGCCGATCTGGATGGTAATGTTTTATACTTGGAAGGAAACAGGGAGCTGCTCAAAAAGTCGTACGTGAGCCTGGCCAAAAAATGGAGCGTGCCGTTCAAGATCCTGAGGGGCTACCCATATGGCTACGAACAGGGGGGCAGGACATACAAGCTGTCCAAAGAGTCGCTCAAAGTTGTGATGGGCTTGATTCCACATGGTCGGGAAGAAGAAGATGAAGAGGAGGAGGAGGGCATGGGACTGGTGCACAGTGCAGCTTCCAGCTGCGCGGCCCAAGTTGGAACAGGTGCTCCAAAACCAGCCCCAAAACTAGCCCCTGCCCTCGACGCCGAGGTCCTGATGGCTGCAGCAAGGGTAAGGGAAATGACGGCCGGGCAGGCCGCACCATCTCGTCTTTACCAGGCTTGGGGGGCACAGGCAGCGTCGAGTTCTGCGCGTCCTACCGTTCCGAGGTCATCATCAGCGACAATCCCTCGTGAAGCGGCGCTGGCAGCCTCAGCAGCACGGTACTACTCTGACAACTCAAGACGACCGCTACTAGCAGCAGCTGCCAACCCATCAACAGCCAGTGCCGCTCCCACTCACCCAGGTCTGGTAAACCCGCTCGCAAACTGGATGGACCCGACACTACGGACTACTACCAGTCCGGCAACGCCAAACTACGGCGCGACGCTAGAGCGACTTGCACAACGACAACAACAGGCTCGACCGGTTGACCCGATTGGTTTGCAGAGATCAGCCACGTACCCCGCCCCCGGATCATACAGCACCAGGCAGCAAAGAACAGTCAACGGGTATTACTACCCTTCTCCCGGCGAGGCGCGGCGCCTCTCGGTCGTGGCCCCCGCAGCAGAAGATGGAGGGCCAAAGTGGCTTCAGGTCGTGAGCGTGGTTGTCTTTATTGGTTTTGTCGTTGGGGTTATCTGGCTGCTTGGCTACCTTTCGTTCCTGGCGTGGCCGTTCGCCAAAGCAGCATTCGGTTGGCTCGTTGGTGCTCTCGGCTGGGTTTTGAGCCACGGGGGCGAGTTCTTGGTAGGGGCGGGACAGAAACTGATGGGGATTTGGTTGAAGATTTGGCACTGGCTGATTGGAAAGACGGTCCAGGGTTCTGGATTGCAAAATGGGACGGTGCTTCTAGGTCGATACAATGCTATGCTAAGGGGAGATTGAAACCGTTTATTCTAGGACGGGAGTGTTCATAGCTGTTTGAAATATCCTTTTTCTATTTTTTATGATGTTTCTAGTTTACGCATATATGCTGGGATCGCGAACACTACAGAGATTGCCTTGCAAGAATCAAGGGCATTACAGAGTTTTAAATTTCCAAAAGGGTTCAAGGCAGGGGAAGATGATCCACCGAGGTTGCCGAATAAGCATATTGCCATGTGGTGGCATAGTAAATCACACAAGGAAACCACACTAGACCTCAATTGCACCGTGGCTCGACTGCTCATTACCTGTACCCCTTCCCCGGCCAACCACTTGACGCCTGGGGTTTGTCAGCGGCACTAGGGTCGTTGGCGACTGTTGAGCCTGATGAATCACAAGCTTTGGGAGTGTCGGCAACGTATCGTGCGCGGTATCGGATCTGATTGGGCGTGAGAAGGGGATTCGGACTTGAAGAACTTAAGGCGTTCTTCATTTGTTTGTGAGTGTCTGTTTGTGCTCATTCAACACTGTTCCATCGCCCGCACTGGACAGGGTGAAAGCAATCGACGCATGTGGAAAAAAACGGCCTCCATGACAGTTCGGGTTCAAACCTTTTAGACGGGGTAGGCAGAAACGCGGTTTGTAGAGGATATTTGGAGGCGGGGTGCTCTAAAAGGAAGGCGCGAGTGATGTGCGCCGCTCTTCAGTGATTGCCAGCCACTGCACAGCCACCGGTGTCAACCTAGACTGCTGTGGCAGACCGAAAGGCACTTCCCGCTGGCACTTGCAAACAGTTAACTGCGAGTAGCCAGTCAATCATATTGACCACCGAGGGCGTGCTTGCCTATAAAGCATGGCTTGCAGAACCACACACCCACTGCGTAAGTCCAACAAGACACTCGATCCATGTACCCAATTTTCCGCCGCCTAATATCCCCATCATTTTCTACAGCGCGCCAGTTCAGCGCCAAGGCCGTAAACATGGACATCAGCTCCGGGATTGTCTCGTTCAGATCTACCTGCCCTGGTAGTCTCATGCAGGACCTATTACGCGACCGTCCTGACCAAGTCAGAAAGATCACCAGGTTCCAGACCACCTTCAGCAGCCGCAGGGTGATCTACGAATGTGAACTACCCTGCGAGGACCTCGGCACCGTGTACAACTTCATCAAATCCATCGATGCACTCGAGGAGCTCGCCGTGCGCAACTACGAGCCCGATGTTTCCTCTCTCTGGCAAGCCATCTTTCACCATGCCAAGTCCCTGCGCAGCCTCAGCATCCATACTCCTCCGCAGGTTGATGAAGGCTTCCAGACCTGGACTCCGGCGTCCGTCGCCGCCCTCAACTCTGAACTACCAAGCCTGCAACATCTCGAGATGGATATTTCGCTCACTGAAGCAGAGTCCTTTCTGGACTCCCCAGGGGACCTTACCTCTCTCGCGCTCATTGGCGCCGCAACGCAACTCGCCCAACCCGAGTCGATCCTGATCAACATTCCCCTCCGGGACGCAGCCAGTTCCTTTGCAGGTGAACACACCTGGAACGTCATGGGCGCGATCGACTTCCCCGAGCCTAAAAAGCAGGTCTGTGAGCGTTTTGCGGTTGCTATGCTGGACAAGTTCCCCGCCGGAGCGAAAAAGTTGCAAATCAGGCTCACCAGGCGCTGCTGGGATGATCGGTTCCAGTACACCACGCTGGGCTACTCCGTGACAGCGGTGAGGGACCCAGAAGGCAAGGTCACGGTGGAAACAGACAAAAAATGGGGATATTACCTAATGGCGGCGCCCGAGTATGAAGGTTTTCTGTGGAAATTGATGATGAAGTATCGAAACGAGCACGGATGGTAGAGGAACCAGAAATCTTGTTCACCATAGAACCGCACCGTCAATTCCAGGTCATCAAGTTAGAGTAGCTAGCATTAAGCCAGCAATTAAACCCCAAATTAAAAAGCAAATCCAAAACCACGTGCCGCGGTGTGTTTATTAATATATCTCTATCGAACATCTAGCAAAACATCATTTTTTTCCCCTCTTCCTCACTCTGCAAAACTCACTAATGGGTTGCCACCTCCTTGACACTGGCCCGGTGCACCTTGGCTAACCACGTCGTAGCCATGAACCTTCTAATATTCTTGCCCCAGACCATAAAGACTCCGAGTGCCAAGTTGTTCGCCAGCAAGATGGCCCCAAAAACTCCCGCAATCATGACGGCGTAGCCATGTTGCATCACCCAGTCGAGCAGATCCAGACCCATGCCAAACGAAATAGCCTGCTTGCCCAGGTTCATGGCAATCAGCATCTCGCTAATGTTGGAAGTGTAGCTGTCGATCGCGTAGGCGAGAGTGAAGGTGAAGTAGAAGTAGGCCGAGAAGTTGCACATGATGACGCCGGCAAAGTACGCAGTCCAGTGGAGGTCCCGCTCGGCCGCGAAGCCAAAGACGATGAGGCCTGCGGGAGCGAGCAGCATGACAGGAAGCATGACGCCCAGCCGCATCTCTGCCTCACGGATGTTGTTGTTCTTCTTGGTCAGGCGAGCTGCGAGGCGATCCGACGAGGACGTGAAGGGAATCGCGAAGAGGTACCCGAGGAAGGAGGCCACCGCAATCAGGCCGGAGTTGAGCTGAGACCAATTGTAGGGTGGAGCCGTTATCTTGATGGGGAATATGAAGTTGAATGTGAGCGCACCAAGGCCGATGTAGATTCCTGGAATCTGTTAGACGGTTGCTCTTGCAGCAGCAGAGAAAAGAGGTCAAAACGAACCATAGGTGGTGATAACCCACAAGACGTGAGGAACCAGGAAGTAGGTAAACGACCGAGCCATCATCTTGAAAAAATCAGAGTCCTTGTCATAAGTTCCCCAGAATTTCAACGTCTGCAGGAAGGTCTTGCGAGACGGAATGGCGCCGTCCACAGTCGAAGCAGCCTTGGTCTCAACAACGGTCTCAGAAGCCTTGTCTTCCCCGATCTGCGAGTCAGAACTCTCGCGAATCGATTCGGCGGGCCCGGATTTGCGCTTGTACAGCGTTTCCTCGACGACAAAGAAAGCCATGATGAAGAGGCCAACACCAAACGCAAACTCAACCCAGAAGAACAACCGCCATGAATAACCGCCGGCCAGCATGTAACCTGCGTAGAGGGGGCCAGTAGCACCGAAGCAAAGGCAAACTGCAAACGTGTTAGCTCCGAAGTCAAGCCCCTCCCAACGCTACATATATGAAAAAGAAAGGCAAAAAAACTTACGGGTATAGTACCCCAACCTCTTGCCACGCTCATGCAAAAAGAAGATGTCATTGACCAGTTGTACCGGCAACGCCTCGCAAACTGACGAGCCAAAGGCGTGAACAACTCGCGCGGCCATCAACCCGGGATATCCCTTGACGACGGCACAAGCAAGCAGCCCCGCACAATACTATATCATTTTCTACTGTGTCAGTCGATCTCTCCCCTTTCTTTTTTTCTCATCTCCACTAAGAACAGAGGAGAGGTACTCACCAAGACCAAACTGCCCAGCATAACCGGTCTCCTCCCAAACTTGTGATAAGCAGGGACAAACACCAAGCTCCCTAAGATGGCACACATCCAGAAATTAGCCCCTCTTTTTTATTTTCTCCTGAGCTATCGAGGATAGCTAGGTAGGTAGGTAGCCAGGCACTCACCGAACCCAAAGGCAAGATTGGCATAGTTGATCAAGTTGCTCGCCTCGGTAATCGAGACGCCAAACTCTTGGGCGTAAATTCCAATATAGACCGACGGCCCCAGCAGCGCCGAGTTGCTAAGGAACGAATAGATGGAGCAGACGACGAGGATCAGGGTCTTGCGGGTGCTGGACCACTGTAGGGGATCGTTGGGGTCTTCGGCCGGGACGGGGTAGAGCGCTTGGTCGTAGCCTGTGTCGTCTCCTTCTTTGGGGGTCAGATCAACGGTACCTGGGATGTCGAGTTCTTTCGCGTGACTGAAGAGGGTTGGGAACTATGGTCAGCATGATGGTTTTTAGGACTTTTTGTGAAAGATGTGGACAGTAGATCATCAAAACAAGACAGAGGAGAGGAGAAGGGAGGGCCGGAGAAAGAGGGGGGGGGGGGGTTACCTGTGTACGAGATGTCTGCTCCCAGCAGGAGCTCCTGCTTCGTGGTCGACGTCCACCATTGTCGCTGCTGATCGGTTATCTGATTACCTTGTTCTTTTACTTCTTCAGCCCAAAAAACGAACTTGAAGGTGCGACAAGGAATAGGGAAAGAAGAAGAAAAAAAAAAAAGAAAAAGAGACAAGTTGGGGAAGTTAAAGATCCACATAAAACTTGTCAGTTTCGAAATGCTACCTCACCCACACTTTATAAACAGTCTTCCCGTCCCCCCCCCCCCCTGCTGCCCTTGCCAACAAGTCCCGATCCTTCAAGTTACTATAGGTTACACCAAACCCAAGCTTTTCCCATCCCCTAAACATATTCTCCGGTTCGCCGTACCCTGGCAACGCGGGTGAAATGCATTAGTGTATCATCGTCTCTTTTGTTTCATTTTGTTTTTCTAAATTCTGCTTCCTATCTATCCCGTGTTCCAGGCTACCACTTCTTTTTGTCTTGTTCTCCTTTTTGCATCCTCATCAACTGGGGAAATCACCTGAAACCGGCAGTTTTCTGTCGCCGGAAGAAATACCAGGGTATAAACAATACGCTACATGCTTTCGTACCTAGCCTGGTGTAGATTATCGATTTAATTAAACCAGATCTAGTATAGCCAGGCAATCCCCAACATAACCAGGGAAAAGCTGGGGAAAGGTCCCCGCCAAGCATTCATGCTATACCCAACCGAGAATAGCTGCCATGTGTCGAAGGCGCAACGAACCGTGGTCGAAGGAGGTCTGAGAACACTTTGGCGCGCCCACGGTTCGAAACTTCGAGGAAAGCTTCGCTCGGATACCATCTTCCGGTCGACGCAAGCGTGCAGACGCGCGGTTCGCCTACGCCATTGCAATTTTGGGGAGCCAGGTGTTTTGGTTCCGGAGGCGCTGCGGACGGTGCAGTCTTCTTTACCGCCTGCGTTGCATGCAGAAAATGGTTTTGTTTCTCGTGATCTTGAAATCGACACGGGAAACGGTCCCATCGTCGATTCCCATCGTGCAGTTCCATTCAAATCATCGGGAGGATTTTGGAGATCATGCCGTCCATAGCACAGTCTCGGTGGACAAGGGTATGGGTTGCTGAATGTTCGATCATGTCCAGGATTAATTAACTGAAGTGGCCAGGGTCTCGAAACAACCTTTGAGTGCTCCCCACAGTAAGGTAGCCAAGCATTATAAACTGCGATCCCCATTGTCATCCACTCATCTGCAGTGACGGTATTTTTCGAGTCGGTATTTTTGGATGTCAAGAAAAAAAAAATAGCAAGTCTGCTATCTGCTTGACCCCCGTTGCAGACGAGAACCAGATAGCCAGCATGGTTTGGCATTATTGGACTTGGCCGTGAGAAGGTCTACCCAATCATGAGATTTGGAGATTGATCTGGGTGCCGGACTTTGGTGAGGGGGGTTGGGGGATGCTAACTCATGATCGAGACCAAGAAGCTGTTTGGCCACCATGCATCAGGTCGTTGTCAATATCACGCGATCCGCAGACGCTAGACCAAGAAATATTGACGGTACCAGTCACCTGGGTCTGTCAAGATTGCCACATGGACCCAAGAGGTCGAAATTAATTACTGCCAATGTTCTAGGTAGTCTAGTTGCTCAAGTGCCGACGAGTTGGGGTTCTGAATGGGGGGTTCAATTGGAGTTGTCGTGGTTGGGGTAAGATCGTCCAACCAGCTGACCCGGAAAATCTTGGAGGTTTGGAGAGCGAAATTCTCGGTAATAATGAAGCTTTCCGACCATGTTTAAATCCGAATGGGCCCAGAGTGATAAGCAACGAAAGAGAGAGCAGATGTAATAAGTGAGAAGATGATCAAGAGGTAAAGGTATACAAACAATAAAACAAAAAAAAAAAAAAAAAAAAAAAAAAAAAAAGGAAGTTTACTTCCTACCAAGTTATTCCCTTTTTTCAGCTTCCCCGGCGGCAGCAACAGGCGGCTTGGTGGGCGTAACACTCTGCCTCGATGGACCTTCCGAAATCATGCACCCGGCAAGGAGGGCATCCTCATAATCAACCTCCTCAAGATACTTGAGATCCAGGCCCCTAATCTCGTGCTCCTCGCTGGCGCGGATATGCATACCGGGTATCCTGTTGATGATGAAAAGGAGGATACACGACACAAAGAAGGACCACGCGGCGCAGGTGGTGGCGCCAGCGAGCTGCAGCCCCATTTGCCGAAAGTTTTTGTTCCACCAGCCACCCTCGTAAGAAGTCCCCGAAACACCGTCAAGGGCGGGAACAAACTGGGCGGCGAAGAAGCCGGTAAGGATGTCGCCCACAAAGCCCCCAACACCGTGGAGGGCAAAGATGTCGAGACCGTCGTCAACCGAGAGGAGGTACTTGTACTTGACGGTAAAGAAGCAGCAGAGAGCCGTGATGGAGCCGACGAGAGTGGCGACGTAGACAGGAACTGTGGTTCAAGTTAATATTTGCCTTACATAAGTAGGTATCTACCTATGTGGGTAAGATAGTACCTATTCAAAGGAAAGGGGGAGGGAGAGGGGGGGAGAAGGCATAAAAGCGTACCATAACCAGCAGCCGGAGTGATACCAACCAAGCCAGCAATAATCCCCGAGCAGAATCCTACAAGACTGAACTTTTTCTTGTAAAGGTAATCCAGGATAACCCAGGTGACACCACCACCGCAAGCAGCCAAGTTGGTGTTAACGACGACGTAGATGGAGCGGAGACTGAGGTTGGCGGTGCTGGCGCCGTTAAAGGCGAACCATCCGAACCAGATGAAGACGGTGCCAATGCACATGAGAAGAGGGCTGTGGGGCTTGTAGTGAGCGAGCTTGGACTTGCGGTCGCTGGCCGTACTGCTCTCCTCGTGAAGTCTGGGGCCAAGCATCATCGACCAAGCAAGGGCGCCGAACCCGCTGGCAATGTGCACAGGACCAGAGCCGGCGAAATCGTAGAGGCCGAGGTTGTAAAGCCAGCCAGAAGGGTTCCACTCCCAGTATGCAAGGCTAGTGGTAGGTAACTTAACTGTTATCATTGCTGCCCCGTGGGAGGTGTGTACTTTTGGATACCAAAAGGGCCGTCAAACTTACAAGTAGTACACAAACGTGGTCCAACACAGCAAGAACAACATGCTGGGCAGAAGGCGGCCTCTCTCGAGCATCGCCCCTGCCAATATCATGGCGGTGCAGCTGACGAACGTGAACCCAAACGCCGCGTACAGAATATCCGGAATATCGCTGTTGGCTTGCGACGGTTGCGCCAGCACATTCTTAAAGGCGGCCAAACTAAGATCGCCCAGGACCGGATTCGTGGTTCGTGACATGTAGAGTGAGTATCCGTAGATCCAGTACTGAATGCCGCAGGCGCATGCACAGAACAGCGACTG
Organism: Cladorrhinum samala; assembly: GCA_033576145.1. Taxonomy (NCBI): domain Eukaryota; kingdom Fungi; phylum Ascomycota; class Sordariomycetes; order Sordariales; family Podosporaceae; genus Cladorrhinum; species Cladorrhinum samala. Next base: position 276,781 of record MU864943.1, on the reverse strand, counting down.
GAGCACCATGGTCAAGGCAGCCTTTCGTCTGTGCATGCCGGCATATAGGAAGCCAATGGCTGGCGTAATCTGCCAGCATAGAATGGTGCATACCAGCAGCCAGCAAAGATCACCCTTGTCGTATGGGGCGTTGAGATTCTGCGTCGTCGGGTCACCGCCGTCGGGATTGGTGGCCCAGTCGGGCCATTCCGTGACGGGTACGATTTCGGGAGCTTCGGCCATGATTCGTGAGACTGTGCAGGCGAAAGATGTACAACAAAGACAGGTTCACTCAGGGCGCTCGGCGGGGCAAGACGGTGGAGATCAATATCACTGCCGGACGACTGTTGGGGTTTGGTCCACTGCTCGTTGGTCGGAGACAATCTGTTCACGGGAATCGTCCAGGGTGACGTCGGCAGATATTTGTATGCAACATCATCCTGTAGTATCAAGCAGGACATCTCAATCCCAACGGGGTTCTGCCGTTACGAGGTAAGCTCCCCTTGAATTCCTTGCTTACTCCCAATGCAAGAAACGTGCAACCTGTGGCGCAGCAGTGAAAGCTGTCCTTCTACCCTATCTAAGAGGGACAAGTCACAACCCCAGCTCACCGTGTCTGGGCGAGATAAGGAGATGTCTTTCTGTAGGCTTGTGCGGCCCGAGATGTAGTGTTCCAGATAAGAGATCGCCACCGGAATGTGTCGACTGACCGGCCTGGTTCAAGGCTTATCAATGCCGCAGGCTGCTGCCAAGGATCTTGGATCGGGGGGTTTAGCGACACGGGGAGCGAGAATGCGTCTTGGCAAAACCGATATAACCATGATGAAAATATGGTGAAGTTTGCAGCAACCTGGAGACCTTTGGGGCTGCGGGAAGGGGTCGAGCTGAAGGCCGGAATGGGTCTGTCAAATCTCTCTGGGTGTCTTTCTCAGCTGAGATTTTCCTGCAATCATATGTGCCCAGCTCGTGAACACTCAAATGCAGAGGCGATGGGAAGTTTACAGTTTGCACGCCGTTCAATTGCTCACTAAGTTCCCAGCGGATCCTTAACCACCCAGATGACCGGACATTGAGGTCGTGGTTTGCGAGTCATGATTCTCCTGGGTTATTGTCGTGATAGGGGAACTGGTTCACTTTGGATACCATCCCAGAATGGCGATTTAACATCCGCGAGGGCTGTACCGATGTGCCTAACTGAAGAGAGAAGCTGAAAATGGTATCCATCTCTCTTGGCGATTAGTCGAAAGCTTGTGGTTGGGCAGGTACCTACTTCGTTGAGCGGGTGCATCTTATCAGCCGGACAGCCCCTAGCATATATCGGGTGCTACACTTCCATTGGTGTCTCGGCCCCCCCCCCCCTCCCCCGGGGTGATGTCATTCTCTCGGCGTGGGGGTGGCACATGCTGGATGTTTCCCCTTCAAAAATGCAGATGATCCCGACCTCCAAAACCGTAACTCCTTAGTTGCCTGTCGGTAGTAGCAACCTCTCTTGCATCCTCTGACTCGCTCTCAACATTGTGCTCTTCCATGTGCTTGGTGTCATGCGGTGCAACCACCGCCGGCACACTTCCCACCGCGGATTCGTACCGGGCCGAAAACCTGGGTGAGTGTGTTGTTGCTTCTCGAATCGGCCGTCGGGATGCTCTGCACTAATGATTCGTACTGGTTACAGCTGCAAAAGCCGACTGGTCTCGGGGTCGATTTCTCCCAATACGACTTCTCTCTCAGCGCTGACTCGTGGACTTTTTGGTTGGGGAGGATGCGGATCTCAGGTCATCGGCCAGGTCGTTCAGGATGTGGGGTAAAAGAGGTGCAGGGGCACACGGATGTGACCGCATTGTTTCGAGAACATAGACCAAAGGCTTGGTGTGATAGACCCAGTCAATTATCAAGACATGAAGACTAGAGCCCCTGTTTACCCATCAAATCGGGGGTCTTGTCAGTGCGCCGCCAGGGGATCAATGGCTCCAACTGCGTCTGGGGAAATACCACAATGTATCGGTCATTTGTTTCCACCCGTAACGAATGAGCGTTCCTCCTCCTCCTCTATAAACAACACAACCTTCTTTCAAGTATTCTTCGGGCATTTGCCATTACTTCTAGACATAAATTCCCAAGACAACTCTCCAACTTCAAAGCCCAATATTTACAATGTGAGCCTCCCAATTCCCTTCCTGGAAACAGAAGATCCTCGCATGGACACAGACTACACCCAAGAGATCAGAACATTCTGGGCCAATTCACTTTCAGATCCCCAAAAACTTTGATAGGGGAAAATGACTTGGTCTTTTCTCTAATTCAGGATTAGCGCATCAGCACTCAACACCAAGTCATTGCTGAAGTGGACGCAAAGCTTGTTCAACCATTCATTTCCTTTTTGATGCTTATCATATCCAAAGGAAAACAGTAAATACATCCTCGAGGGTATTTCCCCCAAGAAGCCCTTAGGACATAGCTTCTCACCCCAATGACACCCATCTACCACCTCATGATTTTCGGGGTAATCTTCCGGTAACATTAACATTACCTTTATAAATGCCGCTCAACTCTTTCCATATCTTTGAACATCACTAGGAATATGGAATGCACATGCACCACCCCGTGGGCTGGTAAAACCAATACCACAGAGCACAGGATTAGCAAGAGCAGGCGGGTTGTTTGGTGACTTGGCACGAAACTTGTTGTAAATATTGGCTAGGCTAGATAAGACCGGAAACAAAGCGTGAGATATTGTTCACGAAGCCCCCGAACCACTAGGTGCTGTTGTTGACCTATGACCTGGTAGACTGGTATTTCTCCCACTCGACGCTGGCAAGCAGGAAAGGTCCAACTCCAATCAATGAGTTTTGAACTCTATTGATGCCGGTATAATACTGTTCACCTTGTCAGCTAAATCCAACCCAGCACCTGAGAAAAAGTAGAAAAAAAAAAAAAAAACAAAAAAAAAAAACTGACCGGATAGTCTCCCTTCCCATCCAAACTCCCAACCCTAACGGTCCCCTCCCAATTAATTTCAGTACCATTCGTCCCGTTCCTAACTGTCACAAACCTCTCCACCAATCCCTTATACGCTCGCTCGGCTGTTTCCCCATAAACCCCTCGATCCAAAATCCCCTCTCTGATCCCCTTGAATAACCCATAGGTATACATCGAACTCCCGCTGCTCTCAATGTAGTTTCCCTCTCTTCCTGGGTACCCCTCGTCCATAACCAGCCACCACCCCCCGCTGCTCTTATCCTGCTCCCTCTTGACCGCCTCAGCCAGCTCAACAAACCAACCTTTAATCTTCGCATAACCCTCGTGGTCCCTCGGGAACCAACCCAAAACGTCGAGCAGCGCCATGAAGTACCACCCCTGCGCCCGAATCCAGACCAGCGGGCTCGCTCCGGTGACCTTGTCGGCCCAGACCGCCTTCCCGCTCTCGTCGTACCCGTGCTTCAGCATGCCGCTCGTCTTGTTCCTGCAGTGCTTCTCCGCCAGCTCGAACTGGAGCGCCACATCGTCCCACAGCGTCTTGTTCCGGGGATCAAACAGCGCGGCGTACGCGGCAGAGAAGGGTCCCGCCATGAACAGGCCGTCCAGCCACAGCTGGTTGGGGTACCTTTCCTTGTGCCAGAAGGCGCCCGACGCGGTCCGCTTGTACTGCGTCGTCAGCTGGCCGTGCAGGAACCCCGCCGCGGCTTTGTACTTTTTCGCCGCCTCGGATTCCTTGCCCGGGGACAGCGTGTGCAGGTAGAGGATGGTGGACCCCACGCGGATGTTGTCCAGCTGGTGATCTGTATAGTCCCAACCCTTTAGCGGGGCGACGCCGCCGTCGCCGATGGGGGTTAACACGGCATCGATTTGCGCGGTGAGGAAGTCGAGGTACTTGGGGTCAGAAGTGTGGTTGTGGACCGCTTCCAGGCCTCGGTAAAAGGTGGCTTCCGAGTACCATCTCGTTTGTGGGACCAGGTTGGCCGAGATGATGGAGTCGGCCAGCCAGGTCGAGTAAGGGCGAGAATGGGCGGGTTGTTCTTGTGGTTGAGGGGTGGCGAGGGGGACGAGGGATGCCCAGATTGGAAACAGGGCAAGGGCTGGAGATCGCATATTGAGTTTAGTTGTCGCGTTTCACTCAGGTAGGTTGAAGAGTAAGTAGGTTGTGAGCAGAGGGTAGGGAGTTGCCAAGTCGTCGGTATATGAACTGTGGTGGTGGCGTGTTCTGGAGGCAGGTAATTTACCCGGGTGGGACGCTGTAGGTAAAGTGGGAACCCCGGTATATCTCGGGCGTGATGGAAATTATTCCGATTGTCAACTTCTATAGGTGGATAAATCGCTGAATGGTGCAAAATTTGTACTCACAGGTAAGGTAGATCGCTTGATGGAAGGTGGTAGTTAGGTGGGATGATCGTCCATTATCTACCTACTTACCTAGATATGTATAATGTTTTGTAAAATAGTAGTTTCTTTCTTTGGTCATGCAAACGTCAATCAAAAACAAATGCTGGGTGTTTTTGTAACTCTTCAGGTTTTTTTTCATGGTTGTGTGAGAATCCTGGGGCCTCAAATAAACAAATTTTTTTTTAAAAAAAAAAAAAAAAAAAAAAAAAAAAAAAAAAAAAAAAAAACACCACACTTGGATTGTATAACCCATCAGTAATTTAACAAGCACAATTACATACAAAGTCGAAGCGCCTCCTTCCAGGTGGCCTTCAGTATTCCTCAAGTCCAAGACCTCAGCTACTCGCGCTTCAAGTGTTGGCCGCAACCAAATGATTCAGGTGTGATATCCATATGCCCGACGTGGCTGCCAAAGGCACTTACCTACCATGTCTCAGGGGGTTGTGGAAACCAAGTTCCGAATGACCAATACATCCTTTATCGCCTCCACCAGATCAGCCATGGCAGGCACCCCGCGTTCAAATGCATCCCACAGGGCAGGATGTGACCTGGTGTGGTTCAAGACTGCGGCGAAAACATCAACCCATACAGTAAATGTAGCCTGGTTGTTGGGGATCTTCCTTCCGATCTCTCGCCAGAATCGCTCGTCCCAAAGGTCTCGGTGGTTGCGGACCTCGTCGAGCAGCGCCTTCCAGACACCGGCAACGGGGTGTTGGATGCGCGGGAGCGAGAGGAAGAACATGGTCCAGAATTGCTCGTTTTTGGTCGCCTCGTCCGGAACCGCGCGGTAGCAGAGCGCGATCCAGGACGCTGGTAGGTGGCATGACGCAGGTAACCGGACTGCCTGCGCCCCGAGCCGCCCCCAGAAGAGTACCGTTTCTTTGACATCTCTCGGGGCTTTCTCCAACTCTTCCGAAAGCGTGCAAAGACCCGCATGGGCATCGGAACTCCTTTCTTGTTTTGCGGCCCACCGCCGAAGCCAGTCTGTTGTTTCTCGGGATGTGTCAATATTGCGGCCGATAGGATCCGGTTCGGATCCCGAGCTAGGCTCGCCGTTTTGGAGGTGACTGTTCGTCGTCATGTTCGATGCGGATCCCGAGCCATCGGATGCTTGGTCCATGTTCGGCACGTTTTTAGCCTTCCCGGAGAACTTGTTGAGTAGAGGTAATTTCGGTTCAACTTCACATTGGTACTTCTTCCAGATTGCCTCGGCTTGATCTATCACCGCCCTAAGATCGCCATATTCCTTGTTGGTCGATGTCTCCGGCCCCGCGTCACGCCGCTCCGAATTAGATGGCTGAGTCGCTGGGTCGGAGGACATCTCATCGTCAGAGTCATCGATCACGATGACGACCGCATCTCGGTTTCCAAGGTGATTCATAAGCCGGGCCGTGTAGCTGGACAACTCGGGTATTCCCGTCTTGATAGCCTCACAAAGCATCGGAACCTGTCGGTTGTCCTTGGGAATGCAGCTAATGAGGAAACCAAGCCCCAGGACGCCGAAGTTGGTTCGGGTCTCTAGCTTCATTCGGCCGCCCAGAAGTTGCCACAGCTGCGGATCTAGACGGGCCGCAGGAGGCAATCCAATCAGTAACGCCCCCCAGATGGCTCGGTTCTCCTCATAGTTCGGAAGGGCTCGGGACAGGGATTTGAGAAACGCTATTAGATCCGGTGGATGCGTCAGGCGTTTACAGACTAGGTCGACGAGCGCTGTCCAGCACGCTGCCTCGAATGATGATTCTAAAAACACTCGGCGGACGGGCTCCCAGAGCGACGGGTCTGTAAGATGCGCCAGTCGCGGCTCCTGTATAGCTTGCCGTAACTCGAACCACAAAGCCCCGATATCTTCTTGTCCGTGATAATGCTTGCTTAGGTTCAAGATCGCTTCTGTGATCCTGTGTGCATATCTGTTCACTTCTTTCTGGTCCGCCTAGCAATTCTGTTAGAGAATTTGGAAGTCTTTTTGGCTTGCCTCGTTGTGTTTGACATACCTTGGCTGGCAAACCGGCCATGTCGATTTCCCGACTCGCTGACAGTCTGGGCTCATCCAGTCCGGGTGCTTGGCCGACCAACTCCCTTCCTGTTTCCTTGTGGCTTTGATAGGACTCTCTCAGGCTCATGCTTGGTGCAAGTCTCGACTGCAGCCTTCGGATTGCTTTCAGTCTCGGGGTAGCAGTGTCAGTTGGGTGGAATTTGGCCTGATGTTGCGCAAGGGCTTGCTTGGAGGAGAATGTCGGGTATTGACATCCGGCCACCTTGCAGATAATTCTTAGATGACTCGCTTCGTGTTCGAGGAGTTGCTCTTCGCTGTCGAACCCTGCTGAGGCTCGAGGGCACAACAGCATCCGACAGGCATATGCCGTGGTCCTAAAGTCGACCTTGAACCTTTCGAATGCTGGAAGGTCGACGCCGGCAAAGGTTCGCATCGCCAGGAGCTCCTTGATGATGTTCTTATAACAGTCCAACAGAGATTTGAGACCTGTGACGTTACTGCTCGGCTCTAAATTCTCTTCTTCGCGAGAGAGGTCACCGAGGGTAGTAGCCTAATTAGTACCTACGAGCCAGTAGAGGATTTGGGGATGCAACCATTCACCTACCCCGTGCGGTACTCAGATTCAAGTGCCCCGCCGCAAGATCTAACATGCTCCCAGCCACAGCTGAATGCAAGGCTGAATGTAGTTGAAGGGATACCAAGCGCTGATCTGGAACAGCCGAGGTATCATGCAAGGCGACGGTTTGCTGTGGTGATGCCGTCATCGGAGACAAGCGATTCAGGGCTACCGCCAGTTTGTTTGACACGGAAAAAAACTCCGAGTCCGTGTCTATACCGTTGGGTGACGTGGAAAGCCTGAGAAGGTACTCTGCCCAATGCTCGGTCGCATATGCGTGGAAAGCATGAAGACCACGTATTATGCGCATGTCGCGGTCTGCCTTGGCGACTGGTAGCGTGGCCATGTTCTCCAGTCCCGAGAGAAGACATGTCGACAAACTGATGCCATGTTTGTAGTATTCAACTTGTTCATCCAGCTTCAAGTAGCTTGCCGAGCTTTGAAGATACCTTGGCATCGTGTGAATTAGTCAGAGAAAGGTAAGGTATCCAAGAGCACCTATCCCGGAGGGTACTCGGTAAAAGAAGCTTGAAACAAATTGAGGGAGGAGGGAGAAGAAGACGAAGAAGAAGAAGAACGAAAGGCAAATCAACATACTCTTTCACAGAGACGTGGATGAATGCAAAGCTGGAGTCACTCCGCTCCTCAACAAGCGGCGCGCAGACTTCAAAGATGTAAGGAGGCGGCAACTCGGAGACGGCCGTGTTCCCGCCACTGAAGGCGAGTGCTGATCTGAACTCGGCTTTCTTCAGAGGTCGTTTAGCAAAGGCTATCCAACCGAGTATCAGTTTGATTCGAGCGACCGAGCGCTCATTGAGACTTTTCATGATTTCAGAAAGAATCTGGCCGTAGCTGCTAATGGTCAGACGGCCGCGATACTTAGGTTTCTTTTATTCTGGAAAGAGGCACATACAACTCGCTCAGTTTCCGCGGGAGCACACCTGCGGCTTGCAAGATCTCATCGCGACTGAAAAAGATGTTCTTGGACAAGTAGTCGAGAACGAGGCGCGCCCAAAGAAACATGCCTGTTTAGGTACCTCTGTGAGCAAACCGAGGTAGGGGGCAGTCGAGCTGCGAAGAGGGGGGGGGGGGGGCACTCACCGTCCGCCTTGGTTGCGACGCGATTGGCAAGCTCTTGCAGGTCGTCGTCGGTAATGCCAATCTGCCGTAACCGTCCCGAGAGCCTCTCAAGCCTCCAAGAGCAGTACTGCCTGATGGCTCTAGTCATGACGGCCTTCTCTTCCGACAGAGAGACCTTTGGCCTTTGGGACAGCCGTTGCTCTATGGACTGAGTGGGCCCAAGTTGGGTGCACAGCAAGACTTTACATATGGTCGAGCCAGAGCGCGAGACAGCGGACACGATTCGCTCCAGCGCCTTGACCACCTTTGTCTGCTGGGCATCATCGCACTCGTTCAGGCCGTCTATGATAATGTGTATGCACCGAGGTGTAGAGGGCGAGTGCGCTGCGCTGATCATCAGGTCGCGGATTAGACTCTCGAGTGTTTGCGAGGTCGGTGTCCTCTTTCGGGCGATGAGCTCCTCGTATGCGTGTGCAATCAGGTCGGTGTGATGACAGATCAGCTGAGCGAGAATGGATCTGAGAACCTGCTCGTGCTCAACCGAAATCCGGTGTGAATAGGTGCAGAAGTGCGTGATGACAGAAGAGGCAGCGGAGGACCGCAGGAAAGTGGCAATCCGCGACGCTATCACGCTCTTGCCGGTGCCCGGGGGCCCGTGCAACACCAAGAAGCATGTTTCGTTTCTGGCTCGCAGCCAGGAAGCCAGTTTCTGATTTTTGGTGATCCAGTCCGAGGTCCCAGGACATTCGAGCGCTTCTGACGAGATTGAATCGAATATCTTGAGCTGATCCGACTCGTCCAGCTTCAGCCAGCCAACAACGGTGAGATATTGCGAGGCAGTCCTCTCCTCCTCGTCCTTGGCCAGCTTGTCAAGGAATTCTTGGCGCCAGACCTCTTGGGCATCCCGCATCGCCTTTGCCTCGGCCATGTCGGCAGCGTTTGCGGTCTTGTCAATCAAATCCTCGTGGCGCTGCAAGTCCTCAAAAATGGCGTCGAATTGGCGTTGGAAGCGGCCCCAGGACGAGAGAAAGAGTGTCTTCCACCCACCTCTGCACACAAACTTGTATGCGGCTCTGTGGAATTTCAGAATGTCGACATAGAAAATGGCGAGCGTGTCTTGGACGTTGATGTTGTCGGGGAAGATGTCGTTGAAGACCTTGAATCTGCCGAGTGACTCGGCAATGCGGGCATACGCCCTGATGATCTTTGCAAAGGCTTCGACGTGGTCTGACGCAACCTTGAGGATGACCTTTATCGGAGCCCATATCCAGGGCATGAGCGGCGTTCCATTGCACAGCACCTCGATTGACTTGGAGTAGTGTGAGAGGCCGTCGAACAGAGGAGCAAGCCGGCCCATGTTGCGGAGCGACTGTCGGGCTGCAAGCTGGTTCTGTATCAGGTCTGCGGCCAGCTGGACATCGCCGAGAGTTGTGTCTTGCAATGCCTTGCGATCTGCGAATGAGACGTTGCGCTGCAGTTCGTGAAAGGCATCTTCCATCGTTTTCCTAGCAGAGGGCGAGACGGGGGTTTGCTGGCCGAGAGCCATGTTAAGTGGGAGCTTGGAGGCAATGACAATGATGGATGTCGTGTTGGCGTTGGAAGTCGGGGGAGAGATGAGGGCTGATCCGGAAGCGAGCCGAGGAGAGAGGAAGGTGAAACGAACAGAACTTGGAGTTACCCCCAGGAGAAGTTGGCCAGTCCCAGCCGGAGCTTGTCGTTCGATTGGTGCTGCTGCCCGGATCAGCGCTCCGTATTATCCAATCAACCGATAAATCTTGGCAATGAAATAAATCAACACTGATACTCCGTACATGCGTTTGTGGCTGTGAGGGAGTGCACGGCCTTTTCGTGTTTTGCATGCACCTCAGCGTCTCCATGGCGAGCCGGGATGCCAGAATAGGTAGGTAGGTAGGTACCTAGGCAGGCAGGCACCTGGGTAATTACCCCATGAAAAATCCCACGTTTGAGGTTTCATCAAAAGCTCTCCCCTCCTTTCCTCGCGGCTTATCACGATAGAGACGTCAACAAACCTAAACCTGTAGATAGGCAAGGCACCTACTTGGATTGGCATCCAGCCATGGCTTCCCGGAAGCGACAGTTTGACGAAAGCTCAATCGCCGACACGGCGGAGAGGAAGCGGGCTGCGACACCACAGCCGCCGTCACGCATAGGCTTCGACGGCGGAAGCGACCTTGTCTGCTTCGGCATGATCATAGACGTCACCGGCAGCGCACCTTTGCCTCCCGACACCTTGGACCTTCCGGTCCGCCTCGACGCTGCCGACTGCTTTGTGTCATTGCCCGACGCCGAGCCGAGCTTTAGAGGAACAGTTGACTCGGGCTTGACCTTCCTTACCAGCGCCCTCCTCGCAGCGGAAGGGCTCGAACTAGAAATCACGGCGTCATGCGTCAATGACCAGATCACCAATAACAGAGGCAAGAGGGGAATCAGCGTCCAATGCCCGTCGAGGCCGTGCAGGCTCAACATAATAATTTACGGCCCTTCAGATCTTTCCGACGAAATCGGCGGGGCGTTTCAAGAGTGTGACATATATTTACAAGATCCTATCGGGTGCAGCCGCGATGTGAGATACTGCAACCCTCACCGACTACCACCGGCTGGCCCTTCTGCTCCTGTCTTCACTTCTAGTCTGACGGCTCCTGCAGCTGCCCCTGGCGGTATGTGGGATCTCGTTGCTCGCCCCCAACTTCTTGACATTCTCGACACGCAAGATGATCTGGCTGAAGCACCGCAACCGCCATCCATCAGAACCCCTCTTGCCAAGTCAGTTCAAGTTGTCCACGCCGTGGTGCTCCACCGCCAATAGCAGGCTTGATAAATACTGACAAAGACTCGTTGCATAGGCACCAGAAGCAGGCTCTAACCTTTATGCTGGGGAGAGAGCGCGGGTGGGCATGGGACGGGTCCAGGCCTGACATCTGGGAGCTGGAGGAAAGGAATGACGGGCGGGAGCAGCGGTATGCCACTTTGGGCCCTTTTACTGGTCATACCAGACTCTATTAACAATCCTCGAAGCTTCATCAATAGTATTTCTGATCAGGCACAGAAAGAGGTGCCTCCTCAGTTCTACGGCGGCATCATCGCGGATCCAATGGGGCTCGGGAAGACATTATCCATGATATCCCTGATCGCGACTGATATAACAAAGGACGACCACTTTTCTGGTGCGTCGTTGGGGTTTGGCAATGGTGGTCTGCCGGAGAAATGCTCGGAACGCACTCTCGTCGTGGTGCCGCCCCCTTGTGAGTGTCCGGCCTTGGCTGCACCTACCTACCTGATTATTGCCTCCAGCCCTCGGGCCCATCTGAAAGACAGCGCTGACGAGACCACCCTAATCAAGTGCTTGGAACGTGGCAAGAACAACTCACTGAGTATGGCTTAAGCGGGAACATGCGAGGCAAACCTTACTGACCCGAACTGCAGACACGTATTTCCAAATAGTCTCCCATGGTGCCTTCACCACGGCAAGTCTCGGCTATCAAGTGCGGCACAGATTCAGGACACCATGATTGTCATCACTACCTATCACACCGTCGCGGCGGAGCGGAAAGCCGGAAGTTCTTCAGTTTTATTCATGACTAGGTGGAAGCGCATAATTCTCGACGAAGGTAGGTACCTACCTGCCTACCTATACTTACCTCTCGGTACCATCTTTGGCATGCTTCAACCTGGGGCTGACTTGCTTATGTTTTTTTCCTAGCACACTACATCAGAAACGGCGGGTCCCAGATGGCTCGTGCCATCTGCACTCTCGACTCTGTTGCAAGATGGGCCGTCACGGGAACACCCATCCAGAATCGCCTTGAAGATCTCGCCACCCTGTTAAAATTTCTTCAGGCCTACCCTTATTCAGACAGACACGCGTTCGACACGGACATTGCCAACCTGTGGAAGTCTGGCCGCGATGAAGAGGCCGTTCAGCGGCTGAAACGGCTCGCGGGCTGTCTGCTCCTCCGCCGACGAAAGGAAATCGTCGAACTGCCGCCGAAGCACGACCTAAAGTGCCCTGTCAGTCTCAGCGCCCCAGAGAGGCAGCTTTATGATGGCATACGGACACAAGCGCTGGCAAAGATTGATGAGGCGCTGGCGCACCATGGCGCCAGGTCGCATTCATTCGTCAATGTGCTTCAAAGAATCGAGGCAATGCGGATGGTCTGCAACTTAGGCTTAAGTTACCATGCCCGCCATGAGATTGAGAATTCAAGTTCTCAACACCAGAAGTCGGCAGCGGACAACTGGGGAGCTATAGCGCAGCGGACATTCAACATCCGTCGTGGGATGGGCCACCTGCACTGCGAGGCTTGCGAAGCAACCCTCGATATAACAGTCGGGGACTCTACGCCAGAGCAATCCTGGTCCTCATCTTTCACCAGGTGCCTGCAGTACACGTGTTCAGCTTGCGTTAAGAGACTCGGGCGGGACACAGTAACCTGTACCTGTGGACAGAAAACGCCATGCCCCGTCGCTTCAGTCTCGACAGATACCGCGAATCTCGACGACGCCCCTGCGGTAATCCCACTTGACTCTGGGGCTTTTGAGGTCCAATTATCTTCAAAGGTAACAATGCTGTTGGAGGATTTGCAGCGGCAGCCCGCCGACATCAAATGGTAAGCCACCTGCAAGATTTCCTTTTCCTCAACCTGGCAACGCAACGTCCCCTGGTAACAAATTTCGGTCATGATAGTGTGGTCTTTTCGACTTGGAGAATGACTCTTGATCTCGTGGAAGCCGGACTCAGCAAAGCCGGGGTACATTGCCTGAGATTCGATGGCAAAGTACCACAAAAAGAACGGCAAGGGGTTGTGGACCGGTTCCGGAATGATCCGTCCGTCAGGGTTCTTCTTCTTACTCTTTCCTGTGGTGCTGTTGGGTGAGTAATCTTCCAATCTTATCTCAGGACGCTGGACACTAACTGGGCTCCAGTCTCACTCTTACCGCAGCCTCACGGGCATATCTCATGGAGCCTCATTGGTGAGTATTTGCCTCTCGGCACCCTGAAGTTGAGAAAACCCACCTCGGTGGTCCCTACGGAACGTATTTATTCAGCTCTGAAGCTGGGCACTAACATTACGAATCCCTGTCGCAGGAATCCGACCCTCGAGGACCAAGCACTGGCGCGCATTCACCGAATGGGTCAAACACGGGAGGTGACCACGGTCCGATTCGTTGTGAAGAACTCGTTTGAGGAGGTCAGTGACTCGATAAGCTCTGGGCTTCATTTGATATGTTGAGGTTAGTGAGTGTTGCTAACACTCATGGTTCCGCAGCGAGTGATCGAAATCCAAGACTCCAAGCGAGGTCTTGCAGCTATCCTGCTGAATCATCAAGGAGAAGGCGGCACTTCTAACAGAAATGAACCATTGGAAGTAAGTTTCATTTCTGGTGGTCCTGATCAGATGTTGAGGAAAAAAAAAAAAAAAAAAAAAAAAGAAGGATAAAAATTACCATTGCTTACTCCTTTATAGAGGTTGCGGCGGCTCATCTAGTGATTTTTGGCACAAGAAAATCTGAAAATTATGAAAAACAGTTCCTATAGTAGCGCTGCAGACGGCGAGAATGGTGGGCTGGAAATTGTACCTAAAGATAGCTACCTATGGGAATTATCGGGCAGTCGGTCAGGTAATTGGGAAGTTCTAAGATGAAGAGGGACGACGGGAATATGCCAAGGTAAGTAGGTCCGGTAGGTAAAGAGTCGGTAATTACTGCATAGGTACGAAAGCAGAGACTTGCCCATCTACTGGGACAAGTAAAATGGTGAGGCAACTTGGCAGGCATATACGAAACAATAATTTCCCTTCAGATTTTTTTTGCAAAAACGATTTTGGATAGGTACCTAAGATAGGAGTTGTAGCTCTTTCTTTATGTTGCAGACATTATAAGCTCAAAGACAAATGAGTGATATTTCAACTTGGAAAGCCCAAATATCTAATGGGCACCAAACTTCGGGGGGCTCTCCCCGCCTTCGCCGCCCTCGAACCACAGCTCCCACCCCTTATACAACTTCCCGAAGTCCCCAATACTCATCAGCCCCGTCTTGCTTCCCCACACCAGCTCATGCAGCAACTCATACCAAAACAAGAAACCTGCACCAATCCCGTGTGCACTCGTCTTTGTGATATCCTGCGCATACTGTAGCATCACATGCGGGATGATGCTCTGTCCAAAGGCAAGAAGACTGTCATATTCAGAACACTCGGTGTGAATGGAAAAGCTACTATAACGCGAGAGACGCTCAGAGCGCTCAATAAAGTCGGCTAGGGCGTTGCGAACGGCTCTGTTGCGCTCGAACGAGAGACGGAGGATGTCCTGGCCAGGGGAGGCGGAGGAATCCTCGGGGATGTAGTTCGTGTCTGGTTCAAGGGTTGAGTCTTCCACATCATGCAGAAATCAGCATCAGATGATGAGATGGCACGAAACTCCAGAAGAGGGCAACTTACAGAGATGCACTGCCGTCCTGTCATCAGGATTCAAAGCCAGCTGGTAAACAACCAAGGGGATGATCTTGGGTCCTAGGGCGGTTAGGCTATGGAAAGAAGGGACGGATGACCACGTCGTCGATGCATCTGCACAGCCAGAAGAAATTGCCTCCTGCCAGTCGGTCCACTTGGCTTGGAATTCGTGGACGTATTTAGGAAACGTGTCGAGAAGTCTAAGGTAAAGTCTGCTGGAAGACCAAACAATTCTTTCCTGCTCTTCGATATCGTCCATGTTTTGGGTGGCCATTTTCACACTTGGTCGCGTTTTTGTGGGTGCTAATGGCTGAATCTGTTCTGTTGGGGTTCTGCTCTCCCACGAGCCCTCCCCCGCGGCAAGCTGAGGTAGCCAGTTGGCAGGTTGCATTGATCACGTCCAATCAGACGGGAGGAACCGCAAGCGCCCTGCATCTACAGCATCCGCTTGGCGGCGCGGATGTTGAAGGATCATCTTGAATATTTCACAGATTGACGTACGCCCACAGTCACTTTATCATCTCATAACCCATCATCGACGAGACAGGTTGCAACCAACCAATTGGTCTAAGGCGTGCTTTTGTCCATAAATCTTGCCATATCGGGTCAACCTCTATTGAAGGGAAGCTGAGGTTGTTCATTACGGCTAGTATTTATTGACACAAGTCTCAAATTTGAGATTACCGGTGGGTACAAAATCTTGGAAATACGTTCCTAGAGTTACTCTTTCACTGTTATGGCAAGTAATGTGGCAAATGGTACAATGAGCACGATAGAATTCTGCAAATTTCGTACGGCAGCAGAGCGTGGCCGGCGATACCCGTAGAGGCGGTCCCAGTTGCTGACAGAAGCGTCCATTTATGCGCACTCCTACCTACATATGTACGCTCTCATGTTCGAACAGGTACATTTCTGTGTCCTAAGAAATCTTCAAGTCTTGCGCAGTGAAACGCGTGCCTCCAAGACGGCCTTGCCCTT
Source organism: Cladorrhinum samala (assembly GCA_033576145.1). Classification (NCBI taxonomy): domain Eukaryota; kingdom Fungi; phylum Ascomycota; class Sordariomycetes; order Sordariales; family Podosporaceae; genus Cladorrhinum; species Cladorrhinum samala. The sequence continues at coordinate 261,288 of MU864943.1, read as the reverse complement.
GGTGGCAATAATGAACTGGTCGCTCACAACCTCAAAGTGGTCCTCGGAAGCCAGGCCCTCGAAGTCAAAGTCAAATTTTGGCAGCAGTGCAGCCATAGCCCGATACATTTCAGCCCATGCGAGACTAGGGGGGGGGGGACCAGGTTAGCTAGGCACGAACAAGCAACTCGAAGAGACTGACTGGTCTGGTGGGGGCATCCATTTCACAGCCAGGAAGAAGAAACTTACTGCATGCCGAGGCAAATTCGTGTTCCTCGCGAGAAGGGCGCATATGTCTTCTCTGCCTTTTTCCGAGCCTCGGGGTCCACCCATCGCTCCGGATCGAACTTGTGCGGATCTGGGTACAACTTTTCATCCGTGTGCATGAGCAAGACGGTCATGCCAACTGGCGTGCCAGCAGGAATGCGATACTTGTCGTAGATGAGATCTCGGTCGGGCGCGATGCGCTGCGATCGGGTGGCAATGGCCGGGCTCAGCCGCATGCCCTCCATCAGGACGGCCGTCAGGTACGGCAGCTGCTCAAGCTTTTGAAGCGGAATGCTGTCATCTGGGCGAGAGGAAGGTCCCGCGGCGTTGGCTAGTTCAGCCCGCAGCCGTCTGAGGATTTCAGGGTTACTAAACACATAATACACGATGAGCCGCAAGACGCTGGATGTGGTTTCGAAGCCGGCGCCCGTAACTGTGACGACGTCGGAGAAGACACGCTTGACCGTTTTATCCTCTGAAGGAAGTTTCGAGTCGAAGATCTCGTGCACAATGGTACGAGGGGCATCGTCGTCGGGCTTGTAGGAAGCAGCGGCCTCGAGGAGCTGTGCTGTCTCTTCCTCGCTGTCCTGTGCAAGGAATTAGCAGCTACCAGCATATTAGGCAGTGATTGGGGGTGAAAGCCCACCTTGGCATAGCGCATGAAGTTGGCCGTGTCTGGGTCGGCATTCTTGATGAGAAAATCCTTTGGGATCGAGAGCATCGCAGGACCGTACCACCGAATGTGCTTTGTCAATCTCCACATTGTCCCGCCACCCTGCATGATCAGAGTCATGCCGACGCCAAAGTCGGGTTGATCGAGGTTATTGTAGTCCTTTCCGAGGACAAAGTCGGTCGAAACATCGCGCTGGAATGCGCTTATGGCTGCGCCGAGGTCGATTGGTCTCCCAGTGCCTGCGTACTCGGCTATACGTCCACAAAGCTTGTCGAGCTTGCGGTTGACCAAGTCCTGGCGGCGCAGAACGTTGGCTTTGGAAAAGTAGGCATTCAGCGGCAGTCTTCGGGCCTTGTGTTGGTCGTGATCGGGCGTGAAGATGATGCCGCCGGGGGCGTTTTGAGCATCGACGGCCCAGTCGTATTTGTTCCACCGGCCCTCATGGCGGTAGAGCTTCTCAAAATAAGACGGGTCGTTGATGTGCAGTTCGTAGGGACTGATGCGGACGATAGGACCTTTGTAGCAAACACCGTCACAATCAGCAGTCAGGTCGGCGCGTGTCAAGCTTGATTACCTAGGTATCTAGTACTCCTAGTGGCAAAAGTCCTTACCATATCTTTTGTGCATCTCGGCGATTCGGAAGGTGTACTGGCCATTTTTGATAATGTCGTAGTAAGCCTCATAGTAGCGGGTGACGGCGGCGAGCTTTGGGCCGGGAAATTTTGCGAGCGGGTGCAGGTACAGGCGGTAGAAAGCTAGAGTGAGCAAGTACAGGACCACCGTCAAGGTGATGGACTGCCAGGACAGAAGGGAGCTGAACACGTCCATGGCGGCGACACACTCGATCCTCCGAATGGGTCTCGGGAATGGTCAAAAGACAGTCAACTTCAGTTTTTGTTCTGGAGTGGCAGTTCACATATGCAAAGGCGCGATATTTACTTTGGGCAGACTCCACACATGACAAAGCATTCGCCGCAGGCACAGTGAATGGTCCAGCCAACAGGCACAGCTGTGCCGCAGACGTGCTGCAACATTGCCATTTACCTACCTGAATGAGCCGAGGCCGCCATAGCATAGGGCTGTGTCGCCCGGACGGATGCATGAGGACGTATCTCGGAGGACTTTTCTGCATACCAACATCCACGCTAAGCTGATGGCCAACCAACGGGAGAGACTCCCGGTCCAAGATACCTAATATTTACACCACCCCTGTCCACCACCGCCAAGCCTTAGTTAGAACAAGGAGGGAGACGGAGATCACCAGGTGCCTACATACTGTGTACATTCAAACTGTGCATTTTGTCCACTTGCTTACCTACCAACCTCCTGTGTTAATTATCTGGCTGTTGCAATCTGTCATGGTTCCTGGCTTTGCCGCCTGATACTCCACAGCCCAGACCACGACAGCGTGGCACTCAATGGGATCTCGCGAAACACGCCCACCGACACCTCGGGCTATTCAAGAGACTTCAAGAGCGTTTTCGGCACCTACCTAGGTTCAAGTAGCGGGATGAGCAAGAACAGATATAGCGTGGACGAAAATTGCGATCCAATAGGTCGGCGAAACTGTGGACACGACGTAAAAATGTTTTTTTGAAGTATCTAGCTAGTTCCAAGTCGAAATGCAAATGGAGCATGACGGTGAAAGGAAAACTTGTTGTGAAACATGATGAAGGGAAGGGGCGAGGAGAATACACGAGACGAAATAGCGACCTTTTTCACGTTTCGTGGTCGCAATCATAGGTTCCTTCAATTGAGGAAGGCATCGGCCAATCTGTAAAGCAAAGCTCAAGTCCGTCCCCATGATGATTCCCAACGTTTGAGCCATAGCCGGAATCATGGCCGTGGGTAGAATGCTCGCTGCATAAGCGCGTCTCTGCTGAGCTGAGATCCAGGTTCCCCGGCATTCCGTATGCCCCATCCATGACTGGCTGATGTAAGTAGGCAGAGAAATCCAAGCCCTTGCTTACTGGGTTTCCGGTGCCGCGGTGTTGGTCTAAATCTTGAGGAGCCAACAAGAGATTGGACTCGGTAGGTTCAGCGTTAATCGGGACGTCAGTCTGGCTTGGATCAGCGGAAGCATCTGGCCCGGTGAACACCGGGTCCATCAGTCTCCGAAAGCTCTCGGATACTTCGGCTTGAGCGGATCGAACAATGTCTACCAGCTGAGCTCGAAGGTGGTTTTCGAGCGGACTCGCGATGGCTGCTGCAGCGATCTCCAGGCGACGTCTCACGCTGCGTGGGAGGGCGCGGCGTGAATATCGTTCATAGTGATCCACACCAACAATATCACCAGTGTCGTAATCTTTTGAACTTATTAGTCAGTACATTACTTAGATACGCAAAGGGGTCACATCAAGATCAGCGTTGGGGCCCTTACAGGGAGTAGGAATGTCATATTCATCGTCCTCTGGGAAAAGAATGCGGTATATCGTTCTCCACTTGTCTTCGTCAGACGACTCAATCTTCCTCTTCTTGAGCAGTCGTAGCTGCTCCTCGGTAAGGCGATGAGGCCGCTCAAAGTTTCTGACCGGGCAAGCGGTAACGGCACGAGTATGTGCCTCAAGCTTGTCCTTGCAGGTAAAGTTCTCGCCGCAGCGCAGACAGAAGATGGGATGCGCATGGACCCGGGTGATGTGTTCTCTGAAATGGAGGCCTTATTAGTCCAGGTGCCCAAGCGGATGTCAGGAAATCATCAGCCTTACTTGATGCGGTGGATTTCTAGCCAACCGGGTCCCGAGCATGCCCTGCGGTTGGTGTGTTTCCGTGGCTCCCGCTTGTAGTATGGGCATGCAAATTTCCGAACAGGAAACGGCTCGTCGGTGTGTGATTTAGGTCCATAATTGTCGCCTCCTGAGTTCGGCATCTTGGATGGGTCACCATCTCCTTGACCTTCGTTGCTCCCGCTGCCACGTCCACTCGACGGGCTTTGTCGTGGAGTTCCTTGAGATCCCGCCGAGTTTACGCCTGCCACCTGTGCCGCTCCAGCGGCACCGTTGCCGAGCTCCTGACAGAATAGCGTTTCAAACTCGCTCATGAGGCTCTCGACAACTTGTCGCTGATAAGCTGTCAATGTTGCGCCAATGTACGAGCCAGTAGAGCCAGATGAAGAGCTCCGGTCCGACCCGGCCATGCTCGAATCTTCATCCGAATCACTGTTTACTTTAGTTGGAGAATCTTGCTCTGATTCACGGCACTGCAAAGAATTCCACGGTAGTCCGTCCCGATCGTTGAGGAAACGGTGAACCTTGCGCATAAAGTGGGAAGATCCATGTTCCCCGCTGTTGTCTTGATCTGTGCCTGCCACTATGTTTTCCCCAGCGGTACCTCGATCTGCCGACGAGGCTCTCGGCGTGGAATCATGCTCGTGTTTGGAAGAGGCCATGGCATTTTTGTTGGAATCAGCGTCTTCCCCCATAGGCAAATGTGTGACTAGGATCATTGGTAGCCCGAGGGCGGACGACGAGATAGTGGCAAGCCTCTCTGGATGATATGAGGGCTCAAGTTCCTTAAGGCCAGCAAGAATCAGGTCTGGACAAGAGGTTCGTTCTATTTGCGAACCAACCGATGCGGATGGTGCAACGTCGTCGTCACCCAGATATTTCGCTACAGAACGGGTGGTCCGCCGATGTTTAGGAGTAGGCCTTGCCGGTGAACGGGACGAGATCTCCGACTGTGAGCACGTGCTAGACCCGTGATATCCGCTGTCGGGGATGCTGGCGGCGGGACCAATGCAGCCATCTCTTATGGCTGATATCTCATCGTAGCTGGAAAATGTTGAAAACAGAATCGGAGAAAAAGGGATTTCTGGCGCGGGGCTGGGGTTTCCGGCTTTGGTTGGGTGGTGAGATTTCGCTACATCTGTCAATGGGAGTAAGCGCCAGGATGGTATGATGGACGCGTGGCGGCGCGAATGTATGGCAGAATATAGAAAGAGCCAAAAGGCACCTCACGCACCTTGAGGCATCTTGAAATGCCGTTGGTTCGGAATACCGCGTACGTGAATGTCGGAATACCTCGCTATAATTGAAGCTGGTGATGTACTGATGAAGTTTTGTGAAGTGACATGTTTGGCCGGCACAGGCCAAGTATAAATAGGTAAAAAAAAAAAAAAAAAAAAAAAATTCAGCCCGCAAATCCGTCCGCTCAGTTGCGCGTTCGGAGTTTCAAGATCCCCTCCGCGCACCCTGCGCGTTCGACATTATCAGCTTGAAAAACAGAGGGGCCTCTTCTCCCATTGGCTGAACGCGTGTTGTTGTGTCCTGATTAGGTATAGAGAGTGTGTTCAGGCCACACCACCCCGAAATGGCTCTATGCAAGTTGGACCTATGACATCCAACCCGCTGTTACATTTACATTCTTGCACTATATGCCGCATCTAACGACTGGCAACTACAGTCCAGGTCGTCATGCAGCTGTGATTCTACCGGGGAGCGGATGGCTTCTGGCCCACCATCCTCACCGTCCTATACTTCCACGCCATCATCAGGGGCGAATCATCCGCCGCTTCATCTGCCACCTTCGAATCATCACCCCTCGCAAACCTCAACAACGGCACGGTAATGAGCTCGTCATCCCCGCCAGGTATCATGCCATGCTCACCACGATTGGGCGACCTCGCCCTCTCTTTCCCCGGGCCAGTCCTCCACCTGCCCCTAACCATCCATCGAACCCACCTCACAATCGCTTTCCACTTCCCCTTCTCCTCGACCACCCCGACCGCGACGCTCTCAACCGCTACCCTCTCGGCCTCCCTGACATCTTCCAGCTCCTTGATGCCGTTCTCGTCAGGCAGGACCGAGTCCTGCCCGGGCTCGTCCCGGCTCCCCTCGCACAGAAACAGGATCCACAGGATCCCGAAACCCATGGCCAGGTGCACGCCCAAATCGGCAGCGATAAACACCGCGCCCGCCCAAGTCTGGATCTTTAGTCTCTGCCGGGACCTCCCGCCCCGAGCGATGGTCCGCATGGCCTCGTTCAGGGGGAACTGAACCACGTCCTGGATTCCCCGCTCGACCGCGCTGTAGTTGGCGTAGGTCCTGGCCGTCATGCTGAACTGGACGGGGACGGAGAGGAGGTTCTGGAGGTAGCTTGTGGGGCTGTTGCGGTCCGAGGGGAACGACTTCAAAAAGGTTCGATGCATCCAGGTTATCGCGTCGATCAGCGAGTTGATGTTGTGCGTGTCCCTGTCGAAGTCTCGGAGCTGTGTCGGGCCCGCGGACGACCCGCCCGCGGGGGAGGACGGGGGGACGAGGATTTTGGTCAGGATTTTAATGTATTCCTGTGCGGACAGCGCGATGGGGTTTGGGGATTTCGAGATGGGCTGGATGGTGATTATCCTCTGGGAGGAGATGGAGTAGGAGGTTTTGGTTTGCAGGCTATAGAGGGACATCAGTGTTGACGAGGTAGGAGGGGCGGAGCGCCACGCCGGGTTGGAGTTGCAAGAGTCGGAATCGTAGAGAGATTTGGGGCATGCCGACCAGGCTAAACAGGTAGGTAGGTGTGACGTGTTAGAGAAAGGTAGAAATGCAGTTGAGAAGCAAAGAGCCTGTGCTGTAGGTAGGGTAGGTAGGTATCTGAGTAGGTAGGACTCACCGACGAGAATAGAGTTGCCAATCTGTCTCACGCAAACTTGAAGACCGTTTTTCACTTGTTGACCAGTGTAGAGGCACTCGGTCGTGTCAAAGACCAAGGAGGACGGCTCGGGAGTGTCGAATTTGACAATCATGGCCGTGGCGTTCTCGATGCGAATCGCGTCCATGTTGCCGCCAAATACATCTCCGAAAAAGACGGATTCGTTCAGATGATTTTTATACTGGCGCGCAATGGCCAGCCCACCGGGCATGATCTGAGCGCGACAGTCGCGCGCACAGGTGAAGTCTTCGAGGGGAAAATCCAAGTCGGTGGAAAACATGGTGTTTGTCAGAAGGCTTGCCGACCAAGTAGAGAAATACATTGTAATATCTGCTGCTGGAATCTGGTTCATGACAACAGTCTCGGGCGGAATGAGTCCTGCGAAGACCGGCATGCTAACGTTGGAGGGCTGGAAGTAGTCAACAAAATCGGCGTCAACTTTTCAATCGTGTCAGGCCGTAAAGCTCCGCTTAGGTGAATAAAGGTAAGTAAATTAATAACTAGATGGACTTACACTTGACGATAGATCCGAACGCCAGGCTCATCACGGGCAGCAGCAATCTGTGAGGCAAACATGTTAGCCCTCCTGTATTGTTTTTTCCCCCCAAGCACAGTGTCGCCCTTCAATGAGGTAAGTTGGGCACCTAGGTACCTAAGTGGAGAGCACTGACTCACTTGATATCGCACCAAAAGTCCAGCCCGCCATTGACGAGAGCTACTTGGAACACGCTCCACCACTCGCTGCCGCCGAGCCCAACCCAGGAAGAGAACTTCATCCCTCGCTGTCTGTAGAGAAATGCCCTCTTTAATGCCCCCATCAGCGCCTTGAGGGTAGCGGCCGTCAGAATTGCAGAGAACTGTGACAGCACGCCAACAACGAGATTAGTCGTTACGGCATCCCATAACCTGCCCCCGGGCAACTCTACGTGAGCTTTTATGAGGACGGCATAGATGAAAATACTTTGGGGTGCCAGTTAGCCTTTTTCTTTTCTTTTTTTTTTAAAAAAAAAAAAATAGCAGGATTGCAAAATGAAAACACTACATTGGTGCCCATAATATGGTAGGTATGCCCAAGGCACGGTTAAGGGGGCCGGTCGGAAGGGGCTTACCACGTAAGGATTAAAAGCCAAAAAATAAAAGACATTAAATAAAAATAAAAAAAATAAAGAGAACAAGAAATTCTTACCAGTACAAGCAGCAAAACAGTCCGGAAAACCAGTATAGAATCACCAAGGCCCCGTTAGATTTGAACCGAGAATAAGAATGTTTCCAAACAGCACAGACGGCGCCTTTAGCATATGTAAACCTCGCCTTCCAACTCAGCATGGTGGGAAGCCACCGCGAGAGGTATCGAGAGAGAGCGCCTGCGGTCGCATCGGGTCTCGTACCATTTGCAGGGGGCAAATATTGGTCTATGCTGTCATCACGAGACTGTGGGACGTGAGGAGCTTCTATCCCGGGGACGGTCGAGACAAGAAAGTTGCCTTTCTCCTCATTTGGGGAGACGATAAAGGCCTCTTCCAAAGGCGGCGGGTTATTCTTGGCCGGGGGCGGAAGCTCCGCCATCTCTTAGATAGGGGCCCGAAGAGTAAAAGGATATCAAGCGGAGGGGTTACAAGCGGCAAAGATTAATATCTTGTTATTGGTGTAGAGAGGAACACGAGGAGAGAATTTCACGCGGAAAAGACGGGAATATTTATATTCATTGAATTGTTGCAATTATACTTGTCCAAACTAAAACTCAGTTGGCCCCTTCGGCAGACTGCCCAGTCTGCTGGACGGGCTGGACATATCATCTACTGATGAGAGCTCATGATTTTGATAACCGGACGACCTCGTAGGCCGAACTAACGCCAGATTGACCACCAAAAGTGTGTAAATACAATTGCCGGATTGGGTATAAACTCCCTACGTTTGGGTGTCTCGGAAAGCAGCTGCAGTGCGTAAGCTCTGGCCACGTCTTCCTTTTGGAACTTGGCAGCCATCATGATGCATCGAAATCCTAGAGCTCCGGAGAAATTCGCTAGTCATGATATTAAACGTGCTGAGGTACTTCCCCAAGTCTGGAGGGCGAAATCACCAATTGCCCGGCCGAGAAGGCGTGGAATGTTGGTTGCCTCACCTAAGGTAGGTATGTACCTACCTAGACAACCTTGACTGGAACCCGAGTCCTGTATCGGACACCATCGCGATAAAAAGCCAAACTCGTTTGTCCGACGATACCCAGACAATTGTGAGCCGACGTTCGATGGAAGGTTGTGAAAGCATATTCCCAGCCGCAGCGTGAGCAGACGTGATCACCTCGGTAAAGTCCGGCGTTACGGTCACCGCATACTGAGGCTGGAAACACCTCAAGAGATGTTGCATGCGGTTGCGACAGAGATAGAATGCGAGGTTGGGTATGAATTCAGATTTCTGATTGGTCTCACTGACAACGGGACGCATGGAATGTCGATATATCAATATAATCATCATCCCATCTAGGTATTAGTCCATACAAACACGTCGTCGTAGGTAATGGTATGTGGCAGTGCATCTCTTGGCATTGATTTCTCACTCAGCAATTCCAAATTCCAATCTGGGAACAGCAGCCGCGGCATCTTGTTGTCGATCATTGTAGAGGAAGGCTCGACAACAGCAGCTTGCTAGAGTCTATCTGAACTTTTCTTTTCTTTCGACCGAACCTTGATGCGCTGATTACGACAGCGCCGCCTCAATGCAGGCAAAAAAAGAAGCACATATGTTGGCAATGAAAGGCAGTTGGCGATGGTGACTGTTCGATGTTGTCTTGGAGGACCCCGATCTCCAAGCAATCCATGGACCGCAATTGCCGATTGTGCCACAAGAGTTACCCGTCAGGGTGGCAACACTGGCAACCGCTTTCAAGACTGGGTACTTCCCAAAAAAAAAATTTTCACTTCACTCATTCGCCTCAAACTGAACGTTTTGTGGTTGTTCAGCTGCCCAGACGCAAGCCCTGTCGATTGGCAAGCCATCTCAATCCTTCGCGATGCCCGTTTTCACCTTCCGTCTTTGTCATTGGGTGATGACTCCCCAACGAAGAAGAAATGAAGGAAACGCCACAACGTTGAGGGTGTGTTGGGAGGGGGGAGGGGGAAGGGGGAGGGGGCCGCGATGTTGCATACATATAATATACTACTAGGTACCTACTTGGTACCTACCATCCAAATGACAATCCAGGTAGGTACCCATGTACCTGATATCTTCCGATGCAACAGAGAACAATGATGGAACATGCATCGAAGGCGACGGTGGCTGCTGGCAACAACCTGAACATGTCGCATCGCTCATCCTTTTCTCATGACCTTGTCAGGATTTATTACCCTCCAGCAGGAGTAATAAAAAGCCACAATAGTTTGTGAGGTAGGTAGTTAGCTAAATGTCACCTGTCGGTCCGATTTGAAAGGGATGGTTTGTAAAGGATATGCCTACGCAAAATAGGGATCACCGTGAGACCAACGAGCAACATCCCAAGAGGCTTCATTATCTAACCGTAGCCCTTGCCCAATTTTCTTTGGACAAAAAAATTTCCTCGGTGTCAATTCCCCATTTTGTACATAGATGTACAAAACGGCCGATCCCCGCCCCCGGGGTTTTCTGAAACGCGAGAATGGTGTGCTCGGCCGAGACAGGGACCTCCCCTGAAAGCGGGGTCTGTTTGGCACACGATGGGATGGCTGATCGTCGATGATTCTGCTCGGAGAATCGAATTTCCATTTTCGCTTTTTTTTTTTTTTTTTTTTTCATTTTGTGCAAGTCCCACCTACTGCTCGTATACATAACATGAGCATAAAAAAAGTGTTAAATCATCATTCATCATCAATGTTCTCGCCTTGGAAATCAATTCCCGAGAGTGCCGTGCCGAGTCCCCGGTTGTTGGCATGATGCATGTACAACATGCACAAGGCACGCATGACATAAAAAACAAGCATTTCCCATGAAACCAGTCATATATATTACATAAGGATTATTTTTATATCATCAACAAATGCCCGCAATCCCCGCAAAAGAATCAATTTCGTGCTCCGGCGGTTACGGTTGTTGTCGTCGTCGTCGTAAAGGGGTCCATGGTCAACTGGACCTGAGACCCTTGGTTCTCCTCGTCGCACCTGTCCACCAGTCCCTTGCCGCTCTCGAAGCTCTTTCCGCCGCTGGAACCTGTTCGGCTGTTCGTGTAGGCCCCTTTCTGCGTCACCGACTTTTCAACAATAACGCCGGGGGCTGCGCTCCTCCTGGCTGCCGTGCCCAAGCTCCTGGCGCCGCTCGTCGGGTTCATTTCGTATTGTGCAGCTGAAGTTCCAGCAGCCGAAGGAAAGTACCGCCGAATTATTAGTCTGAAACTTGGAAGACACGGACACACGACGCCGATATCCAGTTCGATGGCTGACCACAGACAGAGATCGACAATGTCCTCTGACAACAGGTATTAGTGCCAGCTCATATGCCTATTCATCAAGTTGCAAACAGAATGGCAAAAGTAAGGTGTGAGCTACTCACTTGTCGGGTTGACAGTCCGAGTAAACTGGTTGATGGTTTTTAATCGGATAAAAGAGATAATCATGACGCTGCAAATATGTATGTACAAGGTTAGGGCAACAGAATCCTCGTAAAATACCCATCCTGCCGCCGGAAAGGGGGGGAGAAGGGGTTGCAAACTCACCCAAAACCAACAAGAAACATGGCGCCCGCCATCAATTTCCTCCTCCAATGAAGGTTCAGCTTCAGAAGCTGGGGGAAAGGCAACGCCAGGAGCCAAAAGTCGTATATGATTCCCGTAATCGCAGCAGCCCAGGCCAGAGCGTTGGCGCTTCCGCAGTGTCCCTGGCCGCCGTCGTGACCCTCCCAGACGTGCCAGAAGAAGGGGATGGGCTTGCACTGAAACAGAACCGCAAGGAAGAAGCTGATGTTGTAGACGACGTTGAAGATCAGAGTGTAGACGACCAGGCGGCCCAGGTTGTTGTCGCTCTTGGCCGGGAAGACGCGAAGATAAAAGAGGATGATGGAGGCTCGTATGAAGAACCTGGTCGTCGTGTAAAGGAGCATGATGGCGTAAAAGAAGGCCAGCACCTTGGTGATGTCGTCAAAGTCGACAAACCAAATATCCGTACCCATGCCGGCGTGGATGGATTCGACGTTGACGACCGCGAATGCCGCGCTGCCGGCGAAGCCGAGAAAGGCGGCCAGGTCATCCCACCAAAAGTAGGCGTTGGTCACCACCCGCGCAAACAGACGAAGCGCGATGGCGAGACACGCCAAGCCGAAGAAGGTCCAGATGATCGGGACAAGGCTCGTGTCTCGCTTGACGGGTTGATCGCAGAGGAGCAGCAACGTCTTCTTTGTTGTGAGCATCTCACGAACCGTGCAGCTCTGGCTGACACATTGTGAGGCCCCCGCCTGGAAGTTGGCGTCGGCGCAGAGGCATGCAAAATCATCGAGGCCGGCGCATGATGTCTTGGTGAATGAGGATTCGAGACATGGTATCTGAAGTCTGCAGGTCAGTCTCTTTGTTGTGTAGCTAAGGTGTCGATGCAGTCTTTTCGTTGACCTGCCAATGACATACCGCACACCCGGGAAGGGATGACAACATCTGAACGAGGACGGGTGACCCTTCCGAGGTAGAAAGAGAAGAGTTCGAAGCGGCCCCAACCACGTTACACAATGCTATTGGAACGCATAGGCCAATAATGGCGCATGCATTTTTCTGGAACAACATGTCGATCTAGATGGTCTGGCCATTCAGTCACAAAATAAAAAGAAAACAGAGATTCCCAGGCGGAGGCTGGTAGGTATCTTTTTAAAAAATTTCACAACGCAAACTTGGCATAAAGTGACAGGCAGGCCGCGTCCTGGCATGTGTTTGATACGCCGCCGCATCCCAGACAAGACGCGCAGAATGCTTCTGTACAAAGTAAGCGGCTTGCAGGTCCTGGGGCGGAGGGCGGGAATAGGCTACGGGATGCATCCATGATCGCAAATTACGGTATGCAAGAGGATGACATCGTCTCAGATTTGGCACTTTTTTTTTTTTTTTACCTCCTGAAAGCATCGTGCGGTCCGATTGGCGTGTTGGGGACTGAAATCCCCTGGGAGCTCCATCTCTTAGCGGTGCCGAATGGGGACGTGTGGATCTCGTGAAGCCATCGGAGATGCTCTTAACGAATCAGGCATGGCCCGGTCACGAAAGTTCTTGCTGTCTACCGAGTGCATATATCCGGACAATTATGCTTCTTCTCCTGGTTTTCCTCGGAAGGCTGCTGATCATGGACTGTTGCGGCATTCCCACCGCTGTCAGTTGCATGTCAAAGAGCTTGACTTGACTTAAACCCCGTGGACCATCCGAGATCGGTTGCCCCACGGCCGGTGGAGTGCAGACCGGCAGACGTTGCCGAATCCGCAACACGTGAAACTGGAACGTGCCGAAAGGTCCCCCCTGTCAAACAAACAAGCGAAATAAAGAAAAGACCAGTTTGATCTGGATCATCCCCGCGTACCCCGGCGGTCAACTCCGAAGCCATGTGGTAACCCCGTAATTTGTCGGCAATCATCCTTGTGTGGTCTCGACAACTTCGCATGTCTTGCTGAACGAGACACCATCATCACGGTAGATGGGTCGGTACCCGGTTGTTTTGTGGTTGTTGAACCGGGTACGTGCGCTCGATAGGGGATTAAGGGAAAGGCATTCACTCTTTGCAACGCGTGGTTGTGGGTCGGAATGGAATGGCCGAACAGGTACGACGGTTCCGACGGGGACGCCATGGGAAAGGTTCTGACCGAAAGTTCTCTGTTCGTGATAGCGTTGTTGTTGTTGTTGTTGTTGTGATGACCAGCATGGCAGGATATTGGGGGGTGGGCGAATGTCGAAACGACAGTGATTTATACTAAAGCCGAGGGGGATACCAGCGGAGCAGATGGGATTCAGGAAGCCTCGGGATTCATCTCTGCAGTGGCAAAGGCCAGTGGAGGCAGTGCTTGGCTTCAGGGCTGTCGGGCGCCGTGGGCCGAGTATGATGGTCCTTCTTCTCAGGGTTTCGGCAAGGGCTAATTTTCATCAACGGAGACAGATAGGGCCATCATTATTAGATTTCTTACACTACCAAATCAATCGATTCATCCGCCAGGAGACGCATAAGGAGTGGGCAAATAATGGCCGGCGTGCATATGATTCTGGAGCCTGAGATAAGAGCAAACAAGATGAGTGGATCATCTCCATCAGCTTTGTCTACCTATTGTGAGATGGATGACAAAGGGCTTTCTTTTGGTTTTGGGTCTTCGCGGTTGGAGTGACCTTACCTAGGTATGCGAAACTCGCAGCTAGACAATATACCATGTGCATGGCTGCGTTGCGACTGTCAAGGGGGGTACGCGCTGAGGCAGGGAACTAATCAGGAACTTAGGGATCAACAAAGTCAGCGTAGCACCATTCAATCAGAGGCTTTAACAATACATTGTGAATGCATTTCTTCTCCTTGTGCCTCTAATATCAGCAAGACAATAGCCACATTATTTACGCTCAGCTACAATGCTGAGGTTATTGTATTGTCAAGCTTTTAACTTGAAGACAGCTAAAATGTCTTTGCTTTCTGGTTCTCGACATCTTGCACCGGGTTTCACCGCGAAATAGCGTCCTCCAGCAACCCAACCCAGACATAGGGTATGTCCACATCACTCTCCGGGGTCTCTCCAGTAGAGCTAACATGGCCCTTGGGCGCAGACAAACGACGACAAAGGACTGCTTACGCCGAAACACAAGATGTGCTACTTCCGCCGCATCATCTTCACCTGCGGGTGTCTATTCCCATCTACCGTTTTTAGCCGCAAGTGCGACAAGTCTGGGACTGCCGGGTGTCGCCCTCGCCATCTTCTTGACCGGATCAAGGTGGGCACGGGTTGCTACACTCACCAGAGCCCCCAGCCCTTCAGTCGGATTCGCCGCGTCACGCCCACCCGGCTGCGGAATTATCGCCGCCGCCAGCGAGTTTACCGCCTCCGTCCTCGTCATCGCTAAGTCCAACTCCAGCTTAGCCCTCCAGGATTATAGACACGCAGGCTGGCTCTGATATCAGGTATGGAGGTCATGTTTGTAGACTTGGCATCACACGGGAGTAGATACCTTGGCATCTAACTAACAAGACGAAAGCAGGAAAGCAGAGGGAGTGTGATGGCTTGATCCTCCCAACAGACTCAACTTTTCATTTGCACTTCTAACATGCCTGGGATGATGAATTCTATGTAAGTTTTTTTTTTTTTTTTTGTTTTTTTTTTTTGTTTTTTTTTTTTTGTATTGCCTTCCTGTCCGTTTCATAACTCTGGGGCACCCTGCTAAGAGTACATATCCATTGCAGAAGGATAATGACAACGGCAACATTCGAGAGGAGACGGAATCAAGATACCAGGACATGGAAGATAGGAAATGATGAAAGGGGTTCGGCAAATTCGAACTGGTCAAAACAGAAAACCTCGCTTCTTTGCCTTTCTCCATGGGAGGTTTCTTGGCCTCGACACCATTGATAGCGCGATATCGTTAACATCCCATCGAGACATATAAAATGGTTTCTCTCATTTTTTTTCTCCAGATTAATTACGTGCCTTTAAAGATCTTGGGTAGTCTAATATTCAATAAAGCTCCGAGCGAAGCAACTGGAAGGCTTTCAGGATTTCTGAAAACTCATGCCCCATCTGAAGGCTTTTGTTGCGGTCCGCTCTGCCGGCAGGCTGATACATCACCTACAGTACCACAAAGGTCCCGCGAGGCAAATCTCATTGCCCCTTCAATAATCTCGAGACCCAACCCAACCAATGCACCTCTCTCTGTAATCCTCCCCTCACCTCATCACAGGCACTGTGCTACCTACACTGAAAGTTGACACCGCTCATGCATCCAGCGGGGATAATTTCCGATCCCTTATTGCTGGAACAAGCCAACGGATGTCGATCATACGACATTTCCTCAGTAGGCGGCATCCCTGACAGTGCACAAAGCAGGCACTGTATCAATCGCGGAGCTACTGATCCTTCATGTCACAAATGATTCACCTGCATTTCCGTGCTTGACAACAATCTAACAGATGATGGGCCGGCAGACAGTTTTGGATTTCTGGGTTAGGCAGCCATAGGGGCCGTTTGGTTACCTACCTACCTACCTGTACCCACCCCACAGTGGGAAAATATAGAATTCAACGATGCTTCTCAGGGCTAACCGAAAACCACCTACGGTACCCAAAAGTGGGAGTCGCCCCTTTTTCGACCATTTTTATACCACCCACCACTGATGGCCTGGCAAGTGGTCTATTAATTGAATTACTTGCGGGCCGGGATTTTTATCTTTTTTTTGGGGCACTTTTTTCCCCAGTGGCTTGCCCTGGCTTGCTTCTGAGGATACCATATCCACCGTGGGATAGCCTTGTTGCCCAGCAATATTTCCCCTTTGCGGTACCTGTTCGAAGGGTTTCAAGGGGCCTGCATTTTCCACGCTGGGTTATCCAAGAGACCTCAAAACTTGTAACGCTTCGGTATTAATCAAAAGGTGGAAGAACAATTCGATGCTTTGATTATTTTGAGACGACATTTCCGCTTCATCAGCGTCCACCTCACACACTTCCCCCCCCCCCCCGGCTGCGCCCCTCCCTCGCAGCGGCAGCACTGCAACACCAAAATCATTTCGAGGCGACCAGTAGAATCCAATTTTTTTTATTTATTTATTTTTTTTTCAAAATTGGATGCCAAGATTCGCGCAGCTGCATTTAACCACCACAAATTCCCAACCCACCTACCTTACTCTCATGCTCATTATCAACTCCTTTCCTGCATGAAAGAGAAGACTACCTACCTACCTCTGTACACTCCTTAGGTAATAAACAAACATGGCCGACTATCTTCGCGCATCATCGCCGCTCACACTCACTCTGGTTGTGGGCGTTGCCACGATATTGGGCAATTTCTTTGTCAAGCTCTACCGCGCTCGTATGCTGTTGGTCGACCGACGACGGCGAGGACTGGTATGCCTCCCTCTCCTTTTTTATTTTTATTTCTATTTGTTTTAATTTTGCCGTTATGCATTAACATTGGTCTCATATTTTCCAGCCCGTGGCGCCAAATCACTCTTTCCTGTTTGGCCACCTGCTCTATCTCAAGCCCTATCTTGATCGCCTGCCCAGCGGCGCTCATTGGCAATTTGCCATGGGGGCGATTGCCCGCGAGGAATTTCCCGGCACGGGCGGGTTTTACATTGACCTCTGGCCCATGAGCGGGCTCCTTTACGTCGTCTTCTCGCCTCAAATCGGCGTCCAGATCACCCAGACAAACGCGGCCCTGCATTCAGAGCGGCCCAAGCTGCTCGAGCGCTTCTTCAAACCCATCACGGGCGGCCCCAATATTTTCGACCTGCCGGAAAAGGAATGGAAGCCGTGGCGTCTGGCTTTCAACAAAGGATTCCAAAACAACACCATCATGTCGCTCGTTCCGGGAATGTTGGACCAGATTAAGGTGTATGCCGAAATTCTGAGGGGATTTGCCGAAAAGGGCGATATGTTTTGCTTGGACCCTGTTACGCTGCGGTTTACCATCGACATGATTGGAAAGAATATCATGTGAGGCTCTTTCTTTTCCTCTTCTTTTTCCATTCACACAGCTTTGTACCGCTGACAGCCGTTTTGCCAGCAACATCTCCCTCGATGCTCAAAAAGGTTACAACGTCCTTGCCGACAGCATGCTCAGCCAAATCAGGTGGCACAGCCGCAACGCCGAAATCAACCCTTTAAGCGGGCTCGATTTTGTAACCGCCTTCATGCAGTGGAAAAACAGCCGAGCTATGGATCAGTACATTGGCAAGGAACTCGACGCTCGGTACGAAGCGTACAAATCCGATCCCAGCACGGCTGCTTCCAAGTCTACAATCGACTTGGTCTTGCAGGCTTACATGGCGGGACAAACTGCCAAGTCCGGTTCCTCAGCGCCCCCCGAGAAGCTTGATGCTGAATTCCGCACGGCCGCTATCCGCCAGATCCGTCTCTTCATCTTTGCGGGTTACGACTCGACGTCGAGCGCCCTGTGCTACTGCTTCCACATGCTCGCAAAGCACCCCGAGGTGCTCGCCAAGATGAGAGCCGAACACGATGCGGTCCTTGGGACGGATCCTGCAGCGGCTCCGGAAAAGCTCACCAGGGATCCTCACCTCGTCAACAGCTTGCAGTACACGCTGGGCGTGATCAAAGAGGTCATGAGGTTCTTCCCGCCGGCGGCGTCCAACCGCGCGGGAAAGGCCGGGGTGAACATCACCGACGACGCGGGTAATATCTGCCCGACGGACGATGCTATGCTGCACATTTTGCATACCGAGATGCACCGCAATGCCAGATACTGGCGACGGTGCGAGGAGTTCTTGCCGGAAAGGTGGCTGGTCGGTCCCGAGGACGAGCTGCACCCGGTTCCAGGCGCCTGGCGGCCCTTTGAACTCGGGCCGAGGAATTGTATCGCGCAGGGCTTGGTGCTGGTCGAGCTGCGCGTGGTTCTCGCCTGCCTGGTCAGGACCTTTGAGGTGAAGCCGGCATATGACGAGTGGGATGCCCTGCACCCTGCCAAGGGCGATAAGCTGTACCGTGGTGAACGGGCTTTCCAGGTCGAGGCCGGCGCGGCGCATCCAGTCGACGGGTATCCCTGTCGGATTACTCTAGTCCGAGGTGCATGGGCGGCCTAGAATCCGTATACGGTCTTGCTGGAGCAGAGGAATAGCGGATGTGCATGATTTGATCATGTCGGTCTTTAAGTCGAGTCTTACCTGCCCCCTTTGGGTTTCGCGTAAACGGCAGCAGTACCGATGACCAGCAACATCACTGGCAATAATAAAACAACAACCGGCCCAAGCAGTGTAACTTGGCGCGTGTGCGGATGCTGTGCCGAGCACATCACGGTATTTATGCGCTCGGCCGGCCCGTGGACGGCAGAATATCGATATGTTATGAGGGAGATACGGGAGGCGCTGGAGGCGGAGAAGGCGCCATGCCTCGATGTGTTTGTATTTACTAAGGAATTAATAGCCGTCAAGTGCCGAATAAATAGAGAGGTAGTAACGGCATCCCGCCGCTAGACAATCCATAACTTGTCAGTATTTCGTATGTACAATGAAGCGTCAGGTTGCGATGAAATACAAACGCTGCTGGTGAAACTTACGCAATAATTTACGCGTGGATTTTTGGCGTTATTCAACAGCCCGACAATTCATCCCCCACGGCAACACAAGCACTCACGCTGAGTGGCTTTGGTGAGTGGTTCCATAGGGATGCCTAGGCTTGCCGGTTGCTGCCTCGCACTTGAAAATCTTGGCACACTGTGGTGCAAGTACGGAATGTTAAATTACCTTGGGCCTGGAAATTAACACCCAAAAAAACCTCATCATATGTACTGCACCTTATGCACTGTGCCCAAAGAAAAACAGAAATAATTACTACCTCGGTACCGAACGAAGTACGGCCCGCGCTTACGCAGCAATGGTCTCGGCTTGAAGAGGCTGCTTTGCGGCGCGGTCCGAGAAATGATCATGTTTGTCTCGATATTGCCGCCCAGTCGGTCCTGCACAGCATACCTCACGGACAGGTAATTAATTGCTCGATGGTTTCAAGACATCCAATATGCCAAGATGGAATTGAAACATTCTGGATCATTGGCAACATTGTCGCAACGCAAAGTACAGTACGTTGCCTATAGCATACCGAGGTTCCCAGGTTCGCCACTGAGTGTTGCCAACCAAAGGTGCCTCAACCCTCGCTGCACGCACTCTTCCCCACAAGATTTGCAGACAACAAGGGCGACCCATGGAGCAGCCAGACCGGCATTCCAGCCTTCGACTAGGGCACATCATGCCTTCTACCGCCGAGAGCAGACTTCGAGGTTCGCCTGGTTCATCCCCAAGTTTACGATGCCGGAGAGCTATAAGATCTGTAACAGGTTGTTGGAATCGATTCACGGGGGGAGAAATCTAGCGAGTAACGCGGCGCAGAGGGGAGCAGCTGAAGATGACGAAAGCGTTGCCGCGCACCTGGGT
This sequence comes from Cladorrhinum samala, assembly GCA_033576145.1. Classification (NCBI taxonomy): domain Eukaryota; kingdom Fungi; phylum Ascomycota; class Sordariomycetes; order Sordariales; family Podosporaceae; genus Cladorrhinum; species Cladorrhinum samala. The sequence goes on along the minus strand of MU864943.1, from coordinate 241,678 downwards.
TTGATATGCGCGTAACTCAGCTCCTCCATCTCTAGGTCCTTTTACCTTTTTGCGATGCCCCTCTGAACATGATGACCAAACGGCGACGGGACCCAGCTCCGTGACGCAACTGATCCCTTCGGCCATGATGTGCGCTTTTCATATCCACCATGGTCTAAATCTCCGAGACCGTCTACGGTCCTCGTTGGAGGCGCATCATCCCGGAGCGCCGGCAAACTAGAACCCCGGGCCAGATTCGCTAAGTGAATTTAGTGTCAGTATGGCGGCATGGGAAACATCCTACAAGACCCCCTCCTCTTGCCTGGACACAGCGAAATCCAAAGGCTGCACGTTCAAACCTACGTCACACGGGATTTCTAGCGCGTATTCGCAGACTACAGCGGCTTGGACGGCCGTCGTGACATGCCACTCCAGCTCGGCCGGAGACTTGTCCCCCGAGACCGGATATGCATGGTCAGCACCTACGCAGCGCACGGCATGGATTCCAAGATCTAGAAAGCTGGAGCAAAAAGGGCATTCCCAGTAGAAAAGTTCTGGGCGGAGCGGTTCCTAATTGATCCCCTCGATCCGCTGAGCGGTCCCGTCAGAAGTGACGCAACCCCAGGGGCTCTATACACGTCCATTACTATCACCACCATCATCACCACCAAAAACGACATCAGAAGAAGAAGAAGAAGAAGACTCCAAAACCTCAAAAATCAACAGAAAGTACTTCAATAACCGAGGCCAAGAAGTGATCTGGACCCCGTACGGAGGGGGCTGCGCGGCGTGTCCCGGGCGGCATCTGGCCAGGCCGCTCATTATGTGCACTTCGGCGATGCTGCTGACGAGATATGAAGTGGAGATTTTGATGGGCCAGCAGGACAGTTTAACCATGGATGACCCTAGTTTTACGCTGGGGACTCAGAAGCCAAAGGGTCTGTTGCCTTTCCGTATAGGAAAGGGGACCTCATCAGCAGAGGGACTACTACTAGACAACGGAAGGTGATTATGAAGCCTACGTAAATTATAATCGTAATCACCTCCTTTCTTTGTATTCGCTTAGGTACTGTATCGGTGGCGCACTTAGGACCCCTAGTTCAAAGCTCCACACTCTCAGGGGGGGCGGGGGCAGTCAAGTATATCTTTAAAAATCATGAGACACGAGAACGGCACAGGAACCACCAAAACTACCATGCAATATTATTGGGAAAAACAACACAAGAAACAATTAACTAACCCAAATCACTCCATAAACCCCTACACGTACTGATGTCCCTCAACGGGCTTCCCAGCAAAGTAGTCCGTCCTTGTTGATGCCGGCGTCACCATGCCAGGCGTATTTAATGCCTCCGTCGTCCACCCGGAACCCCCATAACTTCCAGTACCGGCGCGAGTCCTAGAAATCCCAATATCCATCTCCTCCTGCGCGAGAACCTGATAATCTCTCCGCTTCGAGGGGCCAGATTGATCCACCAGCAGCCATTGATCACCCCCAGGATTAGTGACATCATCACCATCGGCACCACCCCCGCTGCTGTTTCCGCTCAGCTGATCACCAGCCTTGGAGATAGCCCCCAACCGTCTCCGTTCCGCCTGCTCCTCCAACAGTACTCTCTTGACCTCCCTCATCTTGTACCAGAGCCAGACCGCCATGCAGATGGTAACGGCAAAGGCGATACCAAACACAATGTTTTTGGCCGAGCTGTCGGGCTTGTCCTGTAGGAGAAGCACGCCGAGGTATACGAGGAAGATCTGCTTCGGAAGCGTAAGGAAGGTCGCGACAGCAAAGTACCAAAACTTGACGCCGCAGGTGGAGAAGACGGCCGTCGTAAAATGCGATGGCAGGGCAGAGAAGCGGATAATGAGGACGATCTTTCGTCGAAGGGAAAATGAAAGTATTAGTCAATATGTCACGATCCATGCATACCATGGTGCCAGTAGAAGAGAAGAGATAAGAGTGTATCGTACCAAGAAGCCTCCATCGCGCGTGATGCGAGCCAACGCACCGTAGTCGAGATTCGTCCGCTCAAGTTTGGCGCCTTTTTTGTAAAGCAAGTACTTGAAGGCGAACCATGTCCCAAGCTCACCTAAAAACGTCCCCGCGGCAACAATTGCAAATCCTATCCACAACCCGTAGACGACTCCGCAAAGCAACGCAACGATCTCGTGGCCGAAGAGGGGTGGGAACGATATTACGATGAGGATGGCGACGGGGATAAGCCACCCCGCGGGGAGATCTCGCACGTGTTGGGCAAACGGTCGTAAATGCTTGGGTGGCGCAACGGGTCAGCATGTAAACGGCTCGCGTAATCCCGCCAAGGAAGAAAAGCTTACTTCGACTACTTTGTCGTGGTAGACGGTAATGATAATGGTCAGGATGATGATGACGGCCAGTATTATCCACCACACTGTCGGTCACGGCAGTTTTAGTCGACAGTCAATAGCTGTCCACCTCTTCGTAGGCGGGGGGATCGCTGCGGATGCACATACCCAGATATTTCGGTCGCAAAAATAACCTCTTCCAGTCGACGGGGTGGTAATCCGTATCCTCGGGCGCAGACCCGCGCGCTCGTCTCGGCCGCTCCATTTCGATGGTACTCCCTTCTCTTCCCATTCCCCCTTCTTGTTCGCGTTTTTTTAAAAAAAAATTATTGCAGTTTTCTCCCCACGGAAGAGCAAATCGTTCAAGCGAATGGAGGTGGCGAGGTCTGTTGCCTATGCCAAATAATGGGGTCCTGAGCGCCAACTTGGCAAAATATCGAGAGTTGAAAATGCGCCCTCAAAAAATATTGCTGTTTCTGATCAACTAAAAAGAAAACCTTGGCGGCTAGAAGGATTGGGAGGAAGCGACGGGATAGTGTGATAGGCGGTTACCCACACCCGTTTACGTCACCGGGCCCTGGCCCGAGCGGAAAGCTATGCAGCTAGCGCAAACCGTAATTCTGATTGCCCGCAGTCGGTCGTACCAAACCAAACGAAGCCACCATCGGGTTGCTTGGGGAGCCCGTCGTCAGGAGTTCGTACCTTACCTATTTTTAATATCCGTCAATCACATTAGCGAAACTCTGGATCTGTCCGTTGACAAAGAATGGATAACTTACCCACCTCACGCTGCACAGAGATTGGGAAAAGGGTGGGAGTCGTGATTTTTCAAACACACGGATGAAACGGGCAATTTATAAAAGTACTTTCCTTGCAATTCGAGAGACCACAAAGGCGGTACGGACGGGAGTGTGGAAGGTGGACCTTGTCTCACATGCAGTGGCGCAACGTGGAGCAACGCGTCAACATCTAATTCCACATCACCTTCCTCCTCCTTAAATGCACTGCCACAATATTTTTATCATGTGGGTAACAAGCAGTATGGCTCCATTACCCCGTGCTCAAGCAATCAGAATGAACCCAAGGCCGACTTGAAGTGTTTCTAGTAGCGCCCAAACTCTTGACAACAAGTTCTTTCCCCATGCAACAACCAAAGAAATTTTTTTTTTTTAAACATTTGGACCCCTCCAGAGTTTGTTGTTTCCCCACATGTTTCTCCTCGGTCTTATCCTGATACCGATCCGTGATTTCTCGTCCATGTTTTACGGTTCGTCCCGGACGACTGGCCCAAGCCATTCAGAAGACTCATACGGCGGTTTCTCATGGGGTCTTAGCTAAGCAACGCAACACTGCGTTTATTCAGAGGGTGTCATTGGTGATGACTTCGCTCTGGGCCTGGAGGGGTTTTGATGATGAAAAGAATGATAAACAACATCCTCGGTATCCGGTCGTGAGGAGCCGACCTTTTACTTTGCATCGCCATCTCGGGCTGGCATTGTCTGCTTGGGGTTGCGAGTAACAAACATCACATTTGAGTTTCGCCAAGAAGGGAGGACGTTGAGAATTGTTCTTTTGGTGTGGTGGGGGGCCAATTCTTCTGGTGGGGTGCAGGTGAGCGAGTTCTTGGCTTCAAAGCACGGACCATGAGCCTCCCCATGACACCCAGATGGCAATGAGGTTAAATTCTCCAATTTCGAGCGCCAGGTTGAACTGCCACAGAATTACGGCTACCATGGCAAAAATATCAAGGCCATGCGCCTCAATCTGGGAATTGACACCTCAGGGCAATAATCTGTTCTTCGCAGGGACTATTGTCTCCTTGCCAGGCAGCACTGTGGGGAATTGAGAATGTGCCCCACTCTCTGCCTGGAGGATGTGGGTCCTTCAATGCGAAGACAGTGTTGGCCCTAACAGCTAACTGCGGCACTTCCACCCGCGGATGTTAGAGCTGGTAGAGTGTGTTGACGGCCTCATTTCAAGGGGGATTGGTTGACCCATCGTCACGGTTCATAAATACAAACGTCTTCTCCCGAGCACTGTATATATTCCCAACCATTCCTCCTGCACTTTCTTTGCAGCCACTTCACATCAGCTTCTCACTCAACTTGTCGGCCAAATCTCGTCGCCTCATCGTTTAGTCTCATCCCCCGTCCAGGTTCCAGTTGTCCTAAACACAGACTACATTTGCGCCGACATGTTTGAACTTCACAACTTCGACACGGCTCCGGGAAAGGTGGAAGACGTGTTTCAAAGATGCCTGCTGGTCAGCGGTAGGTGTACCAGCGAACTAGCCTTGCAAAAGGTAGACGGTCACGTAGTTGTGGAAACGCTTGATCAGGGGAACCAGCCATCATTCTCCGCATCACGATGGCCCATGTGCAACGGTTACTTCAAGGCTCTGGTGCTGCTATCTCCCAGCCTCAACAAGATAGTTATTACCTCCGGGCTAGACTCCAATGATAATATCGAGGTAGGGAAGAGTCCAGCAATGGTGCCTACCTAGTATCTCGACATCATGGAACTGACAAAAAACAACAGATAACGGTTCGATACACACCTACTATCCAAACACCGCCTCTCCACCTGGCCATAATGATTGCAAAGGACTCCCCGTTACGGATTGATTGTCCACCTGCCAAGCACGGTGCCATATCCTCCACACACGCCAGTCTAGATGCAGCAATTGCGAAATTCCGCGTCACGGCCTACATGTGGCAGGCCCAGGTGGCCGAAGACCTTCGCGCCAAAGGTTTGGGCCGCCGCTCGTTCCGTCTTGAGGAGGAGTGGAGCCACGACACACTCAGCGAGCATTCTTTGCACCAGCACCACAAAAGAGTCATGAATGCTGTTCCGCGAGTATACCTGATCCGTACAGACAAGACGGTTTCCGAGCTCCGTGATATCGAAGTTGCACAGCAAAATCCGAATCCCCGAGGGAGACAGGACGAGCTCCACCAAATATTTAGCAACGCCCTGCAAGCCCACGGCCCTCCTTTCACGTCCGAGTCGAGACCCGTCGTAGCTGGCCTGATCCTTGACGCTCACTACGACATTGACACCAAGATCATCCTCGGCCACGCCGCTCTGGGTTGCCATAACCCCGAGGGGCTGTCCCTGGGAATATTTGGAAGTCACACCACCTACTCCTGGCCGCGCTTTCTCGAGGAGGTCCCAGACTGCTTGCTCGACACCGCTCCCCCCGGAGATACCGTGTGCAACGACAACAAAGAATGCAATTCCATGTGGGAGACGTGCGCCGTGGGGCAGGGTGCGTTTCTCCACGAGGTTGGACACGCATTCTCTGCCCCTCACACTACCGGCATCATGGCTCGTGGTTACTCGCCCGACTGGCCCAAAGCTTTCATTTCCCGAACCGCCTACTCCCTCACCCACAGCACCGAGGGGACCAGCCCAGTCAAGCCAGAAACATCACACGGCTGTGTTTGGGACGTGCGAGACGCTCTCCGCTTCAGGAACCTCCCGCACTTCTGGCTGCCGGGAGATGTGCCGCTGGATGTCAATCCGCCAGCCGTCGACGTCCTGGATCATGACGGAAAGGGGGAAGACACCGACGACATGTCTGTAGAAATTGCTTGCGAATCCGGAATTGTCGATCTGCGGTTTGATAAAAAGACCTCGGCCGAGTGCGATCTTGGCGTGGTGCTCCCATCGATTTCTCAGCCTGCGAAATCTCTGCGAATAAGTCGGTCACAGCTCGCCAAGGCCTTTGAACTTTCTAGTCCACTGAGTTTGGAGGTGACCGGACTGAACGGGAAGCGGCTGTTTGTCGACAACGTGTGGGGTCTCATGCGCAGTCGAGAGGTTATTCGAGTGCCTGGTTCCGACATTCTGCTGTTCAAACAAGTGGTTGGTTACACTAGTTCTGATGGGAATGCAGATACCTATGGTCGGTCTAGTCACGAGTGGGGGGTGATGCTCAAGAAGCGCAATAAGAGGGGCAAGTTAGTGCCCGCTAACATGATCGACATCAGAGTTGGCTGCGCCCTTGATGGTGCTGTCGTCTACTACAAAGATGGAACAAGCATTCCGTGCGGGCCCAGGGGACAACATATGGGCGGACACCAACATCGCAACCTGAGGATCCCCGATGGGGTCGAAGTTGTAAAGGTCGCCGTGTGCAGGTATAATACTGAATTTGACGGGTCTCTGTCAGGCCTGCGGATGTGGCTCTCGAACGGCAAGGCAATGGGCGCCCTTAATGTGGGCTACTCCTCAAGTGGCAAGCGCGATAAGGCAGTCGATATTCTTGGTATGTTTCTCCTACCTAGCCTTTGTTCAACCAAGCACCATCATGATGCTAACCGGTTTCCAGTACCGCCCGCCAACCACAAGATCATTGGTTTTATTGGATCGAGTTTCGAGTACGGCATGTGCCAATCCTTTGGAATCGTCACAGCCCCTAAAGATGTCGACCTCCCGGACTCGGTGTATGACTTGGAGGAGCTTCAAAACAACACTGGAGCGGCGCATGATGCTAGACGCTCCTCCAAGAAGCGAAAGTTTGATGAGGTTTGTGACCAGATCAAGGCGAATTTCTGGTTCAATCCATTTGTTAACACTGGTGCCCAGGAGGTGCACGACAATAAATCAGAGTCGGATGTAACTATGGAGGATCACTGGCAAGACGACGACGACCTGAACGAAAACGATGATGACTACGATGATGGGTGGGATGACGAGCTTGAGAGGATTTATCAGAGGGAAGGCTGGACACAGTGAAAAGAAATACGGTAGATAATCATCTTTCAACACGTGGTCTGTGTTGACCCACCCCTGCTCACCTGGTACCCATTATCGAATAAGTTGGAATTTGAGTCATCATGATTGCGCCGCTCGCATGTCATGCAACAATCTTTCCGAGCCCCCCACAGAGCGAGATTGTTTTCCTTTTCGGGTAACGCGTTTGTACCAAAACGGAATACGATCAACCTCAGGCTCTCAGCTGTCTCTTGTTGTCCGCCTAGCCTAATTAAATCTCAACCATCGAATTTCTGACGTCCTTCTTCCGCTTTTGACCATCATCAACGCCTGCCCACTATCCACCATCAACATCATTTACCTTTTTGGGTCAGACATCTCAATCTAGCTTCTGTATCCTTGAACACCTTGCAACTCCCAATTTTTTTTTATTTTTTTTTGTTGTTTTTTTGCAGTACAATACGCCCGGAACCATGCGGCCACCATCTAATCCAGGTAATGCTAGAATCACCAAAAAATGAGTGCGAGCAAAAGAGATCTCATCTCATCGAGTCGCTCACACATCTGGCAGGCCCCTCGGTTCAATTTGTCGTCTCAACAGGGACAGAAAAGGCCGACCCGGAACTGCGCAAGTTCATCCGCAGCCATGTGATGCAGGGCAAAAACAAGGGGAAGAAACTCCCTCCCCGAGTGCGAAAGCCGAAACCCGGCCAGGCGGTACCACCTCCACCAACATCAGCAGCAGCAGCAGCAGCAGCAGCAGCGCGACCTACCTCCAAGAGTCACCCCAGCATCCCGGTCCCTTCCCACGTACTCGTCTCTTCCCGTAACCACCGCTCAGAGGTATGCGACATACCGGCGCCAATCAAGACTGCCATCCAACGGAACGTGCTTTCGGCGGCATCCTGCGTCCGACTTGCCGATTCCACGCTAGAACCTTTTATGGTTGAAGTAGTGTTCAACTGTTAGTTTTTTTTGGGTTTATTTTTCTTTTCCCCTTTCTCATATACCTTCTATACTTATATCATATATACTTACATGTTTTCATCTTTCGGTTTTTTTTTAAAAAAAAGTCTCCACAATAGCAAAATCAATTCTCTTCCCGCTGGAGTCCTGCCTCTTCTTCGTTCACAAACCCGAACAGTGGGTCGGCCCGCTGGGCAGCGACCCGGCCTTCCTGCACGCCATGATCTTTACCGCCCAGTGCTTCTTTGATTCCCAGACGGCCGGCATCAACGAAAACTCCCGCGGCCGAGGTTTCATGACGCACAGCAGGAAGGCCCTGCCGCACTGCATCAAGGCCATCGAGCTGCTGCGGGAGCGGTTCGCGACGGGCGACGACGAGAGCAGGAAATCGATGACGACCGTGGGCACCATCACGAGCCTCGCCGTGCTGGCCCACGCCAGCGGGGACCACCTGAGCGCCAGCAACCACCTGGACGGGCTGCGCGGGATCGTAAAGATGCGCGAGGGTGGGCTGAAGAGCTTTGACGAGAACGTCAAGCTGATGGTCGAGGTTTTGAGGACGGACCTTGGGGTTGCTCTGTTTCACGGCGACGGGACGAGGTTTTTTGATGCAGATGGGGAGAGGTATGCCGAGTTTCCGGACATGACTGGGTTAGTGCCCAAACTGTTTCTGAAGGGTAAGGGGCAAGTTGCGAGGCGAGTGCCCAAGGGCGTCGACGGTTGTTCGGAACTGGGAAGGATTTGGACCGTGCTGAGGGAGTTTACGGGCTTGGTTAACTATGCGGCCGGGACGGGCAAACTCATACCGATGGAGCTGTACGCGGATTGCATGACCAGCACAATGTACAGATTGATTGGCATGGGCCGGCTTGGCACTGTTGAGGCTCAGGGGAGCAGCGAGGGGAACAAGCTGGAGAAGGAGGAACTTGAAGTTTTCAGGGTTGGGTTGTTGGCGTATGCTTGCAGCATTTTTTTGCAGTGGAAGGGGATGATGAGAGGCCGCAATCACCCATATCCGTTCCTGGCTGGCCAGTTTAGGCAAGCTTTCGACAAGATGAGGAACGGGGGGTTGGAACCGAAGATGGTGTTGTGGCTGATCATGGTAGGGGCTACGGCTCTCTTGGATGTTCCGGGTGAGGACGAGCGGTGGGTTGGAGATGCCTTGAGGGAGAATATGCGGCTATGTGGCATAACGGAATGGGCCGGGTTGAGAGGTGTGTTGGAGGAAGTTATGTGGGTTGGGTTGGTGCACGATGCGCTGGGCAGGAAGGTCATGGAGGTGGTCGCGTCCAGTGTCATGAACCGTGTGGCCTGATTTTATGAAGGCCGAAGTAAATAAGCAACTATCTAAATAAAACAAAAGACCGCGACCAAGAGACCGAATATTGGGCATACATGGAGACTGCAGTCGCGCCAAGTGTGAGCTGCTCCTGAGCTAGACTAGACCTCAGTGAGGATGAGTGGAACGCTGGGGTGGGTACAACACGGAGAATCACAAGACGACTCTCTTTTGCGAAAGGTAAAGGGTAGGTACCTACTCCGTAGATATCTACCTGTTCTGTAGCTGCTTGCAAGGCCTCCAGAGAGCGATATGAAGCTATGCCAGCTACCAAAAATAGATCAGAGATAGGTATCCTCTGCTATCGCGGCGTTGATGGTCGTCACAGGTAGAAGACGACAAAGTGGTCTGCCCCGGCCTGGCGCTCGGATCAGATGCCGCATAGGGATTTCATTCCTACCAAGCGATGGATCTGCTTTAAGTAAATTAAACCCTGCGAAAACCATACAACCGCCAATCACTAAGTTGGTGGCTTTTGCGGACCCCTATGCAGTGGTAAACGCCGTCGGTGAAAAACACTTGGGCGTAATTTCTGGAATGGACTCCAGCACCACCTCACGGATACTAGTTGCCTGATGAAAAAAAATTAATTTTAATTTATTATGACTTTCCCTCCCCGAGCACTTTGCACATCAACCTACCGTGAATAATCACCTACTCACCTCCAAACGATGCGCGGCCAAGTCCTTCTCGCCCTCGCCGGCGCCTCAGCTATCATGGCAGAACCCATGCCGATCATGCCGCCGCACATGACGGCCGCGCCTGTGACCGTCCCAGCCAGCACCATGGCCATTCACCGCCGAGAAACCACAACATCAATCGACCAAGAGCTCAAGAGTGAATGCGCCAGTGCGTTGTACTTGATGGACGACAACGCACCGACCATGAACGACATATTGCGGTCGTGGACCAAAACCGACCCGGAATTCTACGGGGCAAACCCCGAGATCGTGACATCCCCCCCGAAACCTACAATCACGTCAACAACCACCGGAGATGGGTATGTTGTTCCGTACAAAGACGACATAGCTTCGCGCTGCAGCCACGTCATGTCCAAACTGTACTCATTGACAGCCCCTCCCGAGGCGCAGGCGGCATTCAGCGAGTACAAGAGCAGCTGGGTCAACTGGCAGTCGAGCGCCGCGCCCATCGCGTCGAGTCTCGCTGCCAAGTGCGTCAAGGTCAGTCCCTATACGGCTGGGGTGCTCCTGTCCTTGGTTGCGAGAAACCAGGACAAGTGCATGACGGCCCTTTCCATTTTACATGGTTCGACCGACAGCTTCGTCTATATTACCGATCCCACCGTGACACCGACGGCCGGTGGCTCGGGGGCGACAGTCACCGCGGGGCCAGGCCCTCAGGAACAAGAGGAAAAGGGAGGACAGGATGACGGTGGTGCAGCAGCGGGGATTACCAGTTCTTCCTCTACCGGCGGCGCGGTTGGCCCCAGGGAGACGGGTTACGTTGCCAAGATGGCTGCTGCCGCTTTGGGGGTTGCCGTTGGTGTTGTTGCTTTGTAGACGGAATGATTAATGATTAGGCACGGACGACTTGGTGACGAAAGCCATAGCGCCTCAGATTATGAAGGGGTTAGACTAGTAATTAATTCAATAAAATAACTTTGTACGTACCTTATACACCTATACTGTCGGATATTCTGATCATCTTCAGTGGCGGTAATTGATCAATGCACATCTCACGGATAATCATTACCTCTCAAGATCAAAATGTCTCACAAAAAGGAAAGCCGTTTACAATTGGAATTCGGTAAACCACGTGCGTAACAAATAATTGAACAGCAACGCCTCACCTTCCACATCACAACATCTCCTAGGTACCTACCTACCTGTGACTCGACTCGGTGATTCCCACTCATACCTCTGGTAACAGGCCTCGAAAGCCCTCTCTTTAGTTCCAAGATGTCTGATATGGATTCCTCAACGCCTAGGGCTTTAATCCTGAGGCATGACAAGAGTTGTAAGGTCCGCTCGGGTGATGGAGCTATTTGTAATAATTGTCCATGCAATAGTCCTGGCTGTTGTATGGCACCCTATAGTTGGCCTCGCGACCCAAGATATGGATGAAATTTGCCGGCAGATGTTGCCATCACCAACCATGAGGTCGGTATATACAACACTAGCAATCACAACATGACAGTCCCCGCCCGCTCAACTTTTGACTGCGGACGCAGTTGGCACTGCCACCTCTTAATCTCAACTGAGCATAACCTGGTTAAGTAATTCCTACTTTGTTTCCGTGACTGAAGCAGGGCCCACCTTCCCCCCTAAAGCGGGACCAGGGATCTAAGTAGCAACCCAGGGGCTGGAGGACCTACACGGTGTGTGCTGGCGCTCGGACCATATTCTGATTGCAGGGGGCTGAATGTTACCCGCCAAGCAGACGATCTGGTTAAGGAGATTGATCAAATGGAGACAAACGTACAACAGCCAATCACATTTTTGGCTTCCATGAGTGCTCCAAACCTCCGAGGTGAATCTTGGTGACGGCAAAATCCTGCCGGTCTTAAATGCACTATGCGTAATTTCCTAGACAAAGTTTCAACGGCCAAGGGGTATACCGATTTACCTTTAAAGATGCCATCCTCTTCGGCCCCAAAGCACCTGGCCCGATAGCTTTAACTACCTACCTTACCTACCTCACACTGCTACATCACGGCATCAGGTCCATAAGTTTGTGATGACCTCCAACAATGCGCGCCCAAACCTTCGTCGCCCTCGTCGGCGCCTCCGTCAGCATAGCAGAACCCATCCCGCCACACATAACCCCAGCGGTCACCGCAGCACCATCTCTTGTCTACGCTCGAGCAAACACAAGGGAGTCAATCAGCTCAGTCGTAGACGAATGCAGCTCGGCCGTGAGCTCGATCGTCCGCGAAAGGCCTCCCGCCCCGCAATCGGGTCCGTTGGACTCGTGGTTCAGAGACCTGGCGCATGAAGCGTCAACTAGCACGACCACGAGGGCACCTTCTACCGAAAGCTGGCGTGACCGCAAGGCGGCCGAGGTGTCTTCTTTCTGCGCCGGCGACTTCTTTTTTGAGAGTTCCCTTACGCCTCCCGCCGAGTTGCGGACAATGTACGATTCGTACACGAGCAGCTACGACAGCTGGCGGTCGAGCGTCGCGCCCGCCGTGTCGAGCTTGGCCGCCAGGTGCGTAGAGGATGCGCCCGAAGTTGCTGGGCAGGCTCTGTTCCTGGCTGCGACGGACGAGGGGACATGCAACACCGCATTGAAATTGGCATACGGTGTGACCGACGACTGGTCTCCTGCTTCTGCTACCGCCACTACTACCCCACCGTCAACGGGTGGCGGCAGTGGGGATAGTGCGGCGGACATTACTAGTTCTTCCTCTACCGGTGCCGCCGCTGGTCCCAGGGAGACGGGTTATGTTGCCAAGATGGCTGTTGCCGCTTTGGGGGCTGTCGTTGGGGCTGTTGCTTTGTAAATAATCCGACATGTACAACGTGGTAATATAATTCAGATTTGGATGGATTAAAATTTTCGAAGAAAAGTTATCCACCGACTTAACCCCAGTTTAATTATTGTTATTCTCATTATCGACCAAATAAAACTGTTGGGCCTACAGCACAACTGCAATCGCTATGAAGTTTCACAATTAGTACCTATATTAGGTAGGTACTGTGGTATTAGTTGTTGGTATCGTTTATATAGGTATCATACATCTTGGGTAACTAGGTAGGTAAGGAGGGCCGATAGAGATAAAAAACAGGTGAGTAAAAGATTAGAATATAGGTAGGTAGGCAAACAGATCTCGTAGTATTTGAAAGTAAAGTAGGTAGGCACAAAAAAAACAGAATGCTAGTCACGTGATGTGTCACCTGCGTCCGTACACAGCCCCAAGACTCCGGGCATCAACAGAAGGCAGCAGCCTAGACACACTGCCCCGATCCGGCACCGTCCAAATAGTATATAACTCGGCTTCCGTCACCTATTCCACATCAACTACTTTTGCATTTCCAACACCTCCCTCATCAAACAAAGCCAGTGCACAACGAGCATCATGGTAGTACCTCAACTCGAAATCCACGTCGACGGCAAGGGGTCCACTTTTCGGGTAGCCGAGCGCTGTTACCTGCAGCTCAGCATTGCATCGACCAGCACAGATCAGTCGAAAGCCTTTCAAGAAGTACAGAACACGTTGGCACACATTACCACTACCATCCGCGCGCTCGCACCCAAGGCCGAAGATGGAAGGCCTCACGACGACGCCGCCGTCACCGCTTTCACAGTAACCCCGCTGAGCACTGTATCTCGGTACCAGCTGAATACGCAGTACAGGCCGCTTACAGCAGAGCCCAAGGAGTATACCGTCCAAGCGTCGGCCGAGGTTATTTTCCGCGGCATGGCCCAGCTCGCCGACGTGTCCAGCGAGCTGGCACGGATGCCACACCTCTCCATATTCGGAGTCGAGTGGCGGCTGACCGAAGCCACGCGTGGGAGGCTCGAGCGTGAGGCCCGGCTCAAGGCAATTGCAGACGCGGTACAGAAAGCCCAAGATTATGCAGGAGTGGTTGGGAGACGTGTCGTCGCCGTCGAGGTCATAGACCAGCCGGTACCATCCGGCCTGGGCCTTCACCGCACAGCCCAGGCGCAAATGCAGATGCAGATGCAGATGCAGCAGCAGCAGATGCAGCAACAGTCAATGCAACAATCCAATCCTCAGTTTGGCTCTAATGCGGCCGCAGCCGCGTCTGAGGGTCTCCTGCTGGAGCCGAAAACTATCACCGTTTCTGCGTGCGTCAAGGCCAAGTTTGTCTCTTACGATGAGGGCGGAGATGAAATGGAAACTGTGCACTAAATGGCGGTACCTTAGTAGTCTTGGTTTATTTACAGCAGAGTTGGCATGGAGGCAATCCACGGTTTGGGATTCTAGTTTAGTTTCAGCTTTATATGAATCTGATCCCAGGTACCTGATAATCCTGAACCCTCATTGCAATCATGCCACCCATCATCGCCACTGAGTATAACACAAACCACTCCCATAATCATTCCATGCCATTCCTGAATCTTGCACAGGTACCCTAAGCGCTCTCGCCTTCCGCCCGGGGCTCAGCTGGCGCTTTCCAGCTACTCCTGTGCGCAGCCACACAGTTATTGCTATCGTAGAGTGGCGTGAGTGAGGAGATCCCAAACGAAAGCCTGTTGCGTAAGGGGAACAAGTCATGGAGCGCACACTCTTGCCCGTTGTCCTGGCGGCCGTGTGGCATATACGGGTGGGGTGTAGGGTTCTATTGTGGACACTGCGAGACAGGAACGGGAAAAATCATCTTGGGAGGGAGAGTGTGGGCACACTCATGATCCAATTCGCACGAACCATCGACGCTTCGGTCAGTTGATAGATAAACCCCTGACAAGGACGGTTATTGTTATCTTATGTGACTCAAGTTCCCTATGTAATCAAATGTTGTTTTGATGCACTCAGCATTGACAAATTCTAAGAGTGATTCGAGAGCAGTGCCGGTAACGTTCTGCTTCTAGTACTTCCAAATGAACATTAAGAGAGAGAGAGAGAGAGAGAGAGAGAGAGAGAGAGAGAGAGAGAGAGAGAGAGAGAGAGAGAGAGAAAGGATCAAGGAAGTTTAACATTTCAATGCATCAGGCACAATTGTAGCTACAGTTCAGCGCGGAACCAATATTATACAGGTACCTTGGTGAATGCACCCTACTACGGTAGGGATCTTGGGTATACAACTTCACAATATATTACCGATTTTACACATATGCAAGGTACCTACCAAAGAAAATGGAGTCGAGAGACAGTAACCTACAAATCATACAATGCATACTCTAGGCAAATATCAACGAGGGAAGGTTTCATTGGAAGTGGCTCGTATCGTCATCATCGCCCTAGCCGCAGTTGGCAGGAGAACGGCGTCAGCACAGCATTCATACAGAAAGGGGAGTCGAGAGTGAATCCTTCACTGACTTCCAAGCACGCGGCTTAAAACATAAAAGCTGCTTTTTTCTAGGTCTGAAATGACTACCTAGGTACCTCTCACGCATTTTATTTTTGCTCGAAATACTGGCTAGGTACCTACCTACCTACCTACCTATCCAAAAGTACAATGGGTAATTTTGTCAATTTTGCGCTGCTTGCGGCCATAGCGGCCAAGTTTACAGTCTCATGGGCAGCGCTCAATGGCCATTGTCCACCTTTGGGTCCTGTTCTTCCTCCCCCTGTGTCTGCAAGTAGCAGTCCAGCAGTTGCAGCCTCTGTGGCTGCCTTCCAGCAACTGATGGATCAGTTCACCGCGCAATACAACCACTCTGCTGTCGCTATCGGGCTCAAGTCCATCCACGAAGACGATTATCTCGTGGAGTATGCATTCACACCACCGAACCGCGACTCTCGTGGCGCTCAAAAGGTAGACTCAAACACAGTCTTCCGCATTGCCAGCGTGTCAAAGATATTCACCGTCTTGGCCATCCTCAAGTTGCATGATGTCAGACTCGATGACCCAGTCACAAAATACGTGCCGGAGCTTCTCGCTTTGAGCAATGAGGCACGGGAAAACAGTGCCATCTGGACCGTGGCGTGGGATGAAGTTACTTTGGGGGCGTTGGCGTCTCATCTCGCTGGCGTTGGCGTTGACAGTAAGCCTTACTGACTCGTCGTTGACACGTCACATCATCACACCACAAGCAATGAGATTCTGACTGACCGTTTGCAACAGTGATGACTGACTACACGCCTTTCGGCGATTTTACACCCTATGGCTTTCCTCCGGTAAATGAATCCCGACTTCTCGGTTGTTCCGGTTTCTTCGGCACCCTAGAGTGCAACAGAACAGGTGCGTTGCCGTTTTCAGATAACCCTACCGGGTTATCTTGCTCGGGCTCACGAGAATAATCTCCTAGTGTTTTTCGAGAGGTTTGGTGAACGAGCCCCCGTCCAGCTTCCATTCTCGCCCAATGCTGTCTATTCGAATGCGGCCTTTGCCATTCTCGGGTTTGCTGTTGAAGCGGTCACCAACAGGTCCTTCAACGAGTTTATCAAAACCGAGATCTGGAAACCACTCAACATGACATCGACTTTTGCTACCAAACCGGACGACGCTCTAGGGTTCATTCCGACTGACGATATCTGGTGGAATGCTACGCTTGGCTATGGGGATCCGTAAGTACCTACCTTACCTATCCTACCTACCTAGCCACCAATCCACATCCGTAACTACACTCCCCCATCCTCTATCATATTATACTCATGTTTGCACTCTTTTACCTACCTATCTAGGGCCGGCTCGGCTTACTCAACCGTTCACGACATGACGCGCTTTGGTGAGGCGATCCTTCGGCACGAGTTGGGTCTTTCGGCCAGCCAAACTCGCAAGTGGCTCAAGCCTTGGTCGCAAACCTCATCATCCGGAACGCTCGTCGGCGCGCCGTGGGAGATCTATCGAGTTCGAAACGCGACCGCGGACGGCCGGCTGATCGAACTTTACACCAAAGCTGGGGACCTCATCACGTACCACTCGGTCTTTGCTTTGATTCCAGACTATGACCTCGTTGCCACAGTCATGGTTACAGGCGAGCTCAAAGCAAACGAAGCGCGCGGGATCGACGCCACCGTCTTCCTCTCCAAGCTGGTGGAGACGGTCCTGCCGGGCGTCGAACAGGCCGGGCGAGACGAAGCCGATGTTGCGTATGGCGGAACGTACCGGGACGAAGCAACCAACTCGAGCCTGACACTTAGCCAAGACGACGGGCCCGGATTCAGCATCGAGTCGTGGATTGTGAGAGGCGTCGATGTCATCGCCACATGGCTGGGCCTCAGCCTCATCCCGAGTCCTGTTCCTCCTACAAGCAATCCGCTCAAGTTCAGACTGTACCCGACCACTGTGCGGACCAACAACCAGACCTCGTGGCGGTCTGTTTCGCAGACTGGCCCTCCTGAATATATCGAGAAGCTGGAAAGCTTGCTGCTGCCGCCTGAGACTATGTGCATTACATGGGGCCAACTAGACCGCGCCACGTACATGTTGCAGGCTCAGGACCACATGGTTTTCACGCTTGATGAGCAAGGGAGGGCGACAACGGTAGAACTAGTGGGGTATGCAGTGACTTTGGCGCGTCAGCAAACCCCGGCTCAAGAGGCTAAATGATGAAAAAAACCTGAGATTTTTATTTCTGCTTGTGGTTGTCATAAGCTAGGTAATGATACTGTAGACAATTTCTCACAAACTCTGAGTTCCCCCCGGTATTCATATGGAGAAAGACTGTCCGCACTCGAGAAAATGAGATAGCATTAGAAAGGTCAGGGTCAGGGCTTCTCAAGATGATGTAGATCTTGATAATAATGTTTTGATAAACTGGAATTCAGCCCCAGCCTGTTTCTTTTTTAATTCTTGTAATGCTGCGTAAAGTCATATCTCACGTCCATGAAACCTAGCAGCAGCTCTTTCAGGAAATCCTTGTCCGTTTCCCCTTTCCTCAACAGCTGCATGAAATCATCCCGCTCAAATCTCGTCGCCGGCTCCTTGTCCGAGACTCTCCGAAAGTTCTCCTGCGATATGGGGTTGATGATGGTCTGGTACTTCTCGATCCGCTTCTCCGAGTACAGATCGAGGATCGAGTCGTCCGCCTTGCCGTCCCAGATTCCGACGAGACACTCGTACAGCCCGCCGACGTCCACGAAGCCACCTGTAATACCGAGGCCGCCCCAAGGGTTGCAGAGGTGTGCTGCGTCAGCGGCCAGCAGGATACGGCCGACACGGAATTTTGGCGCGCACCGCTGATGCATTTTGTATGGAGAAATGCTGACGAGTTTATAATCTGAAGGCTCGGGGTTGCCCGGGAGGATCTTTTTGAAAATCTCGGGCTGCCTGGCGATGTACTCCTCGCGGGTCAGGCCGGGCTTCTCGCCGTAGGTAATCCGGTAGAGGTTTTCCTGGGTGATTCTTGCCACCATCTCCGGAGTCTTAGTAGGTACAAACGCTGGGATGATGCTTTTCGGGAGGGGGAGGGGCAACGGGAAGGAACCTACAAAGAAGTGCTCCGGGTGGATTATAAAGTTTGCATCATGCCAACCAAACTTGCCCTCAAAGTCGTAATATGTCTGGGCATGCGCGGTTAGAATGGCACCTCGGCACTTGTTGACGGTTCGGCTCCAGCAGCCAACTCACATTTGTAGCGATGATCTGCGCGTCCCAAGTAAAGCCGGGGAACTCGGCTCCGAACAGGCTCTTCCTAACGGTACTGTTGGCGCCATCGCATCCAACGACGTAATCGGCTTCCCTCCTCCCCTTGCCCTCAATCTCGACCCACGCCTTGTCCCCGTCCTGACCGGTCCCCGTCACCTTGGACTCCCACTCGATTGTCGCCCCGTGGGCCAACGCCTCGTCCAGCATCAGCTGGTCCAAGTCCTGCAGGACATAACAGTGCGTGCGCAAGTCCTGTCCGTCGACGTCCTTCAGCACGTCGGCATTGAACCCGGCAATGTATGAGTAGTCATCTGGGCTGCGCCAGCACATTGTGCTCAGGATCAGACCGCGGTCCCGGATCTTGTCAATGATGCCGGCGCGAACGAATTCGGGGATGGCTGGGGTGCCATAGTGCGCTGCGCGAGGTTGTTGGTCGAGCTGATGGGAGGCTTCGATGATGTGGACTGGAATTGACCGCTTGGACAGGAGAAGGGCGAGGAGGAGACCCGAGGGGCCGGCGCCTACGATGATGACCTTGCTGAAAGGTCGGGGCGCGGAGGAGGCCGTGTCTGCCATTTTTGGAGGCACCCTCGATTTGGTGGCAAGTCAAAGTCAATTGCAAGTCAGAGTGCGTGATGCCGAGTCAACAAAGATGAGGGGATGCAGCCCCTCTTATCAATAAGGATTCTCCCAGGAAAGCACTTGCATGGTTGCATCGGTTCCCGCTGCACGCAGGGTGAGCAGCGCCGTGGATGGGAGACGGACGGTGCGCGTGCAGCTGACCTTTTCTGTAACCGGGTTATTGATTTATTGCCGCTACGTGCTAGCTATCCCAGGGTAGGGATCCTGAATCTGATGGAATGCTCGCAGCTGTGTTTTTTCTGGGAGATGGCTGCAAAGGTGGTGGTGGTGCGGGGAACGTGAGTTGGGGTATAATTAGTATAGGTACTGTGTGATACCTCCAGCGTTGGCTTGCATGTCGGTGTGCGGGTAACGGCCCTTCGGTAGATGGACTCCGAATGTTGGTGGGGGAAAAGTGAGGGGATACGCTATGCTGCTTCCAGATGGAAATCGCTCACTTTTGGTGGCTACACTAGGCAAGTTACCACCCGAGAGGTAATCCCGTCTTCTGCACCAGGCACTGAGCTTTTGGTTTACAGCGCCCCTAGGCCTTAGGGTCCTAAATACAAGGCCCAGCCTAGATCTAGATCAGATTAGCAAGGGTAAGTATCTCCCATCCAAATCGGCACAATTCACAAACTAAAAAAAAAAAAATTAAATAAAAAAAAAATTACCCTGGGGTATTGAGTCGGTATTAACTTTCAACATGTGCGACCAACAAGTGCGACATGCAACTTTAAATTACTTGAAAAATTCCATCTAGGCAATCATCCTCGATGATTGGCCTCGTTGCCGAAAGTGGGGGGCTGTTGCCTGTGGTTGCGCCCTCGTTGCCTGGATGCTAACAGAAGCGACAGGCCCTGGTAGGTAAACCAAAACAAAAAAAAAAGCGTTATAAATTTGCGATCTCATCCAACTCCAGCATCATCAGGAGCATGCCAAACTCCGAGTCCCATCACCTTCCTTCCAAAAATGGCCACCTTCGTAACACTCCCGCTCGAATTGGTCGACGCAGTCATGGAGCTCCTCTGTCCACGGTGCAGCCTCAACTCCCGCCGGTCACGGACCCTGGTACACAGTCTGCTCGCCCTCTGCTTGACCTCAAAGTTCTTCAATCGAGTCGCGACTCGCCATCTCTATCACCGCCCAGCACTGCACAGGTGGCCAATGCTGGCGCGCACCCTGCTCGCGCGTCCCGATCTCGCCGGGCACGTCAAACAGATCTTGGCTCCGGACACAATACAGTCCTTCCACTTCCGACGCGGGCTGCATTGGGACTATGAGATAGATGTACCCAGCGATGTCGAAGCGTATTACAGGGCCATAGTTCGTGAAATCGACGACGATGACGCCCTCGAGACTCAAACAGCTCCTGAAGACGTCCTAGCCGAACGCATGGCCCAGGATATGCGTTCGGATTTTATTCCCATCGTGGCGAGCTTATGCCCCAATCTCCAGAAGCTCGAGGTCGAATATCGAGACAACTACCGACCCGTTCTATCCATTTGCAAACCCAACACCCTGCCAAAAGTCAAAAAGGCCAAGGTGACCAGGAAGTTTCAAAACTTGGGCTGCGACTTTGAGATCTTTCAGCCCCTGGTCGACGCGGCGCCGAACATGGAGAGGCTCGTTCTCAACTGCCTCAGCGGATGCTCGGAGTGGGAAGGGATGAGGCTAGAAAACCTGACCCATTTGGATCTTATGGAAAGCAGCCTGCGCGCCGACGATCTGGCCAGACTCCTCGGCGCCTGTCCCAACCTCGAAATCTTGGAATACGAGTGCGGGGGTTTGTGGGCATCTGAGTACGACCATTGGAATCGTGAAGGGGAATCGGGCGACCCCACGATCGCGCAATTCACTCCCGAGGAGGCTCGGGATGTCATATTGGAGTACGCCGAGAAGCTCGAGTTCTTCAGGTTCAACATAATACACCACGCCAACGACCCCGATGTCCCGCATAGCCCCTGGGCAAAGGATAAGATTGATCTATTGAAGAACGCCATGGAAAATCGGGGCATAGAGTTTCAGTTGATTGCGTCATTTACGGATTATGCAAAATTCAAGTAATAGACGTTGCGAATTATAGGTAGATTTGTGTTCACGTGAGTCGGTCAAAAACCAACCAGGTTAATGGCAAAGTAAAGTCTTTATTGATGTCGAACCGACTTCGAAAAAAAAAAAAAAAATTGAATGCCGGCGTCGCGTGTTTTCATATCCGATGATGGACCTGGCCAAAACTTGTGTTGGGAAATGTAAAATACGAAGACTACCTACCGAGGTAGTTATCTGAAGGAGATGGGTTAAACATCATCGCGGCTGATGGCTGTCGCCCAGGATACCTCAGTCACAAATTAACAATAGAATAAAAATGTCCAATCCACTGCGGAGGTTTGCCACAATCATGGCGCGCGGAAAATTGCAGGCTTCCGGGAGGAAAAAAAAAAAGAGGGGTAATAACATAGAGCATGCAAAGATGAGGCACATAACACAATATGCATCATTATTGTTCCGTAAATTGCATGCGATCAAGGTACGCTCCCATCCTCTTCCCAATGTCTTTGCTAATTGCCCAAGCTTTTCAACCAACATTCTCCTCACCTCCGACAACGAAACCCCGTGATGGACGCTCCAAAAAAAAAAAAGACGACGGCACCGCATTTAGCCACGCTCAAAAGAGCAGACCAAAGTAGGCCCGACAATTCGAGCGGCTATGCTCAAACGTTTGCAATGGCCATGCAAGGTGCCTTATTTCCGTCCCTCAAGTTCCTGCATTGGCTCGGTACACCTGACGTTGTAATGCATTCGTAAACATACAGCGGCGAGCTTCTCAACAAATTTCAATACCCAAAGTGACACTCCTCGACGAGTCATCGACAAACACGAGGATGAAGTGTCATCCCCGATGGCCCAAGGGAGCAGGCTGAAATCGCCCGCGACCTATACTCAGGTGCTTGGAGGACACGCGCAGAGTCAGAATCCCAACCCCTATCACCGTCCATAGTTTACTTCTTGGAGATCGCTGACAAATGATACGGTTTTGACCGCGCAGATCAACATTTCACTTTGCCTCCAGCTGTCGCTTTGCGGCCGAGTGTCTCAGATGTATGGAACCGACTTGGAATAAGGGATAATGAGCTTCTCCAGTTCTCTGCAATCGGCCCTGAAAGGATTGCGTCATATATTAATTCCGCACAGGCAAGTGAAACAAACGCTCTGCGGGTCGTCAAAGGGCCTCCAGCTGCTCAGAGACACCACAGATCGCTCTATAGCATTCTTGACGGCCCTGGTGGCCAATTCCGCCTCCTCGAGATACTGCCTGCGGATCAAGCGAGGGATCCATTAAAACTCCGGCTCCATGTTTGTGACATTGAAGACAATTTTGAGACCTACGAAGCACTCTCGTACACTTGGTCGCTCCAGAACGGGGACCGATGCGATCTGCACACCACCATTGAGGATTGTGTCGTCGAGTGTGATGGGGTCCAGATCCCTGTCGGCAAGAATCTGTATCTGGCTCTTCAAAGGTTGCGCAGGAGGGATAGGTCGCGCATTGTCTGGGCCGACGCTGTCTGTATCAACCAAGGCGACCTCGCCGAGCGCAGTCAGCAGGTGTCACTGATGGGGACAATCTTCCAAAACGCTTCTCAGGTGATTGTATGGTTGGGCTTGGACGAACGGAACTCACCAGAACGGGCCCCAGTGGCGGAAAAAGCATTCGAAGGAGTTTGTTCGGTCGTCTCTGCGTGGGCCAGATCCACGGGCACGATTCTGCACGACGAGCCTCGGTTCGCTCTCCAAGGCGTTGATCATGGAACCTCGCCCACACGGCGCGTCACCGCACTTGAAAGTGACGCCTGGTTTGATGTCTTGGAGCTTTACAGGGCAAGATGGTTCCTCCGGGTCTGGGTAGTCCAGGAGATTGCACTGGCACGACGAGCCACGGCCATATGGGGCGAATGCGAGATCCCCTGGGAATGGATCGGGCTTGCAGCAGCTATTATCCGAACCAACTGGAGCCACATCGTGCCAAAACTGAGCCGTGATACGTCCAAGGTTAATTCATACCCGCACGATTCCGGACCGAGCTCGGCGACTCACTCGCGACGACAGGTCCCACCAGGGGTCATGAACGCCTACTTCATGTACCGGATCTCACGGCTGCAGGGCTTTTTCCAGCCTCTCTGCTTCTCTTTTTGCGACCTCCTGGCCTTGACTCGTCAGTTCCAGTGCCAGGACAGGCGGGATAACATTTATGGACTCTTAGGCCTCCCAACCATGGATGAGGTGAGGCTCTCTATCAAGCCCGATTACGCCAAGTCGATCGACGACGTCCGCCGCGACGTCACGTCCGCCATGATACTCGGTAACGCAGCTTCCCTTGCGTTTCTCTCCTTTGTTCACCGTGGCGTAGAATCAACCATCTCAAATCCAGCAGTGCCCTCTTGGGTTCCCCGCTGGGCCGCCGCCAATGGGCCCCGGGCTCTGGTACCTCTGGACTCGCACCCCGGATTTGCCGCCGGATTAGGCCAGCCAGCCGACTTTTACCTCGTCAACTCCGAAACCCTCGCCGTCCGAGGGTTGATAATACCCAACGAAGCCGTGATGGGCACGAATTCCCCAGGTGGATATACGGTGACCCGCAAGCAAACCCTGTCTGAGACTCTAGAGCATGTTTGTTACTCTGGACGCGACCTTGAGCAGCTGGCGATGACGCTCGTGGCAGGCAAGGGATGGTACGGCACGCCCGTGGAGAGCCGTGAAAAGGCCTTGGCGGATTTCGCCGATGCCTTGCTCCATGGCCGACTACTTTGGGCGCTGGACCTGGGAGCTTTCGGAACCCAACACGTCCCAAATGATTATATCGCCGAGCCCGGCTCCAAGAGAACAAAGCCCGCACCCGGAAGTTCAGTACCCACTAAAAAGAGACATGACCACGGTGGACCAGAGGAGGATAACCCCGCCAGAGATTTTGTTTTGACAGTAGAGCATCTAGAGGGTTTGGCAAAGGGAGGAAATGGGAATCTCGCTGTTGACGCTATGGTGGCTGCCTGCGCCGGGAGATTACTCTTCACCACCAGCACGGGGAAGCGAGGGGTTGGTCCGGCCAGCATGTGTCCTGGCGATCAAGTGTGCATCATATACGGCACGCCCACTCCATTTATTATCCGCAAATGTGGAGCGGGGCCCGAACGGGGGCTGAATTACATGTTGGTTGGGGAGTGTTATATCGATGGTTTTATGCGCGGAGAAGCTCTGAACATGGGCACCGTGTCAGATGGGGTTTGGATTCACCTTGTATGACAAACTGATCGAACACCTGAAGTTGCCAAGATATACAAACATGATATGCATTTCCCCCCACTCGACGCCGTTGCTGCCCGATGGATATTAGCTGTTGGCAGCAGCGCCAAGTTTCTATTGTCCATCATCAGCGGCGCAACGGCGGCGGGCTCAGTTTGCTGAGGAATCATGTTCGGGGACCTTTGCCTTCTTTTTTTTTTTTTTTTTTTTTTCTTTAGAAAAGAGTGGAGGTGATTGAAAACATGAAACTTTTACTAAGCTGCGAAGAGATTGAGACTACCTATGAAACGGCCATCCCTAGCATGTTAGTTTTACATTTCGCTGTCAACAGTACTGAGATAAAGAAGGGATTTACTCATCAGAATTTGGGGGGCCAAAAAGAAGGGAAAATGTCGAAACCATATCTAGAAGAGGCAATGGTATCCTTTGCGATCTTTGCCACCTATACATCCAAATATAGAAGTGGACCCGTTCCTCTTTGAGCTTTAAAAAGTAGCGGCCCCTCCGTGCCACCGCCTTTTCGGCCCGAGGCAGCCATCCCCTTAAAACCGAACAACCCCGCGCTCCGGAAACCTGACGACTCCAAAAGTATTCCCTTGGACAGTTATCCTATCCGAAACTGCTTCTCAATCTTCAGAATGTCTCTCAAGGACCTCGATCTCGTCGAAAACCGCCGCCGTTGGGAGAGGGGCGAGCTTTTCTACGCCTTCGCTCCCGATGTCATCGCCTCCCGTCGGCGGTGCATCGCGGCCTGCAACGACTTCAATGCCGTCGGATCGACGCTCGACTTCACGCGCAGGCAAATGGTCGAGCTGTGGAAAAGGTAAAACTTGCAGTCCACCTACCTAGGTGCCCCATGTAACTTGATGATCCCAGCCCAGCTCAAGCTAACCGCCCAACGCCCCAAGAATTGTTTGCGACGAAACCCCCGCACCACCTGTCCTGGAAGAAGACGATGATGCCCAATTCCGGAACTATCCATACATTGATGGGCCCATCAGGGTTGACTATGGCTTCAACCTCAAGTATGACATCTCCCCTCCGCTTCCGACCTCTAATGGTGGGTGCGCTCGCTGACTTGGGACTTCCTTGGCAGATTTGGCAATGAAGTCTATGTAAACTTCAACTCGACGTGGCTTGACACTTGTACAATCACCGTCGGGTCCCGTACTCTGATCGGCCCCAACTGCTCATTCTACACCGCAACTCACCCAGTCGACCCCTTCGTCCGAAATGGACTGACTGGCCCCGAGGGAGGCAAGCCCATCGTCATCGGGGAAGACTGCTGGATCGGCGGCAACGTCATTATCGTGGGTGGCGTCACCATCGGAAGAGGTGTGACCGTTGGCGCCGGCAGCGTTGTCACCAAGGATGTTCCTGACTTTGTCGTCGTGGCTGGCAACCCGGCAAAGGTCATCAAGAAACTGGACGTCGCCGAGTCCCTGGCCAAGGAGGAGGCGGCAAAAAAGCAAACACCGAATTGATTGGAGAGAGCCGATGCGGTGACGCTTCAACCACCCACTCACTCGTCCAGCCGACAAGATACTCTATTAGCACGCGAAATATACGCAGAGCCGCCTTGCCGAATAATGAAAAGGAGGCCGATCTAGAAACACAAATGGCCTTTTTTTCGATGAGAGAGGTTGGTGGAGTGGCTAAACGAGCAAGATGAGTCGAATTAGAACACTAGAGTTGCTATATATAGCTGATAGATGTGTACTACTTCTCAAAACTTGGGAACGAATTGGTAAGGGCAATGATATGATTGCTCAGAAATGCGTCGTGTTGAGAAGCGATCAATATAGTTACGCGATGGGTGTATTATTTCGATAAGACACCACCATGATTGGCGACAAGATTAAGGCGCTCTGGTTCTCAAGCGGCAAAAGTTGGGAAATATCATCGTATAAAATATGTACAATAAACATACCTCCTAGGAACATACACATTATTTGCACCCACCCGCTCTTTTAATCCCAACACACAAACTGACCAGAATTAAATAAAAAACCATCTTCCCTCCTCACCCCATGCCCACTTTCACCCTTGGACAATTCCAACGCATTCCCAGCTTGATTCTGCCCCCCCTTCTCACAACATCTTCTCCAAAACAACAAAGCCGAGCTCATCCCAGCCCTTGAGTGCGGCCCCTCCCGCCGCCAGCGCCTCGGCCACAGGGAAATCGCCCCTCACACCCGTGTCCCTGTACCCGCGTCTCTCGTACCAGCTGATCAGCTCCTTCCTCACCCCTATGACGCTCATCTCCATCTTCTTCACCCCAAACACCTGCTTCGCGAACTGTTCGGCGTAGGCCAAAACCTGCCTCCCGATTCCGCCGGCCTGCCTGGTCGGGTCGACGGCGAACATGCCAAAGTACGCCAGGTCGCACGAGCGTTTGACGACCTCGCAGCAAGCTATCAGGGACACGGACCCGCCTTCTTCCGGCGCGCTGTGGGGTCCGTGGTAAGCGAGGATGACGACCGAGTCGTGGGCCGTGATCTTGTTGGTTATGCCCGCGACGTCGATGCGGTTGCCGGTCAGGAGGTGCGCCTCCGTCGTCCACCCTTTGCTGCGGGACGAGTCGCCGCGGTAGGCCGATTGCACTAAAGGTTGGATCGCGGGTGCATCGGAAGGGAGGGCTAGACGGAAAGTGAGGGAAGACATTTTTAATATCTTTTTTTTTTTTTTTTTTTTTTTTTAAATTATTTATATAAATATCACACAAAAAAAAAATTATTGATTATGTGAAGAAAAAAAAATGCACCCAATATCCATGTCTTGGAGGAAAAAAAAAAAAAAAAAAAAAAAAAAAAAAAAAAAAGCCCGGCATTATTGCCATTTTGTGGGTTTGGGGTTTTTTTTTTGTTTTTTTTTTTTTGGGGGGGGGGCCATTGTCCCCCAATGGTAACAAAAATTTTTTTTATTTTCAAAAAAAAAAAACAACAAAAAAATAATTTTTTTTTCAAAAAAAAAAAAAAAAAAAAAAAAAAAAAAAAAAAAAAAGGCCGGCATTCTTGCCATTTTGAGGCTTTGCGGTTTTTTAGTAGATTTTTTTTTTTTGGAGGGCGGGACATTTGCCCCAATTGGTATCCACTCTTGTTCCGAAAAGCAAACAAGCTACCCCCCTGACCACACTTTTTGCACTCTGGACAAATGTTGCCCCTGAGTCACGTGATATGAACCCAGGTTTACCCCTATTCATGATGGGGGGTTGTGTTTGGGTAAACGTGCCGCACCACACGCTAAACCGCGTTAAAAGTCAAGTGGTTGAAGATTCTGACTATGATGGGAACATGAGAAACTCATATCATGGACTTTGAAGTTGTTGCTGGCGCTCGCAGCCCGGGGTTGTAGTCTGTTCCATCATGCGCAAGCAGCAGTGGTTCTTAACTACCCTACCTATCCAATGTGATTAAACTGCAGAGGTACATTTTCGACCGGGATTTGTAGATGGTGATGCCTTGGTGATATCATGCATTGCTTAACAGCAACTTGATGCAATGATTTTGTGGTACGTGGCCCGGGGTTGAGGTGGACCGGGCGAAGAAAGAGGCCAAAGATGAGAGAAGTTACCATCTGTAACCAGTGCATGGGTTGCAAAGAGTGGCCAGAGCATTGACCTCCTCTCTCTGTATTGCCCAATGTACAGAGCATCAGTGGTTGCCCACAGGTGTCGCTATTTCCAGTCCTAAAACTTTCTTCCCAATTTTGTTCTCTTTTTGTTAACAAAAGAACACCAAAAGCCTTGGAAACCAGACGAAGTGTGAGATTGCGGCCATTCGACTTTCTAAGCTCCAGGATAACAGCACTAAAAGTTGTGAAGGCAAGAATGAGCTTTTGGCTTGTGATGGGATGGGCCACAATTAAAAAAAGGGGGAAAAGGGGGGGGGGTGAGAACGAGGAACAACCGTGTTTGTGTGTGCTTACCTTGTAATCGCTCGGGCCAGGGCAATAGCCACTATTTATTCGTCAGAACCCCGTTCATTGGAAAAAAGATATCTTTGATGAGCTGCAAAACGTACCTCTTAAACGTTCCCCAGCATGCAACGCCCACGCCGTCAACCTCCCACGTCGGCTTGCAAGTCCCCTTTTGATAAGGGCTAGAGCAATCAGGATAATAACAACACCTCACGTTGGTCGGTGTTCCGGGGCAGAGCCCTGCTCCAGAGACGGTGCCTTTCCGACCGGTGCACCAGTCCGTTGGCTCACAAACGCCCTTGCTGGTGTCAGTACCGCAAATGTCACCGACCTTTAGGGCTGAGGTGCAGCCGGCCAGAGCTATAGCAATAACAGAAAGAGAGAGTCTCATGATGAAAGTAGGTACTTGGAGCTGAACTCTTGTTGTTGATGTATTTAATGGCAATTGCGCAATACCTGGGCGCACTTTGTTGGCCCCACGTCACCTATTATATAGACTTGAGTGAAAAGTCCGTTTGTACGCCTCATCGACCACCATGAATGAAGGTTCCCAGGGCTTCAGGGTGCCAGTGTCCCACCAACACGGAGTAGAAGCCTTGAAGCAACCTAGCCAGCTGCAGAGAGGCCGGAACCAGGTCGGTGTGCGAGAAGCCGGAAGCAACTAGTCGAGCCGGAAGCGACGCTGTGGCGTTTAAGCGAGGGATTCTGGACTTCTGGTTGATAACTTCTTTTTCAATTGTATAAGGTGGGTGTGAAGGGTTACATTTGGGAGAATGGGTATATTATGCGCAGCCTTATCATTTCTGACAAGTTCACCAATGATGTGCCACTGACCCGCACGGCAAGTAGTGTTCCTAGGTGCCAAGATTGGTGGCTGAATGAGAGCAAGGAAAAACACAGCAATCCAGCCAATTTCATCTTGCTGTGAGTGCGGGGAACCTGGCGTGTTTCTGGGATTCCCCAGCAACTAAAAGCAGTATAAATATAACATGTAACCTTGAGCTCACTGAACCACCTGCCTATTTGACATTAAGCTTAATGTGAAGAAAAGAAATCCGGACGCTGAACCATGCTATAAAGCTACCCACCTTATGCACCCAGGGTCAACGAGGCGAATAAGACGGGGAAATGTCTCCCCGCAATATTGGCGACTAGCCCCCTCCCATTTCCTTCATCGACAAAATGGGGGTTTAGTCAATGGTGGTTGTGCATAAAAGTTCCTCATAGCAAAGAGGCCCATGTCGTAGGCGACCTACCTACTCGGCTTTACTTAGATACCTACCTACCTAAATAAATTACAAACTTTCAGATGCTTGAAGAGCCGTGATTAATTCTTTTGTGGTTTGATTTGCCATTGTGTGTATGTATAATTACCTATTAACTTTTGCCCTCCCAGTCGGTTTTTCTTCAAAAGCTACCTATCTGTTCCCCCTTCGAGGAAGTGGTATATAGGTAGGTAGGTACTAACGACGGAGATGAATGTTGTTTTGCCTGCCCAAGTGAAATGACTTGAACCATGCTTTTCCTCACCACAGTTACTCTTCTATGGGCGACCGGAATCTTCCCGATCCCGGTCGTTCAAGCCATCACCATCATCCCCCGCTCCGTCTGGGCCGACAAGATTCCGTACACGGCGCTCCGCGAGCGCGCCGCCCAGCCCCCGGTGCCCAGCACGGACAACTGGGACCCCGTCGCAGGTGTCTTTATCCACTACCGCGGTAGCAGCCTCTTTCCTCCTGAATACTCGACTGAGGACGAATGCAAGCAGGACATCGCCGACGTCTGGATGGACCACGAGCAGGGCGACAAGTTCAGGGGCGACATTGCCTACAACTTCATGGTCTGCCCGCACGGAAACATCTACCAGGCCAGGGGCTACGAGAGGGGGGAGGCCAACATGGCGGGGTACATTGATCAAATCTACGGCCGCAACACGGCCTTCTACTCGATATGCGGACTGCTGAACCCGGGTCAGATCCCCACCGAGGCCATGGTGCGCGCGATCCGCGACCTGATCAAGCACCTGAGGGAGGAGGCCCCCAAGAAGACGGGTTCCATGATTTTTCCCCACCTCCACGAGTACCCCGAGACGGAGTGTCCCGGCTACCTGGGCATGTACTCCTTCCCCGGCTCCACCATGGACCCTGCGGCGCCCTGGACCGGGCTGGGGGACATCAGGGTCTGGGAGGCGCAAAAGTCCATCAACAAGCGCTACGCCAACGTGGCCGTCGACTACGTGCCGGCGCCCGAGAACGGCAAGACGGGGTGGAGCACCGTCTTTTCCCTGACGCAGGGCCTGCAGTGGGAGCTGGGCATCTCGCCGACGGTCCGCAGCTTCGGCACGGGCACCTTCAACGCCGTCAAGAGCCGCAACAAGATGCCGGACCAGGAGCCGCTGCAGTCGGGGTCCAACTTCTTCCGGCTGTACAACGCGGCGCTGTGGTGCAAGGGGTACGCGGGGGCGCGGTCCGAGCTGATCTGGGACAGCCAGTCGGACGCCTCGTTCCACCAGCTGTACGCCGACGCCGGCCTCGGGGGGCTGGCGGACCCCGGCAAGGTCTGGCCGCACGTGTGCCGGGCCATGTTCCGCATGGACCAGTTCAAAAAGATCCCGCAGGGGTCCGACACGACCCGGCAGATCCAACAGTGGCTCAACAGGCGGTACGTCGCCGACGTGGGCATCCCAGCCATGATCCTGGTGCCGTGCGACGGATGGTACTCGCGCGACGTCATGGCCGGCTTCTTGATGGGCCTGCAGTACGAGCTGGGCATCCCCGCGGCGGACGCCACCGGCAACTTTGGTCCCAAGACCCAGGCGGCCCTCAAGAGCGTCGGGTCCGGCTCGCTGACGGGCAACCTGAGATATCTCTTCCGCGCGGCGTGCTACTTCAACTCGCCCACGTATTCCGCCTCGGGCAGTGCCATCTACTACTCGGCGAGCGACATCGGCACGGACGCGGCGACCGACAGTCACGTCGAGTGGCTGCTCGCCTTTCAAAAGTTCTCGCAGATCCCGGCCACGGGCAAAAACGACTACGCGACCTGGGCGCAGCTCCTGGTGTCGATGGGGGACGCCGACCGCCCCGCCACCGGGTGCGATTGCATCACCGAGATCACCAGCGCGAGGGGCGCCGCGCTCAAGGCTGCGGGCTACCAGATCGTGGGGAGGTACCTGGATGAGAACGTCGCCCCCAGCGACCCCAAGTACCTGGGCAAGGCGCTGAAGCCCAACGAGCCGCAGACGATCCTGAATGCCGGCCTGAGGTTCTTCCCCATCTTCCAGTACGGCGGCCGGTCCGCGGCCGGGTTCTCGTACGACATTGGCAGGTCGCACGCCTCCATCGCGCACGACAAGGCGACCGGGTTCAGGATCCCGTCCGGCACGTGCATCTACTTTGCGGTGGACTACGACGCGCTCGACGAGGACGTCGACTCCAACATCCTTCCGTATTTCCGGGGCGTCAGAGACGCGTTGCAGGACAAGGGCGCCAAGTACAGGCACTGCGTCTACGGGTCGCGAAACATCTGCACCAGGGTCTCCAAGGAGGCCGGCGCAAAGTGGTCGTTTGTCAGCGGCATGTCGTGGGGGTTCTCGGGCAACATGGGATTTCCCATGCCGGAGAACTGGGCATTCAACCAGATCAAAGAGTTTACCTTCAGCGGAGGCGGCGTCAGCTTCGGGCTGGACAATGATGTCTGGAGGACGGGGAGCGACCCGGGGGTTTCAAAGTTGGATTGAATGAAGGAATTAAAGATAAATAAGTAAATAAAGTCTCTTTTGTTTACAGTACCTTCGGTAATCATTATCATATCATCCCATTCATCTACCTACTTTGAAATGGTGTACTTGAGATCATCAATCATCAGCCCGCCATACATCTCGCCGCCGTTGTCCTTGCGCGCAATGCTAAAGCCCACGCTCGTCAGCTTGCTCCACTTGGGGCCCAGCGTCGTCGCGTTCATGACGAACTCGGACGGATAATGGCCCGAGTCCAGCTGCGGGAAGGTGATAACCTGGTGTGCGGCCAGCCTCTTGCCCTTGAACCCCCACATGGAGATGGCGCACTCGGGCTGCGGCACGCCCGCGTTGCACGCGTAGGTGAAGGATTTCAGAGTCACAGAGGTCGAGGGGTCATTGACGGTGATGTTGCCGCTGCCGCCAAACGCCATGGCGTACTGGATGCCCGAGGTGGCCTGGATGAAGCCATCGTACTGGTCGACTTGGAAGATGTTGTATTTGAGACCCTTGTAGCCCGCAGGGAGCGGGTTGGGGGTTAATTCGTCCCACGTCAGGTCGTCGTACTGTTTCTCTGGTATTAGAATGGGAGGGGAAGAATGAAATCATCGGGATGGGGGAGGAGGAGAAGAGGGGAGGGGGAAGAAGCAAGAGATGGTTAGGGCTGGACTGACGTTGGCGACATATGTCTTGCCGTGAGGCGTCGCGAGGGCGCTAGGCACCGCGAGGAGGGCCAAGAGGGCGACGCGCATGATTTGAGACATGGCTTTCTGATTGCTGCCTATCGTGTATTCGCGTAAAATGCAGAAAAGGTGTTGAGTCGGAACTCTGGCGAGTCTTGGGCGGCACCTGATCTTAAATACATCGCTTGGCCATCCATCAAGACGGTGTAGTGGTGTCTACTGACTTGCTTAAAGTAAGCCGGTTCAGGCATTCCTTGCGGCTGGTCAGCCCCGTGGCACCACCGACGCCATTTTAGGTACATGATCGAAAAGTCTGGTCCGTCACACCACAGGTTCAGACTGTGCAGGTCGCCCCACACTGCCGTGTAACCTCGTATCCGTGGATGGCTTGCTGAAGAGCAAGCTTGGCAAAACGCGGCCATGCCATTCGCTCGACGCCTTCGCCAGCTCCCACTGTCATACCAGGGGGAGGGGGTTTATGCCAGGGCCAAGGTCAAGTATTTTTCTAGGTAGCCATAGACTGACGGCCATATTTAGGCATGCAATAGGTAATTTCCAAGATGATATTATTGACGATGAGCTTCTGGCTGAGCCGTCCCCAGAGATAAAAGCCCGTGTCTCTGCCGCATTTTACCTACCTCAGGACCTTGCAAAACAGCAAGCTTTGGGAGTTCGACTCATTTCACGACCAAAACAATGAAACTCCTCTTCGCCTGCCTCACCCTTTCTGTCGCTGCACAGGCGCAGCTTCTCTTTTGCGGCTCTGCGCCCTACTACCCATCGGACTACACATGCTACCAGCCAGGTAACATCCTCTGCCCCACGCTGCACGGGCAGCCCACGCTTCCATGCAACGGCGCGTGTTATAGTCCCGACATGTACTCGTGCAGCAACGGCCAGCTGCAGCTACTTCCCCTAGCAAACGCTACTAGCTCGCCTTTCAAGTTGCAGGTGTACAGCTCAAACCCCGCCATCAACAACCGCTTCGCAAATGTCTGCGGCCTGGGCTTCAACGTTGGGGCGGGAGCGCAGACTTGCGTGTATTGCTTCAATGCGCCGCCGCTGTATGACTGCTCGACATATCAGAATCAGACAGTTTTGCTGCTGTCCGGTGCCATGGTAAGTGCTTCAATCGTTTAGCTAGGTAATTACCTATGTCATGGACTCGAGTTGACACGGATTTCCAAGGACGTCGACGTTCCTGGCGACCAATACTGGTTCATCGACCCATCTACCGGCAGGTTGAGAACCACCGAGGCAGGAAAAGCAGGGGGATATGGTAGATCGTTGGCTGGTCAGAGCGTCACCGGTAAGTTGACTTGTAGCTTGAGAAAGCAAGCAGGTAAAAGAGTGATAGTACTGACCTTGAGGATTTCTTTTGATTAGTTTACCAAGATGGCTACTTCTCCTACATTGGGTCAAGTTCCTGGCTGGCATGTCTGGATGCGTCGCAGAGCCAGGTCTACAACATCTACGCCCCTGTTGGCTCGGCTGCCAGCCGGACAGATTGCGAGAGAGTAAAGCTGGCGGCCGTGTCCACTACCAACCCGAAGGAGGGGGCATATTCATACACTTGAGTCAGTCATGAGATTTTGGCAGCTCGGGATATTTGTGGTATACAATCTGTCTCTAGTATCACAGGAGTGAGGTTTTAATATTCTTGAAAAGATCTGTACCGTGTTACGGCGCAGTTAGATAGTTATAGTTATAGACAAGTTGCCACAGGGAACATAAAAATCACCCGCAAGAGCTCAGTGACCACCCCTCGGAAGAACATCGCGGATGTCGTACGTGGCACCTACCTTGTCTGCCACACCCAAAACTGACAAGATGGAATTCCGTTTCACTTATTTTCCAGTTTCAATAACCTCTCTGGAACTTGATACCAATACAAAGACGACGAGGATGATTATAAACACGGCGGATAGCACAAAGCAGGGCGAGAAGATTGGGAGCAATGCCTTGCTCGGGGGTAATGCGTCTGTACAGCACAGCCGGTTGGGCATGGAGACAGCCCAAGTAATTTTTGGCGAGATCGAGTCGCATGTTCTTGCCGATATTGTTGCGATATTATGTCCCGCTACTGGTCCAGTAATATGTGCAGCCATACCGAGAAATACTCAATTGGCAGACGGATGCTGACAGCGACGAGACGTAAGGCCAAGTCGTCGATCCCGGTGCTGGAGGTGTTTGGCTATGAAAACAACCGGTTCAACGGGGCTGCCGCCGTGGCATACATGTTTCTCGAATATAATTATGGACCTCGATGTCACGGGTGCCGTTAGTTTTAACACCAATGCACTGGCGCAGATCGAGCGTAAAGCACCGTGCAATCTCATTTTGAAGCGTGCCTAGCCCGCTATGAGGGCTAGTTAGGAGACGGTACGTCACACATTTCGAAACGGTAAGTTCGGCGGCTGTGCTTGTCTTCCTGAGCATGTTGTGGTGTGCTACCCTTGACTCGTCGTTGGTGGAGGACTGGCTTACAGCCCCATTGAGGCTACTGAAAGAGAAGAGGTACCCAGTTTTATTAGAGTATTTTAGCGTCAGTATGTCATCATTCATCATAAGTCCAGGCCCGGGGAGAAAGCAACATCCATTTCAACCACGCCTCACAACCCAAAGGACTCGTAGTTGTATTCTTTCATCCTCTCCATATCTCTCCTCCATTCCTTCCAAACCTCTGCAACCCTCCCTTCCACACTCAACACATCCACCGCCGTCCCGGCCAGCGCTTTACCGACCCTCAACGCCCTGTCAAAAGCCTCCCTTCTCCCCGCAGCTACCTCAAAATCCCGACTGTGCGGCTGTCCACGCTCCGGTCCAGGCGGGATAGCAAAGCTGGCGTTGACGCTCGGCAAAGCATAACTCAGGTTCCCCTGATCAGTGCTGGCCTTCACCCACGTAACCCTTCCACCCTCCGGTATCCTCGGCTCGGGCACGTCGTCCAGCTTATTCCAATACCTTGCATAGCTCCCGGCCAGCACCCTATTGGGGACATGATCCTTGTAACCCTCTATGACTTTGATCTTGACCTCTGCGCCCGTCGCCTCCCCGCCGGCCTTAAAACACCCCTCTACCTTCGCCTGCAGCACCTTCAACCTCGCAGAGCTGGAGGCGCGAATGACGCAGACCCCCGAAGCGTAAGCGTGTATCACGTTCGCCGCCGGCCCTCCCCCGTTGGTTATCGACAAGCCGATGACGTCGTCGGGCATCGTCTGCTGCCGCAAAACGGAAACGGCGTTGTAGGCCACCACCAGCGCGTCGAGCGCGTTGATCCCTTTCCAGGGGGAATTGGCCCCGTGCGCTGCCAAGCCAAAGTATTCTACTTCGAACCTCGCGAAAGCCGTCGTCCGGACCAGCGGGGAGTTGTTGAGGATGCCCGGGTGGGAGATCAGGGACACGTCGACGCCGCTGTAGGCCCCGGCTTTCAGGAGGCGGATCTTGGCCCCGTCATGGCCTTCCTCGCCCGGGGTTCCGAGGATCAGGACTCGGCCGGGGAGGCCATGAGCGGACATGACGCGCGCGGTTGCCAGGCCGGCCGCGAGCGACGCGGTGGCGATCAGGTTGTGTCCGCATGCGTGCCCGAGGTTGGGGAGGGCGTCCATCTCAACGTTGAAAGAGACGGTCGGTCCGGGCTGATGTGGAGAGGAAAAGAGGGCCGTCCATGCCGTTGGGATTCCGTAGGCCGAGCGAGTTACGACCCAGCCGGGCTGCGTTTGGAAGAAGGAGGTGAGGGCATCATG
This sequence comes from Cladorrhinum samala, assembly GCA_033576145.1. NCBI lineage: Eukaryota > Fungi > Ascomycota > Sordariomycetes > Sordariales > Podosporaceae > Cladorrhinum > Cladorrhinum samala. The sequence continues at coordinate 205,166 of MU864943.1, read as the reverse complement.
GGCTTTGTGTTCCTTGTAGGCTAATTCTGGGTTTTGGTGGATGAAGCGATTCAGGGGCCATAGTTTTTCAGCGACGGTGTTGACGAAGGAGTCGATTTCTGACAAAAAATGAGGGGCGTCATCACCATCATCGCCGCCGTCATCGTCATCCCTCGTGGTGAAATCTGGAGGGTTAGAGATGCGCTTGGCGTTTGGCTTAGGAACAATTATGAAGCCGTCTTCCTCCATGTTTGCAGCAGTCATCACTAGAGGTACTTTAGGTAAGGTACCCAATGTAGGTATGTTTCAACCGTGTTTACAACCATCTGTGAGGGGTTCGATGAACCCCCACGGCGGTTAATCTCGACTGCGACCCCGCTATTGGCGATTGCCAACCGGAGTGGTAGGTTCCGGGACAATGCGCTCTTGGCCCAGACGCTCCCTCGTTGGATAAGATCTACCGTTCACTTCGGCAGTTAGGCAAAAGTCGACAACGTTAAAAGCTGCATGAAGGGAAGTTCCCATTTGTTGATGACATGGCAAACTCGCTACTGACGACATGATGGACTCGGAGCTGAACAAGAAACACCATGTGGCGACAACGCTGAACTACTGGGACGACCCTGGCGATGGCTCCCTGCCAACGCCCATCTTCATCGGCAAAGGCCGGGTCAGCAACAAGAGGCCACATCGACCCCACGATTTTGTCGTCTCGGATATCACCGGCGAAGAGGACGATTACACCCTCGACAAGCACGGATTTCAGTATGTGCAGCACGAAAGCGCAGAGAAAAGCTTCACCGACGAAGAAGGAATCCGGAAAAGTTACTACCCGGAATGTCAACAACTTCTCAAGCGCCTCACGGGGGCAAGCCAGGTGCACATCTTCAACCATAAAGTCCGGCGCGGACCAACGCAGTGGCACCACCTTGGCCTGCACGGCAAGAACCTGGCCAACCGTGGGCCTGTCACCCGAACCCACGTGGACCAGTCCTACGTCGGAGCTGAGCTCCGATTGAGACACGAATTCCCGGGGGAGGCGAACTCGCTATTGAGCCGCCGATATCAGATCATCAACATCTGGCGGCCCATCGCCACGATCCTCAAAGACCCAATCGCTGTGGCTGATGCCAGCTCGGTGCCAGACAGGGACCTGGTCGGAGCCAGGATGGTTGAGGACGACTTTGATGGAGAGTCGTGGGTTGTAAGGCATAACCCCGATCATCGGTGGTACTTCAAGTACCGAATGACGCCCGCCGACGTGCTGCTGATCAAGTGTTTTGATTCGGACGTCAACGTGGCGCGCAGAGCACTCCATTCGGCTTTTGAGGATCCGGAGTACCGGGAGGAGGCTTCGCGGCAGAGTATCGAGGTTCGGTGTTTGGTCCTGTATTAACACGTAGTTTGGGTCAACAAATCAATTCGAACTTTGATGCACTTCCCCGCGTTCCAAACAAAGTAAACAAATTGCACCTGATAACATCTCAGGGGTAATCGATGGGGAGGGGTCGGGGGCCACTTTCCGAGCTGCCGAGTTCCGGAGAATCCCAAGATCTAGAATAGATGCAGAAAGAAAGCAGATAAACTCCGTTTTGGCATGTCCCTCGCATGAAACCTGTTTTTAGTGGCTGCAATATTGACGGGTTGCAACCCTTTGTTTACGCAAAAATGCGGGGAGCAGTCAGGTGTTACAACGGCAAATGGCAATCTGTCTGTGGATACATCGTCTGTAAGAGGCACACGGCAGCCCCTCCCCAAGGTCCCTTTGACGAAACATTGGAATGTGGGGTATCGCCAATAAACCAGCTCATTACATCTCCGGTTCATATCAGCCATGTTAATGAAGGCCCCCGACGCTCGGAGCCATCATCTTGCCATGCGGCGTCCATGCAGGTCAACAATAGGACGCGCGGTGGCTACCTAGATTCGAGAAGAGCAGGCTATATGTAGACCCCCCCGAGTCCAGCTTCTCTCCCACCGAGTTGCAGGAATCTACTTTTTACACTACCAAAAGAAAATTATCATCATCAAACCCGTCATCATGGCTTCCTCGTCCGAACCAGTCCAGACCGTCGAGTGGCAGGGCCGCCAGGTCCCCGTCTGGTCCATGCGTACCATCAACTACGCCAGCCTCCTCTCCCAAGACCCCGAGGAAGTCGAAAAGGTCACCAAGGCCTGCCTCGAAGACGGCTACTTCCAGCTCGACCTCGACAGCATCGACGGTCGCCGCATGCTCGAGGACCGCGAGTCCGTCCTCAACCTGATGGACCGCTTCTTCTCTGCCCCTCTCGAGGCTAAGAACGAGTACGGCCTGATCGATTCTCATCTCGGCTACGAGCCCGTCGGCAGCCGCACCGGCGCGTTCGGCCCCGGCAGCAAGGATGGCTACGAGATGCTCAAGGTCTCGCGCGACGAGATCCAGCAGGGCTCTCCCCGCGTTCCCTCCCCCATCAAGAACTCTCCCGACCTCCACCTCCTCGAGCAGGCCATCGGCTCCTGCAACACCGTCACCAAGGTCATCCTCTCCGCCCTCTCGACGGGCATGGGCCTCTCGGGCAAGGACCGCTTCGAGAACTCGCACCGCAACGAGCGCCCCTCGACCACGACCCTGTCCATGATGCACTACCTCCCCGCCGAAGTCACGGGCCAGCACAAGATCGGCCACCAAAAGCACACCGACATCTCCTCCCTCACTCTTCTCTTCTCGGACCAGTGGGGCCTCCAGATCCGCCCTCCCGGAGAGTGCGGCGCCAAGGAGATGGGCTTCGTCGCGCCCAAGAAGGGGTGCGCCTTTGTGCACGTCGGCGACTCGCTCCGCTTCGCCTCGGGCATGAAGTTCCAGAGCTGCATCCACCGCGTGGTCCCCTTCGACCCCAAGGAGCACAGGTACAGCATCGCCTACTTCCTCCGGGCCGAGGATGACACCATGTTCATGGACAGCGAGGGCCGCTACGTGACGGCCAAGGACTGGCACGACCAAAAGTTCAAGGCCTTTACCGACCCCTGGATGTACCAGGCTTTGGCTCCCAAGTCGATGATCCTGGGCGGCATGACCGAGGCCGGCGCCGACGACCCGGAGGGCCCCGTCGAGGCATATGCTCCCGCTCCCGTCGGCGTCCAGGCTTAAACTTTTTTTTTTTTCGATAGTCATGATTTGAATGAATGAATGGGTCCGGGCGTGTATTTATGCATTGGTCACGCATCTTGGTGCCTCTAATTTTATTTTTATTTTTGTTTATTTTTGTACAGCCTCTTCATGTTCTACGTTGTTCAAGGTAGTTTGAAAAAATTATGACAACAGCGAATTGAAAGACATTGTGAACGTGTTTTGATACCTAAACTATTCCCCTTTTTATTTTCCTTGGGTAAGAGCCAGCATTGTTGACAAGCTCAATTGACAAGTTCTCAGCCTTAGGGTTATTGTAAATGTCGACAGTACATACGTAGGTATCCTTCAGCAGTGGCAAAGGGCTCAAAAAGTTGAACAAGAAAATAGAGGAAAGAAAAAAGAAAGAAAAAAAAAGAGGCCGCAAAATGGGAAAAAGAATTCCTGCTTTCAAAATAACATCGAGAGAGAGCACGGACACCGCCTCCTTTGATATATATAAATGACCTTCAATAGGGTGGGTTCACATATTTAGGAAGCTTTATCCTAGGAAAATCCCATTTGGGCCCCATGGTAGTTCTCAGATTTAGAAACATCGAATTCTAGAGTTATTTTATTCTAATCCCAGAAGTAATTACCTAACCATCAGCCAGGTTGCCCTTGCCGCGACTCATCAATATCCCCCCCAAATTTCTCTTTAGATCTTGATGCCAACCTTGCCAAAGTGCTTCTTGGCCCACTGTCGCACGCATTTAGGTTAGTACGGGTTTCATCTTGGGCCGGCATCCCAGAATAAGAAACTTACCATGTATTCAAAAGCCTCCTTGGCATTCTCGAGCGTAAAGACCTGCTTGTCAATGACGGGGTGGATGTTGTGCTCCTGGACAAACTTGCACATATCCTGGAGCTGGCCGTAGGAGCCAACATAGACACCGCGAACGGTGCAGACTTTGTTCAGAGTCTCGAGGATGTTGTCCTTGGGCTTGGCACCGCCCAGGAAGCCAATGACGGAGATGATGCCCTCCATCTTGATGGCGTTGAAGCTCTGAGTGAAGGTGCCCGCACCGCCGACCTCGATGATGTGCTCAACGCCCTCGCCGCCGGGGGTCAGCTTGCGGGCCGTCTCGCCCCAGTTGGGGTCCTCGGCGTAGTTGATGACGTGGTCGGCGCCCAGCTTCTTGAGGACCTCGCCCTTCTCCTTGGTCGAAGTGGTAGCGATGACCGTCGCGCCGGCAGCCTTGGCAAACTGTGTTTTTTCAAGTCAGAATCTCGCGTGATACAAATCCGCCATCTTGGCTTGCTTCGAAATGTGTGTTTCCATACCTGAAGAGCAAACAAGCTGACACCGCCGGTGCCCTGAACAAGAACCCACTGGCCCTTCTCCAGGGGCCTCAAGCCGAAAAGAGCATTCCAGCTGGTCAGGCCGGCGCAGACAAGCGAAGCAGCCTCGACGTAGTCCAAATTCTCGGGCATCTTGACGACGCCAGTCTGGTCGAAAGCGCCATACTCGCGCAAGGTGCCGTCAATGCAGCCACCGAGACCGGTCTTGCTGGCCGCGACGTCGACGAATTGCTTCTGGTGACCCTGGTTGAAGAGAGTCAAGACCTTGTCGCCGACCTTGAACTTGGTGACGTCAGAGCCGACGGCTACGACCTCGCCGGCACCATCGGAGAGCGAGACGACGGGGAGGTCGAGAGGGAAGGGGTATGAGCCCCGGAGAATGACGAGGTCACGGTAGTTGAGAGAGGCGCCGTGGATGCGGACGAGGACTTGAGAGGGCGAAGGTTTCGGCACCGGCGCTGAAGTCTGGTAAACAAGACCGTCAAAATCCTTTTCAGTGGATGAGGTGATCCATTGCTTCTGGGTGGCGGGGATGGACATTTTGGGGGTTTTTGTGATTATATGTATATATATATAAAAGGGGTATAGTTGATGGTTCAAAATCTAAAGGGGGTATCAAAGACAAAGAATAGAGGGGATTGGTTGTTTATTTTGGGTGGTGAATTCATGCAAGTAGGAACAGAAGCATATATATATATACCTTACCTTAATATATATGTTCTCCTTTATACTCTTTGCTGAGCAACCACCCGATCGATGGTTTTAACTATATTCCTTGCATCATGATCTTGACCTCCATAACAGACACGAAACGATCCAAGTGGTAACGTCATAACGGTCAAGCTAGTGGAGCTGTGGAGTTGCATTTCCAATCCAGCAGTTAGTCAGCATCTGAATTTTCATCCAGTTATTCCGGCGATGGGTTTTATTTAACTACTACTAAAAAAAAAAAAAAAAAAAAAATCCCCCCCGTACATGTCTAAGTACACAGTACCGACTATCAGGCATTGCCGATCAGGGACTCCTGCATAGTCTTAGATAGCAATAATACATATTGAAGGCAGGCTGCATGCTGTTGGGCTCGATTGGGGAAATGCAGGTAGGGTTAGGTGATTCAAAGGCATTTTGATCAGAATCCAACATAACATTTCACCAATGGTTACATGGGGAAAACATTGTTCCATTATTAGTCGCTGGTGATTTGTAAAAACGGGTTGCCAATCTTTTTCTTTTTTTCCCCCCTTTTTTGTTTTCCCTCGTCCAAAACCCAGCATCCCCTGTCTCTTTAGGTCCTTTATGCCGGCATTCTCAGGCTTGGCATCCTTGGCTTCTGGAGTCACCACGTGAATCGATGCCACTATTCTCATTCTGGAACTTTCCTCAACACTTTTCCTTGGCATTTCTCAATCTTTTCCCCGGCCCGGTCAAACCAGCTCGGTGGAGAAACTCTTCACCTTGACCTGGCCTCCAAGACTCTTGGTCGCAAAGTTGAAAACGCCATATCTGTATCCGGTAAAATAGCGCCAGGAGTTGCTCAGCGTCAAAGCGGGCCCCAGATTGGTAAACGTCTTCCCGTCAGTGCTGTACGAAAATGTCGCCTGTCTCCCGGTGTTCGTGCCGAAGGCCGGGGTGATATCCGCCTGAATGCGCAGCCAGATTTCTCCTCCGGTGATCGAGGGCCCGGTAGCGGCCACAACGCCCGCTGAGGAAGTCGTCCAGCTTCCCTCGACCAGGGTCAGCGCATTCACCATCACAATCGTTGCCGTGTTGCCCGTCTTGTGAACCCCGACGTAGCCGGCCTGATCCCTAAACAATACTGCGCCAGCCCTATCCCCATCCTTCATCGCCGAAACATCGATCCGGAACGTTCCCCTCGACTTGGGTCCGACAACGCGGTGCGTCAACGTGTTCCTCGCGGCAAACAAATCCCCCGTCACGGTGGCAGTCTTGAGCACCAAACCCCCGTTCGCTGCATCCAACGCCCACTTTCCCCCGTCGGGGTTGTGATTCCACTCCCAAACCTCGCCCAGCTTGCCGCCCCTGAACTCGTCAACCCCGCCCAGCATCCCATTCCTCACCGTCCTGGTTGTGTTGACCGGCATGGGGTACTGCTTGCCCCACGCTTTGTTACCGTCGACCACGACCTGAGGCCATCCGTCGCCCGTCCAAGTCAGCGGCGCCAGCACGGGGATCCTCCCGCCGGGGTATGCATCCAAAAACGCCATGTAAAACCATCTCCCGTCCTGCGTGTCGACCACGCCCCCCTGGTGCGCGAAGCCCGCATTCGTCAGCGGGCCCGCGATCCTGTCCACCAGCATCCTGCTCGTGTAGGGTCCCCAGACGCTCGACCCGCCCCTCAGCACGAGCTCGGCGTCCGCCGGCCGGGTCAGGAAGACGTAGTACTCGCCCCTGATCTTGTACAGCCTCGCCCCTTCCACCGTCGTGCTCCCGCTGTTGTACACGGCCTGGTTCTTGATCTCCCTCAGATTCCCGGCCCCGTCGTCGGTGAGCTGCGCGACCCGGATCTCCTTGTTGCCGTACACGACAAAGATCTCGCCCTTTTCGTCGTCAACCAGCATCCCGGCGTCGTAGTAGCATCCCGCCCCCTGCACCGTGCCCCTCGGCTGCCAGTTCCATTCCGACCCGCTGTTCGGCAGTCCGTTGCCGTTGCTGATCCACACGTACGTCTTGCCGTCGACGCATCCCAGCCAGTAGAACCGGCCGTTCCTGGCCGAGTACCGCAGCGTGCTGGCCCAGATGCCCTTGACGTATGCGCGGCCCGAGGTGAGATTGTAGTTCGCGCCAAAGTTGAGGTAGGGCACGCTGTGCGAGACGGGTTCCCAGTTTACCAGGTCGTAAGAGCGAAGGACCGGCGCGCCGGGCGAGTAGGCAAACGTCGAAGACGAGTAGTAGTACGTGTCTTGAACTCGAAACACGTCGAGGTCCGGGTGGTCTTGATAGATGACCGGGTTGGTGAATGTTGTTGCGGCTGAGGTCAGGGGGAGGAAGAGGGACAGCTTGAGGAGGGAGGCAAGTAGGCGTGCCATGGTGACGGATTACCCCTAGTGAAGGATCATGCGAGTGGATTTTGAAGGACGGTCTGTGGGATACCTAAGGTAGGTAATCAAAGTATAACCCTCGTCCCTTACATTTGAGTGAAGGGTGAACGAATCAATCCGGCAGTCGAGACGGTGGGTGGGGATTGCCATAGGTTATTATACCCGCAGATGGGACACTACAGATGAACAAATAAAACAGATAGGTACATCGTTGCCCGGTGAGGTACAGGGTTCCAAAACCAGGTTGTTGGGATACACATCACCCGGCGTCATAATTAGGGTGGCGGATCTATGTAGGTATACAAGCGCAGCAATGAGAGCGCGCGGGTGGGTAGTAAAAACCCACCAAAGTTTGGAATCAAAGAACTATACCTAAAGGAACTGGCTGCCGTATTTCTGAATGTGCGTAGTTAGGTTCTCTTTTGGATCCGGACCTTGAGCTTGACTAGGTGGGTAAATATCAGCTTGATTCCGACAACTTTGTCAAGGCGAAATCATTATTTCTCCGCCAGTCATTGTTGTTGATACTTGAAGCGCTCCAATCACAGGCCACTTTTTAGGTCGTGGTGGCTCCAGGGGCGGAAGAATTACGGCTCCAGTTTTCCTCCGGTTGAGGTTACAATCACTTGTCTTGCGGGGAGCTAAATCTGTATTCCAAGTTGAGTTATTGAGGTATGCTATAGTTTTCAAATAAAGTGTTCTTCTTTAAAAAAAAAAAAAAAAAAAAATCTAGAGGGAGTCGAATTCCCCCATTAGGTTTGTTTTCCCACAATACAAGCGCAAATACCTGTCCCTAATTAATTGACAACATCTTGGACATTACTAGATTATGATGTGCAAGTACCAAACTTCTTCGCAACGTCGCAAGATGTTACCTCTTTCCTTATGTACCGCTTTTTCCTTCTGTGCCACCATTTTTCTGCTTCTTCTAGGCTGCTAATAAGACTTTATCAATAAATAGACTACATCGTCAAGTATCTACCGATGTTAGGGCACTTATATCACCAAGTCGCCGGTGCCAGATTGCAACAGAGTCAAGTGGCCCAAGCTGTTTAACGCTCCCGGAAATCTCGAGATGATTGGCGGCATTTGGATAAAATGAACGAGCAACCTTACCGAGCAGCTGCGGACGGTAGATTATGAGGAGAGGGTGGCCATCTTTGGACACTCGATTTTCCCCGTGCAGCACGTGAACAGTCAAAGTCTGGGGCCTCTTGAAAAAAAAAAAAAAAAAAAAAAAAAAAAAGAACAATATCGGAAGCTAGATGATTAACAACTAAACCAGCGACGTATTCTCCAACGGTTTCATTGATGAGACCTTACGCGCCACCAAACTCCTCTTCCCAACCGTCGACCAACAAGACCGAACTGCAGCGATGTATGCGGTCGCTCCCGCCTGGGTTCGGCAAGCGGATAGCCACATGCGGCAGTCTTCGCACCGAACTGAGACAAATTGAACGATTCAGATACTGGCGCGACAGACAGTTGGCAAGAGGTAGTCAGTAAGAGGAAAATTATAGCCAGAAGAATGGTACTCGGTAAGCTGTGGCCAGCAAGGAGAACAAAGGAAAGGGTAGTAGGCGGTACCTCTCCCGTTTGCGGAAGACCATGGCTGGTTGTGCAGGATCAGTGAGCTTGTCCGTGGGCAATCATCTTTATCGTCTTTATGCTGTACCTGTGTCAACCATTTCCACAGATTCGCGCATTTTTACCCCATGGCAATTGTTGATTTACCGTTCCATCCAACTTGTTTCACATTCAGCTACAAAAGACCCCTAATATTTCATCGCCAAAGCCATTGCCTTAAAAATGCCCGGCAAGAGGCAAGGTTCTAGCAAGAGGCTGAAAAGCGACCGAAATGATCCAGGGCTTGACCAGAGCGATGGCGAAGAAGCAACCCGACGGAGCATTAAGAATTGGTTGGCCAGGAAAAGGTCGACAGAAGAGGCCGCGAAAGCCGTGAGAGATGGCGCAGCCACCGATGGCACCTCACAGCCAAGCAGAGGCTCAAGAGGAGGAGCAAAAGCCGCAGTCCCTTGCATCGCACCACCTCCCCGCGTCCATATTGAAGTTCCAGAAATTGATTGGTAGTTATACAGTTAAAAACCATCTCTACCATACACGTCACTAACCATCGGCGCTTTTTTTTTATTTTATTCTATAGGAACGACCCCCCGGAAAAGCCGCCACGATACCTCGGCCGCGAGGGCGCCCACCTTGCCAAAATGTGCGTCTCCAACAACACCAGAAGCAAGACGGCGACTCGAAACTTTCTCTGGGACCTCGGCTACGACATTCGATACATCATCTTCAGGATGCTCTTTGTCCACGATGCTCCGCTCGTCATGACGCAGGAAATGCTGGGGTTCGGTACCCAACGGGGGAATCTGTTCTACGTTGCCAGCCAGCAGGGAGGAATCGGCAGGGAGCCCCTGGTGCTGCAGCCGCCCAAGAGGCGCATCAGGTTCGGCGAGGACGCCCCCAGGGCCGGCCCCTACGCTTTCGGGCCGCAGCAGCGAGCCCTGATGCGCAGCGCCAAGTGGCTCTACATTGAGTGCGCCAGGATCTTTTACATGCAAAACTCGTTTAGGATCTTTGTCGACTTCCACGACGATCTGAACGACCCCATCGGGCGCTTATCCGTCATGTTCGTGTACGGCGTCCGCAGGCTGGCCCTCGACATAGTCGTCCAGGACATGGGCAAGATCCAGGCCTCGCCCCCGCTGCAGCTGTTGTCCAGCTGGATGACCCAGATGGAGCTGAACGGCTTCCGGGTCCCTATACCCTACCACATCAAGGAGTACCTCCCGCCGCTCGAGCGGGACCTGGGCCCCGGCAACGACTTCCCCGGCGTCGACAACTGGGTGCCCGAGTGGGACGCAGGCCGGCCCCTGGTGGAGCGGACAATCACCATCAGTCCCGCGTACCCCTTCATCAAGACGCTGTCGGCGCCGCACTGGGGCCCCATCATCCGCCGGCTCCGCGTCTTCCGCGCCGAGCTCAACGTCCTCTCCCTCAACATGCTCGACGGGCCCGACAGCACCGAGCTGTGGATCTCGACGGGCCACGCCGACCGCATCCGGCTCCGGCAGGAGAGGGAGTTCATGAAGCCCATCGACGCCATGTTTGACATGTTCCGCTACTACGTCCGGCACACGGCAAACTTCAAGTTCCGGCTGATCGTGCCGCACGACGACTTTGTCCTCAGCGGGAACTACTGGGTGCGGTCTTGGCCCGAGGACCCCCCGCGGACCGGCCAGTTCTTTGCCGACAAGATCCTGGATTACTTTGCAATGACTTTGAGGAGGCCGACGACGGAGCTGCCGGACCCTGCGCCTCCGGCCATTCCGACGCACGGTTAGGGTCGAGGGCTTTTAGGTTGGATTAGACTAGATCCCTTTTACTCGGCTGGAAATTTTGGAAATTTTCTTTTACAATTTTTCATCAATTTCTTTTCTTTTCTTTCTTTTTTCTTTTCTTTTCTTTTTTTTTTTTTTTTCACTTCCTTTCCTCTTGCTTTTCTTTTCTTTTCTTTATTATTTTCTTTTTTTTTTCTCTTTTTCCATCTTCGCTATATATCAGCTTTTCCAACATAGGTACTTTGAGGTTATCATCACTAGGTGTTATCTTACAGTCTTAGTGTGCTACCGTGATATCTAACCTAACGATTTTTAATTTTATTAAACAGAACAGTTACCGTGATGGTTCCATCATATTCCGTAGGTCCCCTTGAAGCACAGCCAAAAAAAAACCGAATCAAGATAGAAACTTATCATATGCTATCTTTATATACTCGTTATGCACAATCCTTCGCCAGGACAAAGTCTTCCCGAAAGAAGACCATCCAACCAAAAGCTGCCTTATATACAATGTCCCCTCTCCCCTTGGTCCTCCTTCGAAACCTGCAATCACCTTGTTCAGCTCTTAAACAGCAGCCAACAAGTACTTCATGCCTTCCCACTGCTCAATGCTGGCCGGCAAGATCTGCGTCGCGGGCAAGACAAAGCCGCTACCGCTGTTGCTGGTCGGGCGGAGCTCAATGGTCCAGGCATACGTCGCTCCGCCGACATCGGTGAGGTAATCGGGCGCGCTGCCCGTGGTCTGGTACAGCGTGGAGCAGCTAGGTCCGTAGGTAAAACTTGTGCCGTAGCTCTGTCTGATCCTGGCGGCCAGCCCTTGAGCCAAGCTTGTCTGGGCGGCGTTGTTGCTTGCGCGCGCAGCGCAGTTGTAGCCGTACGGCAGGAGGATGTACTGGCCGTACGAGTGCCAGTCGATATACAGCTTGATGCCCTTGTTGTTCTTGAGGGTCTGGGTAAAGGCCACGAGGGCCTTGTTCTCGGGTGTGTCGCCCGCTGCGAGGCCCTTGTAGGTTTCCGAGCACTTGTCGGTCGAGGCGCCGCCCGTGAGCTCCCACTTGTAGGGCCAGTTGCGGTTGATGTCGGTGCCGATGCAGGTCGAGCCGGAACGGGGCTGACGGTTCTTGCGCCAGAGGCGCGTGGTGGTCTGCGAGAAGACGAAGCCTTGAGAGAGGAAAACGGAAGTCAGAACGGGCCGTGCAAGGCAAAGTACCACCTAGAAAGGAGGAGGGGGAAACGCATACCATCGGGGTTGACAAAGGGAAGGATGTAAAAGTCATATTTGTCGCGGATCGCCTTGATGGCCGTGTCGGTTGCGTATTGAGTCAAGAGGTTATAGGTAATGTACTCGACAACCATGGCGCTGATCCACTCGCGGGCGTGGACGGTGCCGTGGAAGTAGATGGCGGGCTTGCTGCCCTTGCCGCCGCTGCCCCAGATGTGGATGCCGTAGATGTCGCGGCCCTCGTACGACTTGCCGATGGTGAAGATCTCGGACTGGCTGGCGAACGACGCCTGCAGGTCGTTGAAGAAGGTGCGGTGGTCGTTGTAGGCGTGGTACGAGTTGAACCAGGTCAAGCTGGGAATGGCCTGAGCGCCAACGCCTATTCAAAATATTGTCAGCAATAAGTTCTCGGCCCAAGACGCTGACCGACAGATGATGAAATGGTTTCCCCCTTACTCTCATAAGGAGCGAAGTTGCCCTCCTCGGCAATGTCGGCGCCGAGATCCTCATGGAGGACCTTGGTCTCGAAGCCGAGCTGCTCAAAGGCAGCAATCTCCTCGGGAGGGATGGCGACGTCGAGGTGCTCGTCGTTGTCCAAGTTGAAGGGGATCGCGGCGAACTTGGCGATCTTTGCCTTGACGGCAGCCGGGTTGTGGTGGGTCGAGATGCTGTACGCCTTGTATCCCGCGTACGTCATCTTGCGCTCCCGGGGCACCGCCGAGGCCAGAGCCAAGGGGGCGAGGAGGAGGGTCGCCAGGGTGAACTTCATCGTGGTGATTGTGAGATGCGATGATGAGCGTGGCGAGTTGGGAGACTGGCTGGAGGCAGAGCGAGTTTCCTGCTGCCTTTATATCTCCCCGTCGACGTGCGCTCAACAACATCAGATGCCAACATTGGGTGTGTTGGACTGCTTCTGTTCGACATAACCCCTCCTAGATGGTGTCAGCGACGGTTGCCATGTTGGTCGCACGCGCACCGTTGCCGCCGCAGCCAACCGTATTTGGGAGGTGCTATCCGTTCGCATCAAGACATTGAGCGGCTGATGGTCTAGAGTTGCCCAGAATACCGTGCCGTGGGGGCTTGGAAGCCAGGCGCGATGTGCGCCAAGGTCATGTCCAACTGCCGAACCGGGCCAACCGCAGCCACCCGCAGGTCTGGGCGCGTTCCCTTGTCGTCGTCTGCCGCTGCTTCACCTTCCCGATCCAGACGAGCTCCCGAGAGCGAGGGCGATTGCGTGCCTCGACAACATGCTCAACATGGGATAGCAGAGCAGGCCGCATTCGATAGTACACAGATCCAAGATGCGCCTATGGTTTCGAAGATATTGTGTGCATCTCCCCTGTCGATTACGATATGTCAAGGACTGCAAGAGACGACGATGGATAAGGGATAGTGTTTATTCTAGAACCATTTGGCTTGTAACCCCTCACCACACTAATTCTCCCCCACGTTACATTGGGTCATCGATGCCGCGTTGAAACCCAGATCTCTCCGCCGAATAAGGTAGGTAAACCATAATCTACTTTTGACCTCGCCCATAACACTCGCGTTGGTATCACAATAAGCACGGAAACCTTACCCCTCCCATCCTGATACCCAGGTGCTTACACACCCACGCAGATGAACCTGTCAAGATAAGCCTTGGGCTGTTGAGGGACGTCAAAGATGTTTATACACCATAACACATCTGTTTATTTGTTCCTGTCCGCTGGTCGGGTCGGGGTAGCCATTTCCCAAGAGGAACAGCATGTCGCGTGAGTCTGGGCAGGTTCATGCTCCCCCGCCCCAGATTGACATTGAGGCAAACGTCCATCGTTGTCAATCGAGACTAACTTGGCAGGTGTCAAGCGATAGACGCATGCATGTTGCTTTTTATGGTTCATTTACCTACAACTTGAGCCAGTTAAGACAACTACTATTCGTACCTCGCATACACTAGGACTCTAATATCGCAGTTCTTTTGTCATACTATGCCATGTTCTGCTCTACAACTTGCCACCGGCCCAGGCTCGGGTTCGGGTTCGGATTGTTATTAGTACCGCCGCGTGGACTCCAAGACCTCGGTAGGAGTGGAGTGATTAGGTAGGTAGGTAGGTAGGTAGGTAGGTACCAATCGCAACTCGAACTGTGTGTTTCACTAGGTAGGTGGCATACCCCAGCTAAGATGCCGTTTATGCTTGTGTGATATACACTTCTCTCCTCTCTCCTCCATGTCCATGATCAGGTACGGGCTCCGGTGGAGGCGTAACTCGAGGAGGATCTCCCAGTTTGAGGGGAGATTGAGTGACGAATCCCCTACAAAGGTAAGATTTATCGTGTCAGAACAAGTTCTCGATCTGACCTATCATAAATCTCCTTAAAAAAAAAAAAAAAAAAAAAAAAAAAAAAAAAAAAAAAAAAAAAAAAAAAAAAAAAAAAAAAAAAACTTACGCGCATGCACTCGACTTGGCAATCACCTCTCCCACCGGCGTGTACCCCAGGCATCCGTAACATGCGCAGACCTACAGCCGTTCGTTGTTAGTCTAGCAACTTGTCCATGATGACCTACCAGGTAGGCTTGCTTGGCATGTTGGGGAATTGTGGAAATATCATACCCCATCGCGACCGCCAGATATGCACCCAAAAATCTCATTTGCGCCTTTCGGATTCAGGAAACACGCCGTGTTATCCATGATCTCTTTGCAGTTGTCGTTTCCATTGTAATCGCACGGGCCGTAGTCGATTGTCGGAGCCGCCAGTGCTACCGTGGCGGCCATGAGGAACGAGAAAGTCGAGCAGCGCATCTTTGAGTGATTTGGAGAGGTAATTATCGAGAGGTCTTGATCTTGGAGAAGAAAAAAAAACTAAAACATACAAGATCAATTGGGGTAAGAATGGAGGCGAGATATATGTAGGGTAGGATCTTGTCCAATATTAGCAAGGGTTTTGGGGTAATTAGGTACTAAAGGGTGAGGGGAGAAACAACTCTTGATATTTGGCACATCATTCCCCTCATTCTTAATATCCATCGAATGGATATATTGCCGGGTTGGGATGCTAATATATTTACTCGGTACTTGCCGAGCATTTGGCGAGTCCGGGTATTGAGACGGCGGCCCAGAGTTCGGGATGATCAGTGGAAGAATGCATGGAAGCATTGGTACCTATTGCCGCCGGTTTATCAGCCACTATATTGAATGGTTCCTGGCATATCTCAGGCTCCGTGCCTTTCGGCCTAGGCACCTAGGTAGGTCAATAGCTGCTGACAGGTCGAGGAACTCCTACCGTGTTTTTCTCTTTCCTATCACCTCCCACGTAATAATCTCGAGCACTCAGCATCTACCAAGGTAGGTAGGTTGTTAGTGCACTGAAATCCGTAAATCTTCATCAAAAAGCAGACCCGCCAAGCAACGATGGTTCTCATTGCCTTTGACGGCATTGCTGCACTGGGTATCTACCTACCTACCTACCTATTCCTCCGTTGAGTAACTACCTAGATACTTAGGTAAGTAGGTATGAACTTGAAATAAAACAAAGCATCCATGCACTGAAGAGGAGGGATATATTTGGAGTAAAGTGTATAGACGTTATGGCAGGATCAAAATAACTAAAAACCCTCAATAATAAAAAAAAGTGGCAACTGTTGAGTTCCACAGTGTCTTAATTCTCCAGGATCGTTCTGAGATTTTTTTTTTGGGACATCGTGCTCAAGTCTTGTATTTAGGTAGGTATTCAAGGGGCCGCTATGCTCAGGCTCCTGGCTCAAGCAGAAAGCCAACGCTTCTGTCTGCAAACGTGTCAATACAGCTCATGAGCATCACTTGCGCTCTTATTGTTGCTGTCGCGCTAATGTTGATGATGAAGATGACGCAGGTTCAGATTTGGCCATGAAATCTGTCATTTTGGGAGAGGCGGCGCGTGATAAAGCACGTTCCATGCTTGGTTAAATATTTCTCTAGCTAAGAGTGAGAGTGGCTTCTAGGCAGGGGGGCGCGAAGATGCCTAAGTAGCCACAAACCGCATCATTACCTGATTCCACTGATTCAGAGGACAGAAACCATTACGTACGGTTGTCATTCGGGAAACACCCACCCTTTGGCGTCAATTACCACCATTTTCCACGGCAGGACTTGACACTTTCTTGGCCAGTCAGCCTTCAGGAATCCCAAGTCAGTTTGCCCGAAGTGAACTGGCGCGATGTTTGATATGAACTGTGGCGTCTTGAGCCCTAGGTTTCTGGATCCCTAGCTCAAGAACTCACCTCATTTATTAGGGAGAGTGCGGCGGTGTTGACGGAGCTTCGGGGCGATTATCGATTCCGAAAAGACAAAATTCTATGCAATGTATGTACAGCAGGTAAGGGACCTAGCCAACTTGTGCAGCTTCGAGTGTCGCACGTTCATCTTTCCACGGAACCAGTCTGAGAAAGGGGATGGAGAAAAGGGGGGGGGGGGGAGTGCACAGACCCCATGCACCGCAGCCTCCCTTGTGATGGCTTCCAGTTCGCCCATCCCCAATCTGGCTAGTCTGGCCCGTAATTGGCAAAGAGCAGAGAAGCCGGCCTCAGAGGAACTTTTGTCTTGCGGTGAGATTGCAATGTTCATTGGAGATAGGTATACAAGGTAAACGGAATGCTCATCAGACAGCGCCGTGGCTGTTGCCAGCTGGAAGAGGCGCACGCTGATCCAGGGGCAAACACAGTGGTCTGTTCCAGAGGAATACCGGTCAGATGGGAAGCTAACCAAACATCGCCTGACGGCGTCCGGGGAAGAAGCGACCCTGGCATCCGATAGGCAGCGGTCAGGGACCAGAGCGCGGCCTGATTGGCTGTGGCGTGTTTAATGTGACAGAAAACGTCCGCTGTGGCGCAAATCTTCAGCAGCGAGTGGGAGATGAGAAAGGTGATGGGAGGAAAGCATCTCGCCAGAAACAGAAAGCGCATTGCTTTTTTTCCCGCCCGCCGTCTTCCGGTTTGACCATGAGATTATTTTCTGGGCGGCTCCTGCAGAGGAACCGTGCTCTCGTTTTTGCCACTGTTATTAATAGGCAATCCCGTTGCCTTCAAGTCGCTCTCCACCTCACCGTCTGTCTGCCTACGGGTTCTGCTGAGGACATGCAGGGAAGTACACGGTCCCTGAATCCGCGTCCGAGTCCATCGCCATGGCCCCACCACTCGCTCCGAGGTCCGCCGCCGACGCGGTCACGCCGGCAGCAAAGGAAGACATCTCGGGCACCATTGTGGCCTGCGCCTCAGTCATGCTATCGCTCTCCACTCTGGTTGTAGGGCTGCGCTTCTACGTCCGGGGGAAGATGCTCCGCGCCATTGCTAGCGAGGACTGGTGTATTCTAGCCGCTTGGGTAGGTACCTTTAGCTCCCGGGGCAGGTCTCCAGCGCGGAGTCGTGGCGAACCGCTAGCATCAATGCTGACATTGGCAACTCAGGTTTTCACGGCTGCCACCTCGATTGGCGCGATCAAGGGTGCGTCTCACGGGCTTCATCATTGACGACTGTCATGACTAACATGGCGGGTGCGTTGCGTTGTTTGTAGAGGCTCAGGTGGCCTTGGGCCGTCACCAAGAGGATGTTCCCGCGGAGAACATGATGACTTTTTTCAAGGTACGCTTTTGCAATCCTCAATAGGTATCTTGCCCCGCCGTTGGCAACAGACCAGGGGAAAACAATACAACGGTGAGCACATGCTGACCAGTGGCCGGGACATCACGGAACGGATGGATGCAGATCACTTTCTTCAAGACATTGTTCTACAACCTCAGCCTCTGCCTCACCAAGCTTTCCATCCTGCTTTTGTACCTGCGAGTGTTGAAGACGTATGACTACGTCCGAAAGGCCATGTGGGCGACGCTTGGCTTCGTCGCCGTGTACACCGTGGTGCTGCTTGCCCTTTACTTCACCATTTGCGTTCCGCTCAACAGGATGTGGGATCGCTCGGTTGAGGGATACTGCCACCCCGACGCCGTGTGGTGGACGATGACCTACATCCACATTGTCACCGACTTTGTCATCTTTCTGCTGCCCATCCCCGTCATGGTGACAATGACGATCCCGGCGATCCAAAAGGCCGGCCTTTTGTTTGTCTTTTGCGTTGGATTCTTGTAAGTAACGCCATGATCCGGTTGAAAGGGGAGATGCTGACTTCGAAACAAAAAAACAACAGCGTTTGCATTATTTCGATTCTTCGCGCCGTATGGCTGAATCAGCTCTACCTCAAGCCCGATGTGACGTGGCGGATGACGGACATCTCCAACTGGTCCACCGTCGAGATCAACATCGGCGTTGTTTGCGCGTGCATGACGACGCTGAGGCCCCTATTTCACAAGGTGTTTCGTCCTTTGATCAATCAAATCTCTCCACCCCGCCAGGAGGAGCCGGCCGGCCCCGTAAACCGGCCTCCCACGATTGGCTCCTCCCCGCTCAAGGCAATTCGAGCCCGTGTCTTGTACTCGATGGGGCGCCCAACATTTATGGAGGTCAACAGCCTTACGACAGTGAACGAGTTGGATACCGTTGGCAGCACCACGCGCGGCAAGACAGGAAACAGCGATGGCAAAGACGCCTCGGGCAAATCGGGGTCTGCAGTCGAGGAAGTAGTCACACCACCAAAAAAGGCACAAGCAAATCAATGAGAAAAAAAAAAAAAAAGGGAGAGAAGAAGATTTACAATTAGAGCCCGCTTGTAATATATACCTATACACCTACCCAGGTGCCTTCCTACCTAGGTACCTACTGCTCGTCTTCACCCTTGTTTTTCGTCTTTTTCAGTTCCAAGCATCGATGATGATATCGGCGGCCTTGACATGTTGAGGTCTGGTTAGCACATGTCACTTCAACTTTGTAAGACAAATGAAAATGTGTTGGATGACTCACCTTCTCCCCGACCGCATACGCGGTGGCGCTGAGATGTGCGGACGGAAGAAACGGCATGACGCTCATGTCGACCACCCTCAGCCCCTTGGCGCCGTGGACCTTGAGATCCGGCCCAACAACGCCGCCCTTGGGCTTGGGCATCATGGCGGCCGTGCAGCACGGGTGCATAAAGGAGAGGAAGCTCTGCTGCTTGACGTAGCCGCGCAGGGCTTCGTCGTCGGCCGCCACGGCGGCGCCGGGCCCGATCTCGGTAGCACCGTGCTGCTGCATGGTTGGCGTGCTTAAAAGCCCGCGGAGGAAGCGCACCTGGGCCAGGTGGATGTCAAAGTCGACCGGGTTGGTTCCTGCGCGGTAGTCGAGAATGGGCTGCGCCAAGTGGTCTGCGAGATCGAGGCGGACCGTCCCGCGGCTGAGGGGGTGGAGCAGGAACGACCACGCGGTTCCCGGCGCCTCCGAGGTGGCCCAGGGGGTTTCCAAACTGGGCGCCTCGGGATTCTCGAGCAGGTCGGCCAGGACGTGAAGTTGCTGCCTGTAGCCGGCAATCATGGCGGGATCGGACCGGACGTCTGGGGGGAGGTAGGGAGCGACATCGCTATGGCCGGCAGCCATGCGGCGGATCCTTTGCGTGATGTTGCGGTACTGAGAGGTGATATGGGGCAGGGAGACGTAGATGGCACTGTTGCCGCCTGCCAGGGTGTACGGGCCCTGCGCCGTGGGCTGGTTGAAGGCAGCCGTCGCCTCGGCCTTGAACGTGGCGTTGTTTGCCATCTCGGAAGGCAAGGGGAAGTAGTCGTAGGGCTTGCTGTAGTTCCAGGTGACCGGTGGTCCGGAGTGGTCCTGAAGATTCGAGCCGACGCCGGGGAGATCGAGGACGACGGGGATCCCGGCATTGTTGAGGAACGAAGAAGGGCCGATGCCGCTCCTCTGCAGCACCGTTGGCGTGTGGAGCGCACCCGCCGACAGGATAACCTCGCCGGTCACAGTCACGTTGAACAAGTGGTTGTCGGCCAGGGACCGAACCTCGACCATCGGCGGACCGCTCTTCGGACCGTTGGGATACACAACCCGGACGACCTGGTGCTTGACGAGGAGATCATAGTTTGCCCTCGGCTGCACGTTGGCGTAATGCCCGAGCCCGGCGTGCGACCGCCGTCCCGTCACTGGGTGCTGCGAGGCGGGAACCCAGCAGACTCCCTCCTTGTCGCCGCCGGCGCATTCCTTGGGCCGCTGGATGCCCAGCTCGCCCCACGCCGCCCCGAGCACGCCCTGGTCGGCCCACTGAAAAGATGCGAACGTCGAATAGATGGGGCCGGAGCCTCCGTAGGCCGACACGTCCCACGTGTAATTGTAACGCTGGGCGATTGCCGGGGACGGCTCGGTAAAGGTGACGCTCTTCTTGAAGTAGGGGTAGATCCCATTCCAGTTCCAGTCACCCGATCCCGACAAGGTTGCCCACCCGTCGTGATCGAAGCGAGAGCCGCGATCGAAGAACATGCCGTTTACGGCGCTGCTGCCGCCAAGAACTTGGCCCGCCTGCACGAAAGCCGTGCTGTTACCCATCTCGGGATTGGGAAGGGATACAAAACTCCATGCCGGGGGGGCATCCGGGGCCGGTGTGATCCAGTCTGTCGGCGGGTCAAAGACGCCCGGCGTGGACTGGGCGACGTCGCCGTACTCAATCACCAGCGTGTTTTCTATTTGTTTTTAGAAAAAGTGTCAGCCATCACATGGTAGATGTAAAAACTGTGACCACTGTGACTTTTTTTTTTTTTTTTTAAAAAAAAAAAAAAAGAAAAAGGGATACGGCAACTTGCACTTACTCGAGCTTAATGCTTCGGTTAGACGGTTAGCAACCGTAAGGCCGCTGGTCCCTCCGCCAACCACGACAAAGTCATAGCTTGGTCGAAGCTGCGAGACTTGCCGCTTGAAGCTTGCGTTTGGGACAGACGCCGCACTCGTCACGGCGGCGAGCGACACAAGGGTAGCTCTGAGTAAACCCATTTTGATGCGGCAGCTGGTATTTCCGGAGATGGGTTCTTCGGATGGGCGAGGAAGGAAACTCTGAGTGGCCAACCGACGAGATGATCCATCTTTATAGAACCGTCCAGATGAAGGCGGGACCAACCCGCCCCTCCCCCTTCAACCCCCCCAATCCTTCACGCCCCAATCCTTGTTGGTGAGGGGAAAAGCTAGGTACCTATCCAAACTCGGTAGGCTTGGCTTGGCGGTGTAAAAATAAAGAAAAAATGGTATGGTGTTTTACGACAGCGCGGTGTGGCGATGGCTGGTAATCCTCTCAAAAGAGGCTAGTATGGATGCAACAGCCCACGTTTGGCTGCTTCATGGCTGGGATGCTGACCCTTGGTAACCTATAGGGGGGCAATAGCAGCCATGTCGCCAGCCAATCCCGGCTCAGCTCTAGGTACCAGAGGCCGGGAATCACAAACTCCGCAAGTTTTACTATTGGCTTGTGGCTTCTGTAGTTTGCGATCGGGGCCACGTTTTTTCGGCAGTTGCCATCCGAGAGAAAATGATAAACAATAATCGAAACAATATGTCGCCGAAATTGGCCAATCGAGGCGAAGGGGTACTGTACGTTGATCTGGCCATCATCACAAGCAAACAGAATCGGATGATTTTTTGGGAAGTATGTAATAATTTGGTAAAGGCTGGGGTGTTAGATCGAGGTCAGGGGCCATACAAGTACGATAACCCAATAAGGTACGCATTTTTGCTAAACCTCCTCAACAAATGGTCAGTTGACTCCACCGGCAAGGCAAGACCCAGTCAAGCATGCCATTCCAAGACTCTACTACAGCTAGAGGGACCCAATTTCTCGGCGTCATCTCTGCTACGCCCTTTTTGGAGAATGGTGCGGTAAATGCCAAAGTCGCATTGCGTTCCGCGTTGAGTAATGGTGAATAGAAAAGACAGGAGGCTTGCTAGATCCAGCGACATGATTACCAGTAATGATTCGTTCCTCAATCTCAGACCCAGCTGTTATGTGGGCCATTAGAAAACAAAACGATTCAGAGACCAACATGTACAGCACTGATCATGATGCAGTTTGGCCTGAAAGCATATATATAAAAAAGAAAAAAAAAATAGTCTGGCCAAGCGATAAACCAAGGTATATCATGACAAAATATCTTCACCTCTTGACGTCCCCATCAGCAGCAGATCCACTCGAGGCCTCAGTAGCACCCTCCTGGTCCTCGCCCCACCGTTCCTGCGCAGTCCAAAGCTGGCTGTACAACCCCCCGTTCTCCAACAGCTCCTTGTGTGTCCCCTGCTCCACCACGCTCCCCTCGCGCAGGACAATAATCAGATCAGCATCATAGATAGTCCTCAACCTGTGCGCAACAAACACGCTCGTCCTCTTGGATTCGGCGCGCCTCAAAATCTCATTAATGTTGCTCATCAGCGCCTGTTCGGTATGCGTATCCAGAGCGCTGGTAGCCTCGTCAAAGAACAAGAGAGGCGGATCCTTCAAGATCAATCTCGAAACGGCCAACCTCTGCTTCTCCCCGCCAGAAATCATCAGACCGCGCTCGCCAACTTTTGTCTGGTACCCGTGCGGCCACGACTCGATCTTATCGTGGATCTGGGCCTGGCGGGCAGCCGCAAAGACCTTGTCTGCAGGAGCATCGAGGTCGCCGTAGCGAATGTTGAGCTCAACAGTGTCGTTGAACAGAGGGGTATCCTGAGGAACGACGCCGATAGACTTGCGCAGGGACATCAGAGTCACGTCGCGGATGTCTTGGTCATCGATCAATATGCGACCCGACTGAGCATCATACGAACGGAACAAGAGGCGGAGCAGCGTGGACTTGCCGCAGCCGGAGGGCCCCACAACAGCCACCTTCTTGCCGGCCGGGATAGTCAGACTGAGGTTGCGGAGAATCGGGCGGTCCTCGTAGTAACCAAAGTTGACATTCTCAAACTTGATCTCGCCACCCCTGGACAAAACAAGAGGCTTGGCATCCGCCTTCTCCTTGATCGAGACATTGACCTTTTGAAGGTTGAACAGAGTCTCCATGTCCAAAAGAGACTGGCGGAGCTCGCGGTAGACGGAACCCAAAAAGTTGAGGGGGACGGACAATTGAAAGACGAGCTGGTTGATGAGGACCAGGTCACCAACCGACAGGGTCCCCGCGACGACGCCCTTGGCGCCAAGCCACATCATGATGGTCAAAGCCGACGAGAAAATGATGTTCTGGCCAGAGTTGAGGAACGCCAGAGAGGTGGCAACCTTGATGGAACTCTTCTCATACTGCTGGAGCGCCTTGTCGTATCGACCAATCTCGTACTTTTCGTTGTTGAAGTACTTGACCGCCTCGTAGTTGATGAGCGAATCAACGGCCACGGTCGACGCCTTGTTGTCAGCGGCGTTGGCTTGCCTCCGGAACTTTGTGCGCCACGCCGTCGTCCAGATGGTAAAAGCCGTGTAGGCCGCCATGGTGCTAGCGGTAATTGCCGCAAATTCCCAACCAAATTGGTAAGTCAGGATGCCGCAGACCATGGTGATCTCGAGCGCCGTGGGTACGATGTGGAAGACCATGCTGGTGAGCAGGAAGCTGATGCCCTTGGTACCGCGGTCAATGGCCCTCGTAAGCCCACCGGTCTGCTTCGAGAGGTGGAAACTCAGATCCAGGTTCAGCAGGTGCCCAAACGTCTTGGTCGCCACTCTTCTTATAGCCTTTTGCGCCACCGAGGAGAAGACGGCGTTGCGCAGCTCTTGCGAGACCACTGCTCCGATCCTCGCGGCGCCGTATGCGAGGATCATGGCTCCCGCCACCGTCGTCACGGTCCCGCCGGTTGCGGCAAAGTCGACATTTAACGAGTCCACAATCTCGCGGAAGTAGAACGGCACATTGACGTTGAGCACCTTTGCGCCGACCAGCAGGCCGAGCGCGAGGAGCACGCGCGTCTTGTCTCCCCAGCTGTCCTTGGGCCAGAGGTACCGTGACAGGTCCTTCATGATTGCCCAATCCGCCTTTCGCTGGTCTTGCGCGCTCTTGTCAACCGCTGCCAGGGGATCGAATGTTGCCGGAGGAGTCTTGCCCTTGCCCGTTCCGACCGCCCTGCCCTGCTGTGCCGGTGTGGGCTGGGTCGCTTCGGCAGGAGGACCTCGAGGACCCCATCGTTTCGGCGCTGTCGTGTGGAAGATTGCTCGTAGCGAGGAAGAAGTAGCTATTCGAGATATCGTAGACGGGGTGCCGAGACGTGCACCGTACGGTTGACGGTGGATGCTGTATGCGCCTTGCACGCGCAGTAGAGGCGTTGCGGCTGCCGCGCCTCGACGAAAGGTAGCGGATATCATGATGGCTGGTTCAGAGGCTCTGTGGGAGCAGAGAAGAACATTTTCGGCGCAAATCTCGTCGGTCGAAGCGTGGGGATTTAAAGGTCGCGGCCGACCGCACAAATGGCGCGCGGTGCCGGGATTCGGATGCTCGACGATGCGGAGGGTTTTAGCGCATTGGCCCAAAGATTATTTTTACTGATCAATTGGGGGTTATGGGGGGTGCGTTGCAGGTTTGCGGGAGGGAATTTGGAAAGGTGCTATAGAGTGTTGGCAAAGAGTGGAAGGGTTCGCGTGGGTGTATCTACTCACGAACCCAGAGGAGAATTTAGTGGTTCTAGAACAAATGTCGAAATTGACGGCCCTGAGCTCGCCAGAGTGACTGATGAGCTTTGGAAGCCGAAGCGTTGCTGGACCGGTGGGGTTTACAATGATGCAATGTGGAGCTCCCGCCACGCCGAAGCTGAGACACAGCCACACCCGCTCATGCATGTGTCCATCTGTGGCTTGCACAAAGCTTCAAGTGCTGGAGCCGATGTCCTGGCTCATCGGAAAGAGCAACCGCGCTTGTTTCAACACCGGTCGACTTCCCCCAAAGTTTCTGCAGGCGCGCAACGCTCAGGCTCTGATTTTCGGGACGTCTCAGCTGTTACCGAGGCTAGTGGAGAGGGTCGTTTTTACTATGTAAAATTTAGAGTTCATTAACAGAGGAACAAGTTCAACGATTGCGGGGTTGGATGGAGCCAAAATTTGAGACGCCGACATTTGATGAGGAACCGTGCCATGTACAAATGGAAGGACCGAGACACGCGACCGATGCTGATTGCAACCGACGTCGACCTCAAGGTTTGATGCGAATCAACTTAACGCAACATCCTGACGGGGCAATCTGCAACGTTCGCCGGACCTTGAACTCGTGCTTGCCACAACAGAACACAGGGAGTTAAAACTCACATACCACAAAACAAAAGGAAAGGTGAATAAATCGACCATATCATGCCCATGCAAAAATATATATAAAAAAAAAAAAAAAAAAATCGCCAACACCAATCACTACCTCCGAAACTGCACTAGATAATGAGGAATGAGAACTCAACTCAGTTTCCCAAAACAAACTCCTTCGCAATGCAAAAATGCAGGCGGCTATGTATGTGTGTACCAAATATACAAGAAACAAAACCAAAGCATGAAGAGAAGAAAAATTTAAAAAATTGCTGGCCGGCTATGCAAGTAAACCAACACGAAAAAAAAAAAAAAAAAAAAAAAAAAAAAACCATTTTCCTGTTTGTTTTTGTACTACAACCCCCACCTCCCAGCTTCCACTAATAGGTAGTGAGACTTCTTAAACTGCCAACCCCTCATAAGCCCTCTCAACCATCCTGCTCCCCATCCCGGGCAACATCCTCAACTGCGCCAACGAGGCCACCCGGCTGCCCTCGTCTCCCTTCTCCCCTCTAAGGTTGAGACAATCCACCAAGTCCTGCGCCTTTTTGTTTCCAAATCCATGTAGGCCCTTGATCTGCAACAAGTCCCTCGAGTTCACAATCTCCAGCAACTTTTTGGTTTTGGGCGAATTCTCGGGCATTACGTTCTCCTTATCCTCTTCTGCCTCGACAACAACCCTGCTCCTCTTTTTGGGCCGGGCCGGCTCCGTTCTTCCCAGTTTGGCTTTCAGTTTCTCAATCTTGCCTATCAACTTGGCCTGACCGGGGAAATAAGGCAGCGCCATCTCATAAAACTTTAGCGCGGCCTCGTCGTCGCCCAGCTCCTTGGCTTGGCGCGCCTGGAGGAGAAGTCGCAAACCTTCGGAGCGGCTGTCGTCTCCCGTGCGCGCGTCGTTCTCTACACGGCGCTCGAGGGCTTCGAGGCGGCGCTTGACCTCGTCGCTTATTTCTGTGGTCTGTACCGAGATGACGACGGGTGGATCATCGGCTACGGGTGCGGTTTCGGCGGCACGGGAAGCCAGGATCGCGGCGACCTTCTTCTCCACCATCGCTTCAATCTGCTCGGCCGAGATGGAGAGTTGGGGTTGCTTGGGCTGCAGAGCAGGGCGAGACGATGGTTGGAGAGTGCGGCGCGCAAGCTTCGACGGACGAGCGCCGATGATTTCGGCGAGCACTTCGGGTGCACGCTTTGGTGGCGCGGCCCGGTTGGCCGTAGGTGTAGACCTCTTGTCAACGAACACGCTGAAGGCCTTGGCCGGCTTGTCAGCCTTTTCCATCTCGGCCGCTTTCGCGGCGAGAACGGCGCCGGTGTGCACGTTGTGCGCGTTGGCGAGAGGCCGCAACGGTTGGCGGGACATGGCCCCCCCCAGCGCTGAGGGTGCGCGGGGAGCGGGAGCCTGGGGCTTGTACACCACCTCGTTCTCGACCGCGCGGACTTCGATGCGCTTCGCCCGGGAGCTGACGTTGAGACTGCTGAGGGTATCGAGATGGTAGCTTCGCAACGGGGCAAGATTGAGAATCATGATAGTGATGCCGTTGTTCTGCCCCAAAGACAGAATGCGAGTCATCTTGGACTCGCGGTACGGAATGCGCTTGTCACCTCGCGATATCGCATCGATGCACTGGCTGAGCACAAAGAGGCTCTTGTTGATTGCTGCTGATTCGATCAGTCTCTCCTTGCCGTTGTCTGTTCGCCGGTTATCTTCCGAGCCGGCCAAGTCAATGCAAGACGCAGTGCTCTCCCTGACGGCCCGCCCAGTCGTCTGTGTCACCTTGACCCGCAGGATGGCATGACTTCTGCTGCTATGAGCATTCAGCTTCGTCGCAGCAGTGACGCGGTTCTTGTTTGCCTCCATGTATAGCCTCTCAAAATCTTTGAGATCCTCGCATGATCGCTCCGACAACCCAACCACAACCGTCTTGCCATCTTTCTCGCGCAGCGGCAAGCCGGATGGGGTCCGCTTGTCTGGTGCTTCGAGAAGATCGTAGACCTTGTCATTGTAAATCTCGTAGTACGATAGCGCAACCTCGACCGTCGTGTCGCCGCTGGTGTCCTTTGCAATCTTCCTCCCTCGGCGGAAGACGTTGCTGAGAAGCCTGGGAATCACTCCACGCTCCGCAAGTCTGAGGCCGCCGCGCATTGTGTGCGTCTTGCCAGTTCCCGTCACCCCGTAGGCAAAGATTGTCACATCCAAGCCTTGGAAGAGCGACTTTACGTGTGGCGCCACTGTTTGCAGAGGTTAGCATGTCAATTGGGCGTCAAACAGTCGGCCAATGCCCCTCAGGGTGGGTCATGCCTTCGGAAGTAAACAAAGACTCCTGGGAAGTGGCTAGGTCGTAGACGCTGTTAAATGCAAACGAAAACTCTTCAGCTTCGTTTTTGGGATTCGGGATCCTGACTAGCGTCGTCGCTTTGTCTTCGGCGACGCTGTCCGCGCGCACGATGACGTCCTTGTCGAGCTCATTTTCGAGGAGAGGGCGTATCCTGGCGACAACACGGACCGACATCGTTTTTGAATCAAGATCCTGCGAAATGACATCAACGGGGGGACGGCGTCTTTGGGGGCGGATTAGGTTGCCGGAGGCGGATCGAGGAATGGAAGGGAATGACAAGTTGACAGGCTCGTCGCGTGACGTTGCACTTCAATGGCTTCTGCAAAACCGAGCTGTGCGGTGGTTCTTGCAAAGTCTCGGTTGTTTTGGCGTGAAGCACCACGCAAATCAGCCAGCAATCACCGGGGCAACAGCGATGGGGTCCACTGGGTAAGCCCTGCACCTCAGCGTGGGGCGGGCCGGTTTTCAATGGCTGGGTCTGTGCTGAGTGTGCTAGTGGGCGGGTGGTTCAACGCTGCCATCCCGTCCAAGCTTCATCCTGCGCCAAGCAGGGAATGGAATTTCCCGGGACCTGCTTTTTATGTTATTTTTTGCATCGTCACCGGACTCTTTCTCAACCTTCACATTCTTTGTTGGCGGTCGTCACACGCAACCATGCGCGGCCAATCGCCCCTCATAAGGGCAACGAGAAGCGCAAGATTTTCAATACCGGCCAGACAGCAGCTGCACCCAGCAAGACCGAGCTTCGTGTGCTGGCAATGCAGGTCCATCCAGATTAGCGCAGCCCCCACTAACCGGCCGGGCCCCGATGCCTTCGACGCCGGCCGCAACGTCGAGGATGCTCAGTTCGAGGTGCTTGGAGCTCCGAGCTCTCTGCTCTCGGTCTCGCTTTCCGCTTCCCAGCGACTGTACACAAGGAGAGGCACGCTGGTGTCGGTAGCAGGCAAGGTGGAAAATGTACGCACCCTAGACTCGAGTCCTCTTCCATACATGCCCCTCCATGGCCGAGCTCGACACCAGAGCTTGATGCTAACACGCCACCTTTGCTCTGTAGGCAAAATCCACTCTCACCCTCCTCTCCCCGTTACGCCGCGCTCTCCTCGGGATCCCGTTCCTCTACCAACGCATCATCTCGACGACCCCAATCACCGCCTTAATAGCTACCAAGTCTCCCGGCACAACCTTCTCGGTGTTGCACCTCGATGGCACCACCGACTGGATGATCGCGCAGAGGAACGCTCTCCTCGCATGGACGGGACACACCTTAAAGCCGGCGCCTCGTGTCCAGCCCGGCTTGTCTCTGGCGCATTGGGGTAACACGTCCCTCACCGGTCGAGGATTGGCAGCCCTCAGTGCCCCCGGACAGATTTACGACTTGGTATTGAAGGAGGGCGAGGAGATTGTTCTACATCCCTCGCATGTCGTGGCGTACTCAATCACCAAGCATGCGCCTCAGCCGTTCCGCCTCAAGAGCGTGCGGTTTGGTTTCCAGATACCGGCTGTCCCGAGCTCCATCCAGGCCGCTTCGGCAAGATTGATGCCTGATGGAGTTGCAAAGTTCTGGAATGCCATGCGGGGTACGGGCACATACAAGGCTGTCGCGCGGCTGCTGTATTCGCTGCGCACGGCCATGAGGCGGTCCATTTGGGGAGACAGACTGTTCCTGCAGTTCCAGGGACCAAGGACCATCTTGATGTCGAGCCGCGGGGTAAGAGTCAGGGATGTGTTGACAAGGGACGACGTCAATGAGATTGCGGATACCGAGGCGGGCGTTGTGCCCAGGGCGATTGAGATCGCGAGCACGCCCAAAGTCGACGAGATCAAGAGAACGGAGAAGCCGGTGACGATCCATATTGCTAGCGTCAAGGGCGATGGAAAGGTCTCCTTTGAGGAGGCCACAGACTTGAAGCAATTTGTCAAGCAATGACAGTAGTGCCTAACGAATCGCATAAAATTTTCTTTGCCTTATTTTTTTACTGTCCTCGTAGAAAAAGACTCCTCCGTAACAATAGGTATCTGCCTACCTGGATGGGCATCGATGTGGCTGTGACTTGTTATCCGTGGTGTTCCTCAGGATACTGGGCGCCAACCCATGGCCATCATTCCAAACAGGATTATCATGGATAATCATCAAACATGGCCAAAAAAAAAAAAAAAAAAAGGGGGTTATTGAGCAGGCGCAATTTGGCAAATTGTGGTCAAGTATTAGAGTAGTTCCTCTTCTTCTTCCCGATGAGGCCTCAACGAATTGGTCAGCTGAAGCGAGAGCTGAATGAGGAAGTTGGCGCTGCTGTGGATCCGCGCATCACAGCCCACAATATGTGTGACCATTCACCATTTGGAGAGTGGCCCTGCGGCCGTTATTACACTGCTGGTCCCCCGAGCGGGTCTGTCTGTGATCTCCAGTCCCAACAAATGTTTCATCAACGAAACGGCTGACTGACTGTTCCACGAGAAACCTGCATTCGTTTTGCATCTTTATTTTTCTTTTGTATGTGATATTCGTCTTCAATATGCATTTCTATTTTATTATTCCATTTTAGAGCTTCTTTATTCGCAATGAGCCCTTCGGGCCCGCGATCTTCACCGACTTGAGCTCTCCTTTTATTACATTGCCGCCACTCATTAAAACAAATCTGTCACCTTTTCAGCAATTCTCACCATCAGTTTTTTTTATCGCCATGGGGGGTTTATTTATCGTTCCGATTCCCATAGCAGTTCCCCTCATTCTCATCATTCTTTTTCTTATGCCGGCCGTGCCTCTATCATGGCCGCCACTTCTTATTTACACCATTTACACGGGGAGGAGGCGGGACAAGAAACCGCCTCGGGATATTGCCAAGGATTGCGGCAGCTGTATCGGGCTCACCATCATAATTCCGTGGGTTACCGTCATTGTCCTGTGGTTGATGTGCGTGGCTCAACTGCTCTACTTGCCATTTTACTTGGCACGACTGGTGAGGTCGCTCATCGGCCTGCCGGGTGAGGTTTATCACACGTTTCTCCTGTTGCGGGCCTGGCGCCAGCAGCAACAACAACAGCAACCACAACAGGAACGGCCAACACAAACCACGAACAAAGATACCAAACCTCAGACTCGGCGAGAACCAAAACGATACACATTCACCATCCTCCCCAACCCAACCTCGATCCGCATACTCACCCTCCACCCCTCCCCTTCCCTCACCGCCCCGCTTGAGGGTTCCCTCGCCATCTCCAACCTAAACGACAGCCCGACCTACGACGCCTTATCCTATACCTGGACTACCGACGACTATGATCCAAAGGTAGAGCATCATCCCGCGGTCTCATCAATCCCATCCTGCATAAACCTCTTTTCTTCCTTCTTGTCCTCCTCTTCCTCCTCATCCTCATCCTCGTCCTCTTCCCCTGTGCTCGCCCCCTCCCCGCTCACCATATCACCCAACTGTGCCCTCGCCCTCCGCCGTCTCCGGCACCCATCACGGCCGCGCAAGCTCTGGATAGACGCAATCTGCATCAACCAGCACGACCTCGCCGAGCGCGCCTCCCAGATCCCCCTGATGGCGCGCATCTTTTGTTCGGCCCGAAAGGTCGCCGTGTACACGGGCGAGTCCGACGGCGAGACGGATTCGCTCTTTGACTGGCTCAACGACATCGACCTGGACAAGTTATCCGTCCTGCCCGCTCGGTCCTTCCTGACAGACCGGGCGGGTGCTGGCTGGTTGGGCCAGCACGGGGAGGACGTGACGGTCAGGCTCGAGTACGGGATGAGGGTCGCGCGCGGATGGGTGGAGCGGTTCCGGAAGTGGGGCAGCGATCTGTGGGCGATATACTACCTCAGGCGGATTCCGAGGCGGCCCGAGGAGCCGAGGGAGCTGAGAAAGGTGCTCAAGAGGTACTTTAGCAGGAGGTGGTTCAGGCGGGTCTGGGTTCTGCAGGAGGTTTCGCTGCCGGACCTGGGGAGGGTGGAGATCCTGTGCGGGGGGAAAAAGACGACGGGAGAGCGGGGGATGCATCTGTTGGGCATGCTGATGAAGGAGACGGGGGCTGGTATTTCAGCTGGGGAGGAGCTAAAGGGGATGGAGGATGTTTGGAGGTTTTTTGTCTTGTTGAGGCAGAGGCTGCCGGGTAGGCAAAGAGAGGGAGAGATTGTCAGCAACGACAAGGGCCCCCTGCAAGGGAGGAGAAGCCACCTGCTGGACATTTTGATCGAGACCAGGGGTAGGGAGTGCGAGGATCCGAGGGATAAGATATTTGGGGTTCTGAATATCGCTCGAGGGCTTGACGGAGGGGATTTGCTCGGGGACGTTGCCGCTGCGACTGCCAGGGACGCAGAGACGAAGGTGAGCTACTTCGATTCGGTTGAAAGCGTTTATGCCAGCTACTCGGCGCTGTTCATAAGGAGACACGGGCCCGGGTTCTTCCTGGCGTTGATCAAAAGCGAGTCGACCAAGGTCAAAGGGCTACCATCATGGGCGGCGGATTGGACCGTGCCGTGGCCGAATCAGAGAGCGCTGCAGGGCATTGATTTCCCTGCGAGATCGAGGACCGTGGGCGACAAGGATAAAGCTTTGGAGTTTGACGGACCGGAAAAGGATAAGGCGGGCCTGGGCAGGATTGCGCTCAAAATCATGCGGCCGAGGATCGTGAGGGGCTTCTTTGCGTGGACTGGTCAGAGGGATGGGGACGAGAAGATTCAGATTGTCGAGGTGAAGAAGCTGGATCGGGACGAGGTGCTGGTGGAGATGTACCCTGGCTTGGCCGTCTTGCTGAGGAGAGAACCAGGAGACCACGAATACTATACCTTTGTGAGGGTTTGCCCGCATTCCCTGACCAAGGAAGGGGTTGAGCGCCTTGTAGCAAGGTGGAGCAGGGCCGTGGTCTACCAAGAGAATTCGGGGTCTGTGGAAGATGACGGGTCCTCATCTTCGCCAAGGGGGTATTTGGGGAGAACCAGGATCTGGAGGATAGTGTAGAGAATTAATTTCCTAACCGCTCTTTTCGAATTACTTTTTTTTTTCATTTTACCAAGACGGAGTCGGTGGCTTTTCCCAGAAGTCGATGCACAACAATGTAGTTGTACTGCACATACAATACAACAGAAGTTATGCAGACAGAAGCATAAAATAGTTCACTCTTGCACCATAGTTATATCCCAGGGGCTTAATGATTGCACCACCTTTGTTCAAAAAGTCTCTGTACGCGATGCGGACCGAGACTTGGTGGCCCTTCTTCGTTGCTAAGGCAAATTGCTATATTAACCATCTACAATAGCCTGCAAATGAATGAACTATCTAACACTGGATTACCCCCGACGTGGCGACCAAACACACGATTCTAGAGGGTTTTTTGGGGAGAACGTCTTACAAGAAGAGCCATCTAGTTTTATTCCCGCACTGGCTTCTGGACTATATTTGTACTCGTTCGAACATTTTACACAACACGATCAGGATCGGCCGGGGAAGCTATTAAAGGGTAAAAGCGCAATACTTGAAGCGTGACATCAGGGTTAATTGCCGCAAGCAGCGCTATTCGAGAACCTGAAACGGCACATCGCCAATCCAAAAAATAAAAAAAAAATAAAAAAAAAAATAAAAAATAAAAAATTTGGTGTCCGAACACCATGCTTACGGACCACGAAGAAAAACAACTAATGAGTGATGTTTTGAGCTGAAAAATTCACGTTGGCTTCAGAAAGTTTGAATTGTTATATCAAGGTATATTCAACGGAAGAGGTATTTTCTTTTATCTGTTTTCAAGTTCTTTCCTTGGGTGGATGTGCTGACAGACCTTCATGGGGGTTTTGGTATTTGCAGCATCAATTTTTTTCCCTCTACTATTAGGTAGGTAGTAAGTCAACCGCTGTTGGCAACCCCATCAGGACGGCGCGGCAACGGCAACCTTGTGATGAAAGAGACAACTAAATAGGAACCCAGATATAGGTAACCCTTTGCTATGACGGGTACTCGAGGGAGGATTTGGGTCAGTGGTTCGCGCAACCTTCCCGCTTTTACCACGAAAAGTGCGACACTGAACAGAGCCAACAGCATGGACGCGACCCAGGAACCTTCCACATGCTTGGACCAGAACACAGGCGTCATTACCAGCACGGCACCATAGCTCATCCCGAACAGCACGGTCCACACCCGGTTGCTCTTTATCCATCCCCACGACCTCGCCATGAACCCGCCGGATTCAGCAGTCCTGTTGGGCCCAAACATCACCCTTCCTCTTTCCAATTCCTCATCAACTATCCGATCCAGCTCTCGGTTCTCCAGCTCGTTTGGGTCTATGCCGCGCTCAATACATCCGAGCTGCTCCGCCATCGTCTTGGCCAGATGCAGCACACTCTTCCACTGACCCGGCGTCTCCACCTCTCTTTCCAGCACAGCGCACGCCCACATCAAACACGTGCCAAGCGTCCAGAGTATCAAGAGGATGTTCAAAACAAAGAGCTGGATATATGAAAATCCCCACTTGTATCTCTTTGGGCATGTTAGTTATTTTTGCCGTTCACAATGAGACTTCAAGCTTCGGTAGGTATGGTATGTACTTACGTCGGTTGAAGGTTGACATACCCCATTCGCCAACACGTAATCGAGATCGATATTCGGCTCCTGCGCCGCCGAAAAATGCGTATTTCTAATGTCTCGGAACGGGAATGAGCCAGTCACTGGATCTTGCCATTCCCATCCGTACAGCGAGTGATTGAACCTTTCGGGATAATGCAAACGCAACCTATCACCCCTTTCAGGGAACCAAAACCCCGAGATGTTGAGGGCGGGAGGCTGTACCAACGTATTGTTGAAGATTGTAGGTCCGGTGGCGTTCGAAACGCCATTGAAGCCATAGGCTCGGACGTCTGGGTTAAATCAAAGGTCATTACTACTGCGGTCCCCAAAATGTCTCACGCAGGATACCTGCGTGTAAGGGCAGGATAAAGCACCCATACAGTTTGAAACGGCGATTTGCATCTCGCACGTGAAGCCTGAATTCATGCGGCAATCGTCCACATCATAATAAAACATCCCATCCTTTTTCAGGAGCGGGTCATGTGGGTAATCTGAGGCTGTGATTAGAGTGGAACGGGGCCCAACCGCACCGGGGATTCAAGGCTTACAGTAGGATTGATCCCTGGCGGTGCCGATCCAAGGGACCACATATGAATCAGTTAGGTTGATTCTTGATCCGTCGCTAATAACATAGGCGACTGGGTCAAACTCTCGGAACCTTATCAAGCTTCCGTCAAAACTGCCGCGGATAAAGGCTTCGGTTTTGGGCGAATAACCTGTCATGGCGCTGACAGCGGTAGGGAAAAAAATGACGAGGAAAAGTGAGAAGATGGTAAAGACCATGACTGTCTTGCGTCGAAGAGCCCGGACGAAAGCTGAGTCTCGAAGGAGCTGGAATGTTGTCGCGAGGGACGCTTCCTGTCGGAGGAACACCATCCAGAATGTAGAGTACCCGACGGGCTGTTGGTCCAAGGAGACGGCAACGTACATTGCCAGGACCTTCCAGGTTATGTAGGACATGACGAATTGGCCTACCCGTCCGACGATCTGGGTGGGATGGGCACGCCCTTGCTGTCAGTTCTCCTGTCACTCCGTCTGGGGTGGTCCAAGGTGCCAGTGGGAGCTTGAAACCTACGAGATCCCAGACGATATCAACAACCTTGGCCTGGGCAAACGACATTGACCCAAAGCCAATTGTTATCTCAAAGATTCCATCAGCCGACCACCAGTTGACGTGATCCATAAAGGGAGAAAAGGTATTTTCCCCCACGCATGCTGAACCTCGCGAAAAGCCGTCCGACATGAAGATCTCCACATCTTGACTTGATAAAATTCCCAAAAGAAAGATTAGCAAAACCAACCAGATCAAGAAGAGACATTGAGTCGCAATGGTCGTCCACGGAGGCCGGCGGCTCCTGGCGGGTCGTGGTTTTGGAGTGTGCTCAGCGTCGTCTTCATCATTTTGGAGCAGATTGATCTCTGCTGTCGATACGTTCTCGAGCTTTTCGAGGTTCATTGTTTTCGACACACCAGGAATCAAAAATTAGTTGGTTAGATGGATGGATGGGTCGAGTGAACATTTGAACGGTTCCCAAGATCGAGTTCAGACAATGATTGGAATGTATTTAGATCAAATGCGCGGTGGCGCGGGAAGGATGTAATCCGATACACTCTATCTACCCCTGGGGCGGAGGGAGAAGCGGCCAGACTCATGGCCAGCCTGAGCCTGAGCAAACCCCGGGAATGCTCCAGAGCGTGCTGCGCCACATGATATCCATACTATGGAAGGGTTGCATTGAGCCCACAAACTTGATTGCTTGCCTAGTTTGATCGCCGTTGAATAGGTACCTACCTACCTAAAAAAAGAGCCATAGTCCAGTACCCCAGTCTTGTACAGACATGTCAATGCGACACCCTCGGTCTCGGGGCGCACTTGACCGGGAATGGCTGCGGTGGGTGACACATGAATTATTGTCATCCCCGCCAAAGACTGAAGTATCCCCAGAAATGCGCAGCCACTCAGGCTGAGATGCAGGGGCCACTTTGCCCTGGCAAGCCATACGTTGGTTGTGTGACACCAGCAGGCTACCAGATACCATTTGTCCACTCAGCATATCGCGGCAAACGGTAGCGTAGAATATGACACAACGTCGGCGCTTAAAGGGCCATTATTCATGACCGATACAAAAACAGGATCAAGTTCATCTCAATAAAGTGAAGGGCGCTTTATTCAACAAGTCTTTATTTTTCGCAATTGCATCTAGTCTAAATGCGAGCGACGTTAGAGGCGTGAGAAATCGCCGTAAATCAAGCCGAGGGTATATCCTTCCCGTCTTCTTCGTCAAATCAGCCCAAGCCATGAGTTACAGGGTATCCTACAAATCCAAACCACAAAACTCCCCAGAGACCTTATCTGAACGATCCACACAGGGGGAAAAGAAAAGAGAAAAAAGAGAGGCGAAAAGAGAAAACATCAAAACCATCCTCCGTCCCAAATCTAGGTACCCAAGGTAGTACCAAGGTAGTCCGTCCCTTACTCATCTTCCTGGTGCACCTGCTGCAGCCGACGACGAGACGTCCTCGGGACCTTGTTGGCCGCATCTCGACCGTGACCCCAACCGCGCTTCTCATAAGAAGGCTCGCTCATAAAGCTAAGCACCTGCTGGCCGTACTTATCCCCCTCCACCACGCCCTTGTGCTTCTTCACCCAATCCTCCAAACCCTCCACCACTTTCTTCTTCTCCTCCTCCTTGTCGTCGTCGTCGTCGTCGTCGTCTTCATC
The DNA here is from genome assembly GCA_033576145.1 of Cladorrhinum samala. Classification (NCBI taxonomy): domain Eukaryota; kingdom Fungi; phylum Ascomycota; class Sordariomycetes; order Sordariales; family Podosporaceae; genus Cladorrhinum; species Cladorrhinum samala. The sequence goes on along the minus strand of MU864943.1, from coordinate 168,379 downwards.
ATCGTCCGCAACCACGACCACCTCATCCTCCTCTTCCTCATCCTCATCATCCTCACCCTCTGCATTATCATAGTCACCACCACGATAAACATTATAAACATTCATCTCCTCATCGTCCTTCTTCTCATCGCCCTCCTCTTCTCCGTTGTCTTGCTTGGCAACCCAGCCCCTGACAACCTTGATCCACCTCTCCCCGGTGGCGGGTTCGACCCCTCTGACGACGTACCACTCCTCCTTCCCGTCGGGGAGCAGATCGAAAGTGCCCTTGACGAGCTCAATCACGCTGTCGGTCTCACTGCCCCAGGGGAACCTGGCGACCTGACCGCGCGGCCAGTCCCGGATTCGCAGGCACAAAACCCACTCATCCGAGACCCCGGCGCCGCGGCGGCGGCCTTGGGCACCGGCACCGGCACCGGCACCGGCACCGATCGCAGCCATCATGTTGGCCAGGCCCTTCCCGCTCCAGCGGGTGGAGAGGTGAGACGGGCTGGTGGCGGGGTAGCGGGAGACGACAAAGGTCGCGTCCGAGTAGAGCAGGCCGACGGGGCCGACGAAGCGGGCCGGGAGGGTGACGACCCTGTTTATCTTCTCTTGCGCGAACGGCGGCAGGAGCTCGGCGCAGAAGGGGGAGAAGCGGTTCCTCGACGCGGTCTGCAGGGCGGTCGGGATGTAAGGGATCTTGTTGTCGTGCTTGGACGACGCCGAGAAAGGGTCGATCGGCTTCGCGGTCGCCGCGCGGTGTTGGAAGCAGGGGTGCGACAAAAAGAAGTCGGTCTGGTGGTAGTAGCTGCCTCTCGGGAGAGGAATTTGGGGAATTTGCTGATGCTGGGGAAGTTGAGCCAAGTCGGCGGGCACGATCATGTCGACGGCGGGATAGTGGCCGTTCGAGGTGTGATTCTTGGCGACGCCGCCGCCGTTGAGCTCCTGGCGGTGGTGGTTCGGCGCCGTGTGGGTAGCAGCATTGACCGCCGAGTGGTAATATTGTAGAGACTGGTCAGCATTGTCAGCAGCGACCTGGGGGACTTGGTGTTGCGAGATTTTGCCATGGTCGGGGTTCGCAGTAACGACCACAGGAGGGCGGTGAATTTGCGACTCGCGATGGGGTTGAATCGCGACGGGGCCGTGATCGAGCTCGAGGCCGGGGTTGAAGTGGGGGTTGCCAAAGTTGGGCTCAAAAATATTGTGGCTGAAGGAGTAGCCGTCGTAGCTGTTGCCATCTGAAGCAGACATGGAATTCGGGAAGCTATTGGGGCCGGCTGATGCCGTCAAGCACATCATGTCTGGCGACGGCGTGGGGCTGAACGCCGGAGTCGGGTGATTGTTGGCAGGCGGCGGCAACATACTGTTGGGCATGAAAGGCGACGAGAAATCGTTACCCTCCATGTTGGTGCTATTGACCATTGCGTTGCTGGAGTTTGCGTGGCTGATGATGTTTTTGTTTTTTTTTGCGTTGCCACTGACAATTTTTGACGCCGTCGCGGTTGGTGATGGTGGGGTGCCCGCGGGGTTGTTGTTTTCGGTAGCGGTCGCGTTGCTGGGTCAAAAGTTGGTCTCTCTAATCCCAGACTACCCCGCCAACGTGGTCGAGAACTGGGAAGCTCTGAAGCTGTGGGCGGTGTGAGAAGATGTCCAAACTGCCAGAGGCCCCACCCACGGCGGTCTCTGGCAGGTCGCAGTCCTGGCCCAGTGAGAAGGAGGGAGTTGGGAAGCCCGGGCACTGCCATCGCCAACGTGGACGTCCTCCATCAAGCTGTCTGAATTGGCCACCTCCATGATTGACAACATCGAACCCCCACTCTTCAACCGTCATTGCTTCCACGTCGACGCATCCTTCAGGCTAGGTCGGTAGAGTCGATCGAATCTTCAGGATGGAGAGCCGGATCACCCATGCCGTTCCCAATAATCGTAGTCTGCAAAATAGACAATGAGCGAGTTGATACTTGTGGCTGCATCAACATCAGAGATACTGGCCTACATTATCCATCACAGTCGCGACGCTTCAGGCACATTCTATCGTCTCGTGGTGCGACATTTTGGTGACTCGTATAGGAGATCACCCAAGGTTGGTCAATATTTAATAGGTATAATATGTTAGTAATTAACTAATCAATAAAGGTTGAAAGGTAATAAATCGTAGTTCAGAGCGGGCTGCGCTGCGTCACAGCGAAAAAAGGCCAAGTGGGAGGATGAGAAAGAAAGGGGAGAGGATGATAATTTATTCTTAACCTTTTTGTGTAGTCTTGAACTCGGTACGGCCTTGTGCGGGAGAAGCGGAATAAAGGAAAGAACTTGCGGGGTACAGACTTAACAAGCAGAGGCCAGGGGGTACGGGATATCGCCGCCGAAATAATGATCGTCCGGAGTGGCGGACTCATTCGTCTGAAAGGTTTGTGTTACACTTAGCTATCATCCGCTCTTTCTCTCCGAGGCTATACCATTTCATCGGAATTATACGAACTCTGATCGCAATATTGTTATCTGCATGTAACCATTGACTCATGTACTGGGCAATGCTGGGATCACTGATGTGATTCATTATTACCCCTTGCAAGGTGGTTCAAATGTAAACACATGACAGCAAAAAAAGCAAAAAAAAAAAAAAAAAAAAAAAAAAAAAAAAGGCATTTAGTCTTTAAATTTACTTCAATGTTAATCCTTTATATTCTTTGTCTTTTAATACTTGCCATGAGCGTTCCTGTTCATCAACAACTTCTTTTTTTCCCTCCCAAACCAACGTCCGGAACTTCTGTGGATCCTCCCCCCTTGACATGCCGTCGAATTCGGCAGATATGGGGCCGTCACTTGGCGTGGTGGTCACCGTGCCGTTCACCGTGCCAAGCCCCGGTTTTCGGCCAACTCCAAGGTGTGACATTGTCGTAAGTGGAGCGAATCATGGTTGCCGACTACACCCATGGTGAAGTCTTTCTCACTTTTCCCTGCCCCCCATTCCAGAAAGTGACAATTACAATTCCAAGACGGTCGATGATACAAAACTATGTGCGTACCTACTTTTTCTTATTGCATCTCATCTACCAACTCCTCAAGTCTCATGGCCATGTTTCATTATGCAAGGACAACGAAAAGAGATGATTAAAACATTTCTCGAATGGTTCATTCTGTACGTGACTAACTATGGAAGCTTTCTTCGTCTTGTGTTTCCCGTTATCATAAGCCTTTGCGGCTCGACCTCTCCAGGCTTTTTCTTTTTCTTTTCATTTTCTAAATGAAAGCAATGTAAGATGCCGAAGCCCAGTATAGCACCGTGTCCGCCCACGCATCAATGTGCCAGTTCATTCCCTCCTTGCTCACAGAGTCGGCGCTCAGCTTGAGCCGCAAGTTGGCATTATTGCCAATGTCCAGCCCCGTCAGCCCAATCAGCACCTTCAGCTGCCCCTCCCCGTCCAGCGCTCCCGCGGGGAAGGCGACCCGGCCCCCGTTGGTCAGCTGCGGCTGGTCCCACGGCCGGACTTGGTCGATGCTGTAGGTCCCACTGACGACGCCCTTCTTGTCGGCGGGATACGAAACCCAGCAGACCGAGGCCCTATTGAGAGCCGTGTCGGCCCAGGTGTTGAGGTTGAGGGTGAAGCCGTCTGTGGCAACGTCGGCAACAAGTGCCTTGACGCGCCAGTTGGCTTCGTTGGACATGTCCAGCTCGTTCAGCCAGACGAAGACTTTGGGAGGCTCAGAGTAAGCCCAGTCAAAGTTGATCCGAACCGACGTCTCTTTCTGCGGCTGGTCTGCGGTCGACCACTGGCCGGTCTGGAACTCGTCCGAATTGGAGGCGACGTGGAACCAGGTGCAGCCAGCCGAGTACAGAGTGGTATCGGCCCAGGTATTGATGTGCAGGTCGGCCGAGTTCGTCTTGATGTTGTCGGCGTACGCCTTGACGCGGATGTTGGCGTGCATGTCGACGTCGAGCCAGTTGAGGCCCACGGCCAGATTGGGAGGGGCATCGTACGTCTTGGAGAAGTTCTGGCGCTTGATGGCTTCCCTGGCCGGCTTGTCCCAGGGACGCACCTCCATCGTGTTGAACCCGTTGGCATCGATCCCTTCTTTGGGGTAGGCCGTAGCGATGAAGTTCTTGTCAGTCTCGGAGAGTTTGGTATTCCAAGGGACAGTGTAGCCGCCCAGGGTGTGCTGCTTGGGGATGGCGTATATCATGATGGAGGACGTGTCGAACTCGGAAAACTGGGTCAGCTCGGCTATCCTGTCGGTGACATTTCTTCTGGTCGTGTCTTCATCCCAATCATTCGTGTCGCGGTAGTGTTTGAGCACAGCTTCCATGTTCCAGGGGATACTGGCAGCCGGGCTCTGGTGTTCGTGGATACAGCCCAAGGCATGGCCGAACTCGTGGGTGATGACGCGAGCAAATTCGTCTTCGCTCGAGCTATCCTTGAGCCAGCCAAAGTTCATGGTCTGACGGAACTTTGGGGCCTTGTGCGCGAGGTTATCAGTGCCTACATAGGACCAGGATGAGCCGTCCCCGTTGATGTTGACGCGGATGTCGGCATCCCCGGAGTCGACCCATTTGAAGGACAGATTGGCGTGCTCGGTCCACAGGCTGGCGTACTGCTTGATCTTGCCGTTGATCTTTGGTGTGCCGTTGAGGATCCGCACTGTGATTTCCCGTCCGTTGTTCCACATGCGTCCAACGGGCAGAGCCAGTGCAGCTGGCGTGTCGCCGCCCTGGATGGGGCCGCCCGAGGTGATTTGGTGGCCGTTAAGGGGGTTCGTCTGGACAGCGATAGTGTCGGCATAGGCCTTCATGTCGTCAGCAACGACGGCCACCGAGCAGACTTGAGGGGTCTCCATGGTCAAGATTTTGTCTGTTTGATCGAGCCTTGAGATAAAATGTAAGTGGACTCGGTGTTGGGTAGAGTCAACAGTGGCAGGTTGAGCCTGTAGTACCTTAGGTAGTCAGGGCAATGGCGCCGGGCTCTTCTTATAATCCTGCCACCATCCTTCCTTCCTCCAAGCAACGTCTCCTCGGAGAAAAAAGAACATTCCAGGCATGAGACCGTCAAGTGCATGTTGCTTCTCCGTGTCGGACCTCTGCTCCGCTGCAGTGATGGCTCGCTGCGGCTTGGGAAGATCCCCAATTGAGCATCGGCTGCAGATCGCCATCTGCACGTCTGCGAGGTCACAAAGTTATCTTGATCAATAAGGTTGTCCTGTAGGGTGGGGAAAACGCCATACCGGGGCGGAACGGGCTGTTTGTTGCAAGCTGAACTTCTGCGCTTAAGCACGGTGATGATTTCAGTCCAATGACGGCTTGCGTTGATCGGTTGCTCCGAGTAGCACAGAGCGGGGTAAACTTGACTGCCGTAAAGTATACAAGCCTAGACCGTCCACGTCCTGTTGGGAATGGTGAACTGTGGCTGGCTGTTGACAACATAATTGCCGACCGAGCGATCAGAAAAAGACTGAGTACTGAGGGATCCGGAACCTGCCCTTGGGGTTTGTCGCAGGCCCCTTCACCCTTTCTGAAAAACCAACTGCAGGAGCCAAGAGTACCACCAAAAAAACATGCCTGGCCCATTTTTCTCCGAGACAATCGTCTCAGCCGTCCACGGCAACGGCGCCTGCTCAGATGGCGCAGCACCTGTCAACATCTCCCATTACGGCCAAGGCTGCGTCTTGACCCCGCCGGATGCATCTGGTGGCTTTGGAGTCGTCACAATCGGGAAAGTTCACTTTACGCTTCCTAGTCTTCGCGGCCCCAGACCCGAGGCTCCCAGCACAGCTACCGTCTCGACTCAGCTTGAGATCAAAGCGTCACCTCACTTCGACCCGGAGAAAGCGCAGGGGAAGCGGCGGGAGATCCCGCTCCATGGACCATCCAAGATCGTCGACGTTGAGCTGTACGCCGGCCATGAGCTCGTCAAATGTTGGAAGAAGCATCAGGACGATTCGACTCCGCTCCCTGCTGACAGGGACTTTGACCTTGTCGTGTCCAGCCACTTGCTTGGTGCCGAGGACAGCGTGGGGCTGAAGCTGAACGAGAACGCCAATGGACTTGGCGTCGCTCTTACCGTCGAGTTTCGGGGGGACAAGCCTGGCGTGATGATTTCGAGTGTCGGGCTGGTACAGATTATCAGAACATTCTAGATGACTTACCATTTACTCTTATCTCACATAACTGTATTGGAATTTCCTGTCTCCCTCATCCAGGCAGTTCATATACCACTCTTTGTACCTACCTAGGTACCTTTTGAAACCCCAGCCCCCTTCCCTCTGAAGAAGGGCAATCAGTGGTGTATAATCATGCAATTACAAAAAAAAAAAAAAAAAAAAAAAAAAAAAAAGCCTGGCCAAGCAAGCCGTACAGCCGGTCATGAGTGACTGCAATGGGCAATTGTGTGGTACTATACTGTAAAAGCCCCAAATCTTTTATTTTGAGGGGTGATGTCACCTTCGACATCATAGTGACCGGCCAGTGGGCAGGGAAGGATTTTAATTTGTATCTTATTCTTCTACATCAAAGCCAGAATTCGGATACCAAAAACACAAGTGATCAGGTAGGCATTCTTCAGCGTAGGTACCTATTTAGGTATGAAAAATACTTTTTTTGAAATTTTCTTGAATTTTATTCACAGTAATTGCTTGAATGCACCCAAACTTTGCTACCTACCTCTAGTAGGTGCCCATACAAGGCTCAAATTCGTTGAAACGACCATGTCATCTTCGAGTAAAAGTGTCAAATGGTGGCAGCTGAGATCTCATTGTGACGTGAAGTCCCCCCCCCCCCCCACACACACACACAAAAGAGAAAAAAAGAAAAAAGAAAAAGAAAAAAGATATCCCGGGCCAATACTCCAAGGGCTGACCCGGTCGCCAGAAGTAACTTTATGATTTCCAGTGCCCGCTCGCACTCGGTTTGTTTTCGCGTGCGCAATAGGAAAATATAGCCTCATCAAATTCATACCTAACCATATCATCTCAGCAAAGTTTGCAACTCCTGTGGCGCCATGATCAGTTTGAAGGTTCCTCTAAGAAAAAAAAAAAAAAAGTCTAGGGAGCAAATTCGAACCTGGAGTCTCTCCTTGGTGACGTGCAGCGGCCCCGAACTGCCCTTGCCTGAGAAGAGTATGTTGGAAAAGTCTCGTTTCTTTTCTTGAAGTTCCAGGACGAACTAGGGGAACATATTTAGTATGAAGCAGTAACTGTTTTGGTCGAGTCCCGATTCTTTTTGGAGGTAGATCACGTACCTGTTCGATCGTCTTGTCCACCACGAACCGGATGGTTGTGACCTCCCTCGTCTGGCCCAGCCTGTGAACCCGAGCCAGGGCTTGTTCTTCGATGGCTGGGTTCCATTGAGGTTCCATAAGATATGCTCGAGAGGCGGCAGTGAGGTTGAGACTGGAATACTTGTGAGCTTTGAGTTTCAAGCATTGTCATGCCAGTCAAGTTAGGTAATCAATATAACTTACCCGACTGCACCGCACGAGAGGGACAGCAATAACACTCGGCAGTTCGGGTCATGACGGAACTTGTCAAGCACCTGTGGCCTGGTTTTGTTGGAGACGGTTCCGTCGATCTGCAGGCACTCGATGCCGTGATCACTCAACGCAAGTTTTACCAGGTCCAGCGTGGACTTCCAGAAAGAGAATACGATGCTGTAACACTCCATCTGTTAGACCGGCAGAGTAGAACTGAAGAAGGGTCAAGATACCTCTTTATGTCTGGATCAATGCTGTTCAAATCAGCCAGGAGTGCTCTGATCTTGGCAGGGTACTGTTTGCCTCGCCTGGCTTCCAACGCGATAGCGTGGACTGGCTGAGCTTCTGACATAAATGTGGGCGACAACGGCACCTGGGCTCTGGCGCAGGCTGTCTGGCATGTGCAATATGTATCGGCCGTGGCATCAAGCGACGACGCCTCAAACACACAGTTTGGACACCAAAGTGATAGACACTGCGTTAGTAGTACCATGATCTGGGTGGTTGGACCGCCCTGAGATCCTTCAATGTTAAGTTTGCAGTTGACACAGGTATATGGGATTCCGAGGGATGGAAACTCATGAAGCATCGCTGTGGCGGTTCTCTGGTCCCAAACGTCTGACTTGGCGAGTGCTTCCTGACATTCCCTGACGGGCGCTTCGGTGTTTTCGACAATGGTACTGTCGATCTCGCCCAGGTTGCAAATCATCCTGAGGGTGCTGATCTTTGAAAGAGCATTCATGAAGCCGAGACTTGTGTTCTGGGAGAAGAAGGCATCGTCCAGTCGCCTGATGGCCTGTAATCTGGCCTTGTCATACTGCTCTCTTCCTCTCGCATCAAGTTCAACTGTAACCCGCCGATCGTGTCTGTCAGGTAAAGTGATAGCGTTTGCTGATCTCCGGAGCATTATGAAGCCAAGTAGCTGCTTGAGCCTCTGGAGAGCTTGCTCCGGCTGGCCCATTGACCAAAGGCTGCTGATGTGGCTCTCAAACACTGCCTTGTCCGAGTAGGGGAATACTTGCAGAAACTGAAACAAGCTCACAAGCTCAGTCAGTCTGTTTTGGATTGGAGTGGCGGTAACTGCCCACCGCTTTTCCGATTTGAGGGCAAACGTGGCCTTGGCAGTGAGGCTCGCGGCGTTCTTGATGTGGTGAGCTGTCATCTGTCAGTTTGATGAGTGTCATTAGGTGGACGGATGTTTACTCTGGTAATCAGTACCTTCGTCAAGAACAACTCTTTGCCAAATGTGTTGAAATATGACGGATGTTTCTCGATTCTCCTTCCATTCCCGCGCCAACGTCGGATATGAGCAAATGATGATATCATGGGAAATAACATCTCCATGACTGGTGATTCTATGCGACCCATGATGGCGCCTCCATTTCATGGTTCCCTTGACGTAGTGTCTAGGTAGGTAGTTAACAGGACACTTTGTTAGCGCTGAAAGATTGGAAACCTTGAGGGAGCCATGGGTAATTTACAGGGTCATTTGCTCCTCCCAACTGTGGATGACTATCAGATGTCTTTGTTAGCTGATACCTCTGACGGCGATAGAGCTTGGCATAAGGTAATCATACGTGTAGGGGGCACGACGATCAAAGTCGGGTTTCCCCCCCGCGGCTGCTCTGACTTGGTGCCTTTGTCGTGGGCAATCAACGCCAGGATGGCTAAAGTCTTGCCCAAGCCCATCCGGTCTCCCAACAAGCCCCCTTTGAAAATAGGCGGAGCATTGCGGTGGACCTCGTTGGTCACATTGTTGACATATCTGTAGTATTGTCAGATTATTCAAGGCGCTCCTTGCAGAGTATTACCTAGTGTCGTCTTACAAGGTGTCACCATGGGCGTCGAGTTCTTTGGACCAGATATCCAACCCAGCTGGAAAAAGATTCCATCCTGCTTCCCTTCTGCTCATGAATGCAAGGCCACGTCTTTGATGACTGCGAGATGTATGTGTTGATTAGATTCAAAAACACTCAATCCATTAGTAAGGTGAAATGCTGTCGTTGTAATGACACTAACCTTAGTAACGGCGTTCGGAGAAGTGGAGACCCTGGGATTTCCTCTAGCTCCTCGTTTGATGTTACGAACTGAGCCAGAATATCCACAGGCGAAAGCGTCTCGGTGGTAACCGTCGGATTTGATTCGAGTTGATCGAGCAGGTTCGGGCCCTCCTTTGGGCCAAAGAGGTGCGGGTTGTGATACGGTAGCCGCATATGCGAGTGAACAGGGTCCTGCAAGTAGAGGTCAAGCTCTTGCAATGTTTTTCCGAGGTCATCAGCAATCTCTAGAGGTCCGTACAGGGTGACCCATAGGACTGGGGCGGCAGACTTCCTTCTCTTCTGGGGCTCGGAGAGGTTTGGTACCAGGCTCATCTCGAAGTCAACCCCGTCTTGGCGGAGCACATTAAGAAGGGCCTCATCGTCGGCATCTACGAGGTGGCCAACATACTCCGAGTTCAACAGCTGATGAAGTTTGCCACCCGGCTGCAGCTTAACGTCGATTTTGTGGATTGGGGGTGTGTAAGACTCGATCTCGAAGGATATGATCTGGCCAAATTTAGTCGGCTCTCAGCGTCTATCTAGAGAGTGGTTTGGTGATCCTGTCGGTATAAAAACAGAGACAAAAATTTACTTACAGCCCCAAAACAAACTCGGACATGGTTTGGATCACCATCCTGAGCTTGCTCACCATCGCATGGCTGTGATCGAGGTCTTTTAGGGTTGTCCAACACCCATAATGCCGTCGAGGCCTCGCTTGCTGAACAGGCTTCGAGTTGCCGCTTCATGTTGGTGTCGAGAACCCTTGAACTTGGCGGCAATGAGGTGACGGGGAAACTGTCAACTCTGGAAAAAGATATGATCCCATAAATTTCTCTCAAAGGGCTTGAGGCAGAGCCTTCTCCTTGGCTGTGTCAGGTCCAGCCCGCAATTCAGCCCATCATGCACTGCCGAGCGCCAACACACTTGGCACTCAGAGATTGGTGACAGTTGCAGCACTAGTGCCGCTGCTGCGCCTCCTCTGCACCGCGACAGGGGCTTGTCCTTCAACAACCCCTTCGCTCATATCCTCGAAGTCAAGCCTTCGTCTACCTATCCTTAGCGAGATATACATCGACAGTTTGATGTCTTTTTTCCCTCCCCCCAAGCGGCGCGTCCTCGTTTAGAAGCAAGCAAAATGGCATCCAGATTGATTGAGTTATCTTGTCAGCGATTCCGGCAGGGCATCGAGACCGAGATTGATCGTCAGATGCAGAGTCTCCAGTTGGCGGATGTGCGCCAGGGAGTTCTCGAGATTCAGACATACCTGAGAGCGAAACAATCCCTCCGCAACCTCGACCGCCTGAGCCCCTATCTCGACGCCGTCGACCGTTACTCAAAGGCTGCCAGTCACCTTTGCAATGGCGTGCCATTCCTACCTTATGTCTGGGTCCGTCGATCGTTAATTAATCCGCTCACAGCCGGTTGAAGAGTTCTAACTGGTTTTATATAAAGGCACCTCTGATGGTAATCCTACGCGCAGTACGAGACCAAACGCAAGCACTCGACAAGATTCTAGGTGCCTACGCCCAGATCGGAAACTGTCTGCCCAGGTTGGAGCGATATCAAGACACTTTCTCCAATGACACCGACTTTCAACGCCTCTTGGCTTTCCTCTTTGAGGATATCACAGAATTTCACACAAAGGCACTGGCTCTGCTTCGAAAGCCAGCTTGGAAGATGTTCTTCACTTCATCCTGGGGCAGATTTGAGCAGCGATTCGGCGCGATCCTCGAGAGTATCGGCAGAACAAGCGCTCTCATAGACACCGAGGCGGCATCTCGGAGCATTGTCGAGATGAGGGAGTGGCGGCAAGATGTACTGGAGAAAGCAGCTGCGGCCGAGAAGAGATGGGAATCCGAACAATTTCAAGCGTTGATGAGATGGCTGGAGACGTCAGACATGCCTCACCAATCCCGGTATGACTGGCTCAGGGATCGCGCGTGCCAAGGAACTGGAAGCTGGATTCTAAGCCACACCAAATTTCGAGCTTGGATGGGACGGCAGAGAGGCAACCCCGTCTTGTGGATGAATGGGAAACCTGGATCAGGTGAGTCGATATGGGTCTGGTGCCGTCTTGGAGGCTTGGTAACCTGGTATTGTCTAACGCCAGCGTCCAATGACAGGCAAGTCGGTCCTCTGCTCGCAGATTGTGAGATTTCTGCAGGCAGACAAGAACCGACATGTCGTCTTCATCTTTGGGACACGGCAAACCCATCTCAGCTCTTACGACATCCAAACTCACATAATGCGGGCTATTGTGGCGCAGCTTCTCCGACTCAACAACGACATGGTTGCTCTCCTGTACGACCGATATCTGGCAAAGTCTCAGCCGTCATCAGCTCTGGTCCTCAGAGGGCTGTTGGTTGAGATATTGCAGGAGTTTGAGGAACTGCATATGGTTGTTGATGGAGTTGACGAGCTGCCGACGACCGAGCATAGGGCGGTCATCAATGATCTCGTTAGCCTCGTCAAGAAGTCAAATGGGGCCCTGAAGCTCCTCATATCCAGCCAGGACATTCCTTCTATCCGACCATCACTTGCGGCAAGGCCTACATTACCTTTAAGCCATGAGAAGAAAGCCGTTGCTGGGGATATTGCAATTCTTGTGGAGAGCGCAATGGATGACCTGAGTGAGTCATTTGGAGGTGCATTGCCAGATCGGCTGAAGGACGACCTGACCACCAAGATACTGGGGAAGTCCGATGGCACGTATACCTACCAACCCATCTAACTCCCTCTTAGACAACGGGCCAGCTAACTTGATTGAAAAGGCATGATACTATGGGTGCACCTGGTATTTTCATTGCTGCGCTTCTCAAGCAACGTCCAGGAGCTTCGAGCTTGTGTGGAAGGTGTCCCTCCAGATCTCAAATCACTGTAAGCCTCCAACTATGATCTAGTGAGGTGCATCGACTCATGAAAAGGCTGACCATAGCATCCCAAGATACCGGCAGATTCTTAACAACATAACGGCCCGGTGCGCTTCACCATTTCAGCTTAACAGGGTGAAACGAATATTCGGGTGGCTTATCTTCTCCAAGGACGGCCCTCGCGCAAAGAAACATGACATCTTGATTGGGTCTACCCTCTGCCCGGGCACTGAGACCATTGACAGAGACAGTAGACCCTTCCCAACCAGTCTAGATATCTGTAAGCCTCTCATCGAGGATGGCCCTCACGGGACGGTAACAATTGTTCACTCGACCGTCACCGAGTAAGTTGAAGTGCTACTTGTCAATATTTACCCAATGTTATGAAGACTAACAATACGCACCCCAGACACCTCCTAAGCCCTGAAAGCGGTCCATTCATCAACGAGAGAGATGCAACTTATTCCCTCGCATTCGCCTGTGTATCTCAAACAGTCAATAGTCTCGATCTAGCTCTCACGAACCATCACGATGAGCAACTACTCCAGGTCTGTCTAGGGCTGTATGGACTTCATGACTACGCCGAAGAATATTGGATCAGTCATATCTTGGATGCCATGGCCATTGGGCGTCAAGATGGCAGGGCACCATTGACTCAACTGCTCGGCGCCCTCTGTCAAAAACATGCCGAGGTCGCCGCAAGATTGAGGATCCCAGAACCACAATCTTACTCACCCACAGCTGCAGAGAAGACTGACGAGATGCTCACTGCTGAGGAACTTGAGCGACTTTCACACATCCCCGAGCTTGGAAACCTGATCATCCATGTGAAAACAAGACGAGCTCACCGAGCTGATGCGCTCAGGTCTACAGGGGCTTGTAAGTTCACTTCTCAACAGGGATCGCATCGACCAAGCACGGTTACTGACTGATATGAGACAGCAGCCGCATGCAGCCCGCGCTCAGCATTAGAATTCGTTGATAATAAGTACCGCGAACTCGCCCGACAGATCCTTGGTCTAGCCGTCAGTCGACAGCTACCGGCGGAGGAAGTCCTGGCCTTTCAACAACAGTATGCCACCACAGCGTATCCTTGTCCCCATGATGGATGTGGTCGGAGGCGGTTTGGATTTGTATCCTTCAGCGAATTGAAGGACCATCTTGTCACAGATCACTCACCAGGGTTCAAATGTTATCAACATGCTTGCGGGTATAACGACGTTGGTTTCCCTTCAAGAAGAAGCTTACAAGCCCATGTTCGGAAATATCATGTCCGCGCCAAACCGAGAACGGTCCCGAAAACTATCCGGAGGAGCCAGAAGACTATATCAAGAACCGCAACAAATTTACTTACTCAGACACAACTTGAAGAGTCACCGAGTCAACCCAGATCAGGCATCTCGCCCGTACATCAAGCTTTCGGCGCGGAACAGGGGCCACAGAACTGGCAGGAGCTACCTCAGAGCATTGACGTCTTGAAGGATTTTGACTTTGACGCTTTCCTCCGAGACGCGAACAGCGACGGACCCACCCAGCAAGAAGACAAAGGCGAAGGACATCTACAAAACGTAGCGGAATTGATGTATACACCACCAGAAGATATGCAGCAAAAGGTGGCCGGCCTCTGGGACCAAGTCGACGATATGACGCATGCGATTGCAATGCCGGACTATTATCCCATTAAATGGCCTTCTCCCGAGGAGTTCGTTTCGCCAGGACCCATGGATCCCGATCCAGTTCTGCCCGCCGCAGAAGAGGGGGATGGAAAGCGCGAAGACCCACGAGACTATCCACTACCACGGAACAAAAGCACTGGGAAGGATGAAATCCACCTTGGAAGCGTCAACACAGCTCCAAGCCAGGATAATCCTGAGTGGGTTTGGGAGGGGCCCGGGGGACTCCTAGACAGCCAAAACCACCTCGCGCAGGGACTCCCGTACCTGTATACGCCAACCGGGATACATGCCAAGGAGGCAACGCAGGCACAAGAGCCGCCATTGGCATTACCTCGTCATTTTTCGCCCTACGGGCACTACAATGAGCTCAAGAACTCCGAGGTGGAAAGCAAGCCAACGAATCCACACGCAGATGAAATAGAGCAAATGCAGCGGCTTCGAACTCCGCAGCAGAACAGGCTACATAACCTTCGACTTCAGCAGCAGAACAGGCTACGCCAACAAGCTGAGCAGCAGAACAGGCTACGTCAACAAGTTGAGCAGCAGAACAGGGTACGTCCCTGGACAACAGAGAAAACAGAAATATGGGATATGAACAACTCAAATGATGCCTCAGGGCAACAAGAAATGGAAAGACATCGCATTACACAAAACGGCCAGCAAGCGCACTCAGAACACGTGGCTACAGTGACAGCAGCACAGCCAGAAAACAACCAAAACGGTGTTCAAGTAGCAGAGGCCCGAGCTAGAACCGATGACCTGGCGTTCCAGGACTACCAAATACAATTGATGCTCGCAGAGCAAAAGAACAAGAAGCGATTGAGGGAAAGACGCAGCCTGACACAAAACGGTTAGCAAGCGCACTCGGCCGGCGTGGCTACAGTGACAGCAGCACGGCCAGAAAACAGCTATAACGGCGTTCAAATAGCGGAACCCCAAAGCAGAACCCAGGACCTGGCGTTACAAGACTACCAAAGTTTGTTGTGGAGCAACAGAACAAAAGCGATTAGTGGAGAAGAGAGCAGGAAATCTAAGGTAGGCTTTCCGCCGCAAATCCAGCCGCCACAGTACGGAAGTTCATTCAATACTGGTACTGTTACCCCTGATCAAATGGAGCTACTCTCCTCTCACCCTCATCGCGGCAACGGCAGGTGAAACTCGAGCTTAATTTCCTCGAGGGCCTCAACGATTTGGGCGGTTGCTATGACCTGAGGTGCCGGGCCCATACCTGCAGCTCCGATATCACGACCCGGCGAAATCCTTGGTCTTCCACTTTTAACAACGCCTCTGTCCCCAGCGAGGAATCAGAAATCGCGGAGCACTGTTAGTGCCCTTGCAAATCCCATATTAGTATGCGGCACCGGGAATGCTGGAAGGGCATGCTGGCTGCCCTTGAATGTCTATCATCTTGTAACTGGATTCGGAATGAAATCGATACCTACCCACAGAGTCCGGTAATTTCATTCTTCTTGGGCCATTCAACATGATGCTCTCTAGGGACCTGAGATAGATTTTAAATGTGCGCACGGAGTAAACTAGGTCCCTAACCTACTCGCTTGGTATTTTCCTTTTCAACAACCCTCACTTTCTTGTTTACGTCAAATTGTCATGTTACCTAGGCAAGGTGCCTATCATTTTCCAAACCTTCAGAATCTCCAGCGACACCGAACCCAGATATTTTCACATCCCAAAACATCAAACCTGCTCCAGGCGCCTTTTTTGTTTTCCTTCTCCCCATCCCCCTGGGTCCATATCATACCGCTCTTCAAAGGGGGTTTCCTCCTTCTCTTCCCACCGGCCCGGCGGCCCGCCAAACCGTCACCCTGAATCCACAGCTACCGTTCAAACCATCCCCAGAGAAATGAAGGGACTTAATTTAATGCTAATCGTATTTTCTTTTTTCTAGATAGCCAAAATTCAACAAAGGG
The DNA here is from genome assembly GCA_033576145.1 of Cladorrhinum samala. Lineage (NCBI taxonomy): Eukaryota > Fungi > Ascomycota > Sordariomycetes > Sordariales > Podosporaceae > Cladorrhinum > Cladorrhinum samala. Next base: position 152,427 of record MU864943.1, on the reverse strand, counting down.
ACTTTTTCTTTATACTGCACGCTCACATCTATCTACCTTACATAAATAAGACTCCACATTTTCCCGCAGTCCTTTTACTCTTTTCACCATTGAACCCGACCAGACCAGTCTTTCCCTTCCCTTCCCTTCCCTTCCCTCCCCTTCCTTTTACATTCTTTTCCTTGGGTACCTATCCTGGCGGGCGGAGGGAGGCGGTAAGCGAGCGGCAAAAAGAAAAAGTGGAAGAACTAATTACCTACCTTACATTTCTCCAAGCCGCGCGCCTAGAAAGAGTCATGGCATACCATTTCATGTCATGTGGGACTGGTTCATGCATGGAATACGACAAGGAAAATCTGGTTGAAAGGCGAGGAAAGGGGTATGGATCGCGCGATCTTGGAAAAAAAAAAAAAAAAAAAACCGGTATCATACTTTGCGGTGAACGCCGGTCAAGACGGGGGTCTCATCTTGGCCGTGAGGGGGTGCTGAGATAAGGTACGTAGTATTAGTATCTAGGTACATACCTCACTGTGTACTCTATCTAGGTAGGTAGGCACCTTGAAACTGGGAAAGGGGGTCTTGTGTGATGATCTTCGCGCGAAATCAGTTGGTCGGTTGGTGACGTCAAATCGGAGGTGGCTGTGATCGCTGCCTACCTGATTGGATATCTTTCTTGGAGATTGTCAGGGGAGAAAAGAACGGCGGGAGGCAAGGAACTTTCCAGTGTGTTGGAGCTGTTGTGGTGGTGGGAAGGAGGGGTTGGATTAACATGTTCGTGCGGGGGCGAGGAAGAAAAACGGAAGTAACCCCGTACAGCATGACACCCCTAACCCAGAATCCGTAACCCGTAGATCGCGATGGCTGAATCATGGTGTTGAGGGGGGATGGGAAGGGACTAGAGCAGGAGGGGGTAGGTTCTGTTGTGGATTCATCTGTTTGACGGGCCGAAAGGGGGAATTCCTGACGGGCCGAATTGGGAATTATTGGGAATAGCGGGGGTTGTTTAGCTGAGGTTGGGCTCTGATCAATGCAGCTGATGAGGTTATTGTCTCGTTCGATCTTGTGATGTCATGTGAACCAAAGCGGGAGAATAAGGTGGTAATGATCTTCATGACATGAGCAGATGTGTGGGATTTGGACATAAGCTTATGGCTTATTCGGTGTAATGAGGAGACCACCAAAAAAAAAAAAAAAAAAAAAGGTCCGCTATTGTTAGTACCCTCGTGTGAGGTCTTATAAGCGACGTCTTGGCATAACCAACTAGACTAAAAGAATTGTTCTCACGAACCCCCACCCCCCAAAAAAAAACACAAAAAAAAGTTTTTTAAAAAAAAAGGGAGAAGAAAAAGAAATGTCACGAGAATAATCCAGAGGACTCAATGAAGAAAATCATACAGAAATCCACCGGCCATGTGATACTACAGATGTTGTCAACATCATTTTCAATGGTTAAAAGCCATTATGATATGGTCCGTGCGTCGACATGACGATCAAAAGAAGAGATCTGGGGGTCAGATTCGGACGAAACGAGCGGGCAGTCTTGGCAGACAATGCCAAGCACGATTAAACTTGGAGCTGTTGGGTTAAAACGCTGTGACGTTGTGGCCACGTTCCGAGGGAGAAGAACATTTCGAACACGCCATTCAATCATGAAGGAAAACCTGCCCTGTCGACCTGGTTGTCGGGTCTCTAGATCCGGATCATGCCAGTGGCTCGGACACCGTCCGCCCGTTGATTTCTTGAGTACAGGTATGTATGTACCTTGGACATGAACAAACTACCTTTGAGACAAAATAGAGCCAATTAACCCCACGTTTTTCTTTTTCTTTTTGGTGGCCAGAACAATCCATGGGGTTGCAGCCACGGCCCGAAAGCCAGTGTGTACCAGATTCGACGTGTGCATCGACGGCGGCATTCCGCCGAGCAGATGAAACCTGACGACACCAAAACCCCATTTATGATCAGCGCTAGGCGGGTAGCCGAAAAGTCAAAAGCCTGAAGAGTTGCCGCTTTTTGCCAATCCGGAGCCAGTCGGGCCGCGAAAAATAAGACACGGGCGGGCGTGTGACATTGTGACTCCATTCTGGGCTTTGGCGCATGCGACATGCTGAGCTTTCGCTAACGGATTCACCTCGACGAGAAACCGCAGTTGTGGGTCAATCAAGAGTCAACGTTCGCGGGGTTCAGGCCCGGGGGCTGTGTTAAAAACGTGTGGGCGGTGAGGTATTTGTGTTCATGTTCCGATTCGATCGAGGAGAAGAACCAAGGCAGAATGACGCTGAAAAAAGAAAAAGACAAATTCGTTCAAGATTGAGTTGCATTTTGTGGAGGAAAAAAAGAAAAGAAAGAAACAAAAAAAGGTTGTCAACAAATCCAAAAAGGGAAAAAAGAACCAAACAAGGGGTCTGTAAAAGGATGCACTGTTTGGTTTTTACGGTTGGGGTCGATTGGGGCTTTGGACGTGCCAAAATGTAACATTGCCCTCAACACCATCAAGTCCGTCAACAGCTGTCAAAGAAGGAAATAAAACAGAATCAAATAAATATACAGAAAATGAAAAAAATGTTCAAATATTTACACTGCTAGCAAACTATCAGACACCTCCCCATTTGTTGACTTTATCTAGATACTATTCCAAATTTCCATCCCGTAACAAAATGCAAAAAATGAACTTCTGAAAAAAAAAAAGACTCTACTCTCCATGTGAGATGCAACTCTTTTCAAGGTTGCCTGACAAACAAAAAAACAAAGAAAAACAAAAACATTAAAAAAAAAAAAAAAAAACTCCAGATGCACCATGTTTCCCAATCCTCCAACATCCCATCATCAAACCACGTCAATATACATGCCAAAGCCCGTCCCCCTATGTACCTATCATTCTCATCTCTTGCAACCCCCCTTACCCATTTTAAAAATCCCAAAGGGTGCCAAAGGCATTCATGCCAGCTAAGACATGAAATTGTCAGCTACATGGAAATAATGATAAAGCACATCATGAGGGGGGAAAAAAAGAAAAAAAAAAAAAACGTACCAGCCCTGCAACCCCTCATCATCTCGTCGTTGCCCTGCATGTTTGAAGTAATAAAAATGACTTCGGCCCCCCAGCTGTCGTATGTCTCCTTGAGCAGCTTGACCGTGTCCGGCCTGCCGCCCCTCTTTTTGGAATCCCAGAGGATCATCCGCTCCGGCTCGATGTTGTCGTGAATCAGCCCGCTGATGGTCGGACCGAACACTTTCTCCTGGTCGGATCCGATCCAGATCAGGAACCAGTTTGGCGACTGGATGCAGGTCGACAGCGCGGCGCCGATGCCGGTTCCGGTGCAGATGCGGATCCCCCGCTTGAACATTGCCGATGCGTGGCCGACGCCGGCTTTTGGGAGGGAGGAGAGTTAGCAAGGAGAAGATAGATTCACCTAAAAGCAAGACGAAGAAACGGGGGAGGGAAGGGGGGGGGGGAGAGCCATACCAAACTTCAACTCTCGGGTCCAAACGGTCTTGGGTGGGTTCTTGACGAGCTCGGCGGTAAAGTCTCCCTGCACGCCGCAAATCATGTAATGATAGGGGGACTTGCGTCCTTCGGAGATGATGCCGAAGGCGTGGTACTCCATGATGGATGTGCGCGAGATGCGGCCGAGGAGGCCTTGCTGCATGCCTCTGTCGAAGCGCAGGACAGCGACGCGGGGGGATGGCTAAGGCAAGGTAATATGGGTTAGTAATAATAATTTTTTTTGGGATGCCGAAAACAACTTTTTAAAAGAGAAAGAGAGGCATACAATCTCAACTTGGACGGGAACCTCCCGGAGTGTAAGCCACGGAATGAGAATAAAGACTGTCATGAACACGGCGAACCACAACTCCTGGGCGCTGAGCAGCGAGTCGGCATCGTGCCTCCAGACGCCGAGCTTGATGTCGTAGGTGTTGCCCAGAATGACAAAGACCCAGGTGGTGGCGAGGCCAAGCCAGCCAATGAAGCGGTGGTGACGCTCAAAGACGTTGTGGTGGTTACTTAAGCCGATCTGTTAGCGACACGGGCGGTTCCTCGGGACAAGGAAAAAAAATAAGAAAATGGGGCAGGGAAGGAAGAGAAACTCACTTTCGGACCCAGGGAAAGGCACTAAGAACCGAAATGATGACCATCACGTTGGTAATGATGCCAGTGGCGATGACTGCCTTGTGCTGGACTGCGCGGTAACGAATGATATCGACAATCTTGTAGACGAGCCAACTGGGAAAGGTGTGTCAGCGCTCGAGGGTTCGTAGGGGAACTATCGTTGTCAACAGAGGGAGGTTTTCTTACGCAGCCCCTGAAAGCGCGCAGCCCGAGTGAATGCCGCCGACGTGTTGAAGAATTGACGTCGCTGCGAGCTTGAATGACACTGGGGCCCACTGATTTGGCTTCGAGTCAGTTCGAGTTACATGGAAAAGAGGGTTTCAAGGGAGGGGAAACTCACACTTCTCAAACCGTAAATGGCAACCAGGTACAGGGCACGCAGGAAGAGTTCATTTCTGAACAAGACGGCGCACAGGAGATTTCCCAAGACCAAAGCACCCAGGTGATCCTGGGCATAAGTGAATTTGCCCACGGCGGCGAGGATGATGCCGGTCAGGTTGAACATGGTGACAAAGGTGAACAACTTTCTGTACGTGTTGAACCAGAGGCTCCAAAGGATCCATTTGCTGTACTTCACCTTTGGTTTCGGTGCCGGCTTCTTCGGGGCCTCTGCGGGAACTGGTGCTGGAATGTCCTTGTCTGGTGTGATCCCCTCATGGATGGGGGAGACTCCAGGGGCCGTCGAGTAGGTCTCGATGATTTGGGTATCCTTCTTGACATCTTCGATGTGTGCCACTGGCGGCGAGGTCGGCAAGCTCTCGTCGCTGTGTTTGTCGTAGAGGCCCTTCTCGGCATCGCCGCCATGAGTCCATGTTGTCGAGGGAGCCATGTCGTCCTTCCGGTGATGATGGAACCCTGAACGATGTTGACACTCGGCTCACACACACACAGGCGCGCGCACACACACACACACTGACAAAAGAAGAAAGTGAAAAAGAATGAATGGAAATGCAACCCTGGAGGAGAAAGAGAAGAACAGGAGCAGAGCCGCAATAGTTGGGGTTCCAACGACCCAAGGTATAAGTATAACGGTCAAGGGGGATAGCCAAGCCAAGCCGAATGGGCGCAAGGGGTGGTGTGTTGACGTCTGGGTTGGAACCCGCGGGGCTGCCTGCTCCTCTACCTAGATCATGATCGGTCCCTCTTTTCCTCTCTTCTCCAGACAGGAACGAGATGAATGGGCTGGAAGGACGGTTTAAACCTCCGTCATGGCATCTGGTGGTCGGAACAGGGCAGACAGGGCAGAGCCAGGGGCCCCCAGTTGGGAAAGTGGATATACCGAAGCTGGTGCCAAGGATGAATAAAAACAACCTCACCGAATAAACTACGACGTTATGCGAGACTGTGAACTAGTCAAGCCGCGGCCAGATTTGCCGCGCTTCAAACATGGGGTACAACATGGGGTACCCATGGGGAAAGTCGGGTAGGGTGGGTGTGTGTGCCCACCCCCCATCTTGCTCCGTTTTTTGTGGGGTGCGTGCCAAGCTGGGTTGCGGTACGGTATGGAGGCGAGGAGGCAGAGAAAAAAAAAAAAAAAAAAATTCCAGAGCGCAGTCATGATGCCATGCCGTCCCCTCGTCTCCCTCCCTGTTTGGGGTAGTCCCCATCTGCCGCTTGAGCTGCCCGCATCACCGGTAATCCCAATCAGGTTATGTTCCCAGCCTAGTTAAGACCATATGGGAAGCGAGATTATTTATTTTCCGTACCGCCCGTTCCCCAGACTTTTTTTGCCCTCTGCAGAGCTGCACGGATCGAAGGCGAATGTACAGAAAACTTGCCGTGCCTGTTGGTGGTGTGTGCGGGTTTACCTCCCTTGTGACGTCGAGGTGCTTGTCCCTCCGTCCTTGAGGGCAAATGCCGCATCTGCCCATTGAGTGCCAGATTATCCATATTAACCCCGGATTTCAAGGCGCAGTCTGCCACTCGCACGTCGTGACACGTGGGAGCCTCCGGGGAGTAGATTTTTTAGCGGACTGCCCGCGTATTAGATAGATGCACTGCCAGGCTTCCAAAGTAAATAACCCAACGGTTTATTACTATTCGGCCAACGGCCAGTCTCGGACAAGGGGGATCGTCAAACCAGTAGTGCGATCGAGACTGGGTCACGGTCTGGCGGCGTCCAGATATTAGCCGAAGCTGAGCTAGGGCTGATATGAGCTGAGAAAAGGGCCGAGAAAAGCACGTGTCAGAAAATCATCAAGCCATCATGACCGGTACTTTTTTTGGCCATGGCCTCACTGGCTATAATAACGCGGTGTATTACTGACCTTTTGAGACGGAACTTTCCACCACATCCTTCCTTCGGAGCGAACAATACCAAGCACTCGCCCGACTGTATAATAGCCTGTGCTGGGATGACCCTCTCGAGAGCGCGGGGCTTGTTTATTTGGATTTCCACCCTCCCCCACCCCTGAGCCAATCTAAACCGATGGCAAAAAGGGCGGTGGTGAGCCCAATATTCGTTCCTGATGAACCATTGTCTTGGGTATCGCTGGGGGCGAGGACGCTGAGGGTTTTGCCGCTGTCAACACAACTGCCGCGATGCAGGGGTAACCGTAGAGATGAAGAGCGATCGGCGGCAATGGCGAAGGAGAATAAACGCGGTTAGATTGGTTGGCCGTCAAAAAAAACGTTTACCACAACCTGTTTTGAAGATCAGGGGAAAACGAGGTTCCAGACTTCGCATCTCCTCGAGCCAAGCAGAAAAAAGAGGACAGAGAAGTCATGATTCATGTGCTCTGCTCCGTTGTAGGACGAGATTCCCGTGTCCCATATCACCACACCATTGTTTTGTTTGGCCGTTACGAGATGCCCAACCCCCCACCTACTGGTAAAATCCCGGTCGAATCTAATAGGTATTGCACACCATCCGCTGCGCCTTTATGCATCCTTGATGTGCCATAAGGATGGTCAGATTGTTCCTCGGTCCGATCTGATGGGTGTGTCAGCAATCCCTCATGTGCCATATTTTTTTTTTTTTTTTTTTTTGGTTGTTATTGAATCGGAACTGGGACTCGATCTGATCTTGCACCGGTGGATATGCTTACTCGAGTAACGCTTCCACCGGATGGTGGCAATGACGGGGAGACTCGGGCTGTTGAGAAGCGCCGAGGTGGACGGTTGTCGTCGCATTTGGCAAACACTTGACCAGCAGGCGTATGGCATTAACAAAACAGGCATGCACAGCGAGCGATAGCTTGAAATCATCCATGTCCCCGAAGCTTGAACAAACGGTATTGAAACGAGTCGCAGGAAGTTGTTGAAACAGCGGATAGGAAATACTAGAATCATTTCCGGTCTGTGAACTTGTCCGCCCACCTCTCCGTTAGGTTGCAAGATGTAAGGTGTGTAGTTAGCATAACGTACGTGGGGATCTGTCGAGCCCCTCTGTTGGTATGGTATTCCGACTGCGGATTGGGAGTTGTGGGCCACCTTTGATGCCTGAATGGCTGTGAGGGTCCGTCTCGCCCATGGTAATCGTTTGCCGAATATCGCTGTGGGTTTAGGATTGATAGTGGGTTGGAGCGACCTTGTTTTTCCGAGAGTGTATCCCAAAGACGGTTCAAAAGTTGCGATCGAGATCTGGAAGATGCCAGGAAGATGCACCTCAACCGTTTCCAAAGTGGAATTGGGTCAACCCTCTGCTTTATGGATTGTATGTACGCAACACCAGTACCGCCGTACAGTTGAACCGGCCTGGTCAGGCGAGTTCTGCTACAATTGATCGCGACTTCAAAGTCTCCAACCATGATTCCAACTTTGAGTTGTTCGTTCTGGACATTAATTTCAGCATCATTGGTGCCTCGGGATGGGAGCGTTCGAAGACTTCTGGGTTGCGATAATCGCGAAAATTTCCAAAAAAAAATTTAAAAATAAAAAAAAATAAAAAAAAAAATTTGTGTGTAGATGAAAGTTCGATCACGTGCCAAAGGCTCCTCCAGGAGGAGGACGGATTACGAGGATCAGAAACATGTGGCCATTGGGGCTTTGTTTTAGCTGTTTGCGCCTTCCTTCCAATGGCTTCTGAGAGGGGAAAGGAAAAAAAAAAAAAAAAAAAAAGTTAAACTGTGTGCAACCTGAGGCACCTATTGTGCTCCGTAGTCTCTGGTGCGTCCAATGAGTCTTCGTGGCTGCTCATGCATGACATCACCATAGCGTCGATAGCGCTGTCTGCCTGTCTGGTCCTAGCCTCTGCCTGAAACAGGTATGGGCTTGCCATGTGTAAGACATCAAACTCGCCATGGCTGGCTGAGATCGCCGGAGGCTCCAATTGACCGCCAGAGAGACTGGACCCCGGTTTTCAGCCCTACTCCGCTGGCAGGATACGTGGTTACTTGACCGCCAATCTTGAAGCATTTCGGTATTTTGTCGCAGGATCCCCCGACTTTTACGACGACAATCGAGTCCTCTTTTTCTTCGAGTTCTCAGACGTACTGTACATGCGGTTGCCAACATGGACGCGCCCGAGCTTCTTCACCTGGGAGAGCCTCTTCCTCCCAATAATCCACATGTTAGCGAAATCCTTGATCCACGGTGAATTACGCCTCCAAAACACAACTGACCTATCCTAACAGGCCGTCAGCGTACATCTCCCAACATGGAGGGACAATATCGGCTGGGCCGAAAGAGAGCAGCGCGTCATCGAAGCCATGAACACGGGGTATCCTCGTTTTTTTATCCCTCGAGTCGTCATCGAGCTGTCCGAACACCTTCTTCACAAACTTCCTTCGAAGTTCGATGAAACCCAAACCACCGCTCTCGCATTTGCCTCGTGGAAGTACACAAAATGGTTCATCAGATACCTCTGGGAGGGTTCAGCTCCCTTCAACAGCCCATCTCAGGCATATGTCGTGTTTGAGGGTGGACCCATCATTGAATCTTCGGCAGGCTGGAGCGCGCAAGATGTCGACAAGCACCGGGCTGAGGGTAGAGACGTCCTCTTTTTGGTCCCGTTCCCGAGTGATATGATGGTCACAGCCCGAAAGCTCGTCCAACACAGCGGATACGCCATTTCGAGCAGGCGAGCAATCCACTGGCTGGAAAACCTTGGTTTAAGGTCAAGACCGGAACCAACGTCGACTGCGGAGAGCGTCCTCACAAACCAGCTCTGCTCTCTAAGGCGCGTTGGCGAAGGCTGCGCACTCTGCCGTACAATGGAACATCACAGCAAATTGCCACGAACGACAAGCGGCCACCTGGCGGACGCCTCAACCGCAGAAACGGTGCTCAGATGGAGGATCGCGGCATGGTCGGGTTGTAAATGCTCCACAAATCCCAACCTTCAGGGTCCGACGAGCACCTCGGATCTTCCCACGCCCATCAACAGTTCTCCCTCCAGCCCTGAGCTGATTGGTTGTTCAAATAACCTCGATCCCGATAAAGACGTCTTTCTCTATCCCTCAGGGATGGCGGCCATTGCGGCAGCCTTCCATGCAGTCATCAAAGACAAGCCCGACGCCAGGGTAGCAGTCATCGGCTTTCTGTACCTCGACACCATCAAGATTCTGCATCGCGTTTTGGGGGAGGAGAGGGTCCCAATCATCTCGTACGACGAGCTTGATTGGTTTGAGGCGCAGCTCCGGTCAGGCAGTCAGTACGAGGCCGTGTTTACCGAGTTCCCTGGAAATCCTCTCCTCCAGTCCCCCGACCTTGCTCGTCTTCGCGAGATGAGTTTTACCTACAACTTCAAACTTGTGGTTGACAACACCATCGGGACAACTGCATCGCTGGACCTGCTGGATGACTGCGACATGATCTGCACGAGCCTCACCAAGATGTTCAGCGGCGGTTGCAATGTCATGGGCGGGTCCGTCGTCATCAATCCCCGAGGACCGGTGGACAGGGTAGATTTCTTGCGGGAGAGCCTCCCACTGATGAATCCTGAAAAGGGTGTGTACTTTGGCGAGGACATCCAGGTCATGGAGAAGAACTCGGTAGATTTTGTGGATCGTGTTTTCAAGGCCAGCAGGAATGCCGAGGCCATGTTGGGGGTGCTCGAGGCCCACCCGGCCGTCAAGAAGCTTTCCTACCCCAAGGGCAGCAAGACGCAACATCTCTACGACCGCTTCAAGAAACCCGGCGCTGGATATGGGTTTTTGATGAGCATTGAGTTCCACACCGAGGGGCAAGCCGTGGCTTTCTATGACAACTTTGAGGTGGCAAAGGGCCCGAGTTTGGGGACAAACTTTACGCTGTGCTGTCCCTACAGTATTTTGGCCCACTACAGGGAGTTGGACTGGGCTGCGAGCCATGGGGTTGTGCCGCACCTGGTGAGAATCAGTTTTGGCTTGGAGGGGGTGGAATGGTTGAGGGCAAGGGTGGTGAAGGCTCTAGAGGCTGTGGATTGTGCACCGAAGTAGATTTAAATTTGGTAAAGAAGTTTGAAGGCAATAATTTTAGTCGTAATTGCTAATCCTGAACACACGTTATTTCTCTCTTGAGATTCATTATCTTATTGTTGAATGCAACTTTTAGTCTATCGGAAGGCATCTTTAATTGATTAGGTAGGTACCCCATGTGTGATGGCAGCTTTGTTCCTTGCACAGAAACTTTTATTGCCGTTGTCAGTCCTTTTTTTTTTTTTTTTTTGGTTGTATCATCTCACAGCGGTAATTTCTTGGCTCCCCTGGTCAAGTCTCCCAGTTGCAGCCGGGGTGTGTTTTCTTTCTCTTTATGTTGTTGTCGGCGAAGCCATGTGTTTGAACATTTCTGAAGGGGTCTAGGAAAACGGGATGGAGGTGCAGAAGAAGCTTGAGTGGGATGGCCCAGGTACTTCTAGTGTAGGACAATTTTTTTTTTTTTTTTGACCTGCCATGGTTGCGGAACATGAGAGTATTTACTTATGAGGATGAGTAATGATGATGATGATGATGATGATGAGAATGTTATACTGGCCAGGAGCAGGATCAAGGTTCAAAATGACAAGGACGAGGGGGATCTGGGAAGATGAAATATCACGAATAATTACATCTGAGGTTTCGAAATCGGCTATTGTGATGTGTTCGTGGTATTGGTGTGGTGGCTTGGACTCTCCTCTACCACCCCCCCACACTGACTCCTCTCTGTGATTTGATAGGGTGCACTGGTTGGTACCTACTTGAGGAATAAATGTCGGGTACCTACCACCTTCAGGCAGCCAGCCAAGTCAGGCTTCTCATCGCCAGAGTTGTACAAGAGGCCTCCTTGCTCTTGATATCATTAAAATCCACGCTGGACTGAGTTCCAATCATTCTCTGTTCGGTTTACGCATATTTAATTCACCTAAATAACAACAGCTTTTTGGCTAATTACAACCTGAGATATTATGTCCCGCGGAGATCACCCCTTATCCGTCGCTGCGGAGAATGGCGACGAAGGGACGCTCAAACAGCTGCTCCAGCAATTCGCTCACCCATATTACCTCGAACAAGCAAACAGCCGCGGACAGACGCCGCTGATGACGGCAGCCGACAAGGGGCATGTCGGAGCGGTCCAACTGCTCCTCGACCACGGCGCAAAGATCAACGCCTATCGGGCCTGGGACCCCTGGCAGCCAATCCACTTCGCCGCCGCCCGCGGACACCAAGCCGTCGTCGAGCTCCTTCTCGCGCGCGGAGCTGACATTGACGCTCGCGCAGACGAATGCTTCTGGAGTCCGCTAATGTACGCTGCCGCCAACGGTTACGAGCCCCTCGTGCAGATGCTGCTCAGCAAGGGCGCGCGCATCGATGGCGCAGACAGGTTCGGCGCCACGCCGCTCATGCACGTTGCCGAGCGCGGGGATGAGGATATGGTGCGGCTGCTGCTTTCCAAGGGAGCCGCCGTCGACGCCCGGAACAACCGCGGCGAGACGCCGCTGGGTGCTGCGGCCGGCAAGGGCCACGAAGCCATCGTGAGGGTGCTGCTGGAGCACGGTGCCGCGCCTGACCCCAAGGCAAAGGACGGCACCACGCCGCTGTTTTATGCGGCCCGGTGCCGGCACATTTCGGTCATGAGGCTGCTGTTGCTCGAGCAGGGCGTGGCCGTCGACACCAAGAACGATTTCGGAATGACCCCGCTCTCGGTGGCGGCGTTTGACGGGATCGAGCAGGCCGTGGAGCTGCTCCTCGATCATGGAGCCGATATCGGAAACCGGGACAAGGGCGGGAGGACGCCGCTGTGGCTCGCTGCCTGCCGCGGACGAGAGGCGGCTCTAAAAATACTGCTCGGCCGGGGCGCTTCGGTTGACGTCGAGGACAACAAAGGTCGCGCGCCGCTGGGCATCGCAGAGGAAGGAGGACACGGGGCCGTTGCGGAAATTCTCAAGTCTGTCTCTTGAGTTCCTACCTATATATTTATATCTAAATCTACTATCTATCATCTATCTACTGTACTTTGACCGAAGACGGTACCTACGAAAAGGTTTTTTTTTTTTTCCTTTTTTTTTTTTTTCCCCTAGGTGGTTTGGTGTTTTCTAGATCTTGGAATCCGGATTGCCGCAAGTCCACCCAGCAAACGCGTCCAGCGAATAAATGTCCAAGGGGCCAGCGAAGTTGCCCTCCTCCTGTTGAGTGTCAACGAACTCCTGCAGCTTGGGGTTGGCGTTGTGAACATCAAAGGCCGCCTGGTCGGCGTATCTGTGGATCAGTGTCAGCGGCATTTTTGGGCGGATTCCGAGATGGAGGGCCAGGTCATTGGCAAGGGCGGGGGGGACCATCGTCAACGTACGATTCCCACACGACTAGCTTGGGCGCCTCGGCAGTGCCGGATGTGAAACATTGGTATGTGACCGCGTTGGGCTCGTTGGCCTCAATGTTGTTTGAGAGTGCTGTGGCGAGTTCTTCGACCTATTTTTTTTTTTTTTTTGGTTTTGTTTCAATGAGTTAGATTTCCATATCAGCAGCGTCACCTTGGTAAACGAGACGAAACGTAGTATAATTACTTACTCGGGCAAGTCTGTCCGGTTTGACGGCCACGATGGAAACAAGGTAAATAGGCAGCATCTTTGGACTTTGTTTCTGGTCTTGACAGTTTTGTGATGTCTTGCTTGAAAGCTTCTGGGGGAAAGAATGAGGTGGTCAAAATGATGAGAGCAGACCCATCTATATACCTACCTAGGCATGTGCGAAACTCTCTTCGGGATATTCGGAGCTTTGGCCTTGGTTCTTTGCATCCGTCACTGACTTAGCAACCAGCCCAAGTGGATGATGTGTGTGATGTGTGAGGAGGGGCTTTCGTGGAGAAGATGTTAGAAAAGAGGGGTTTTTACCAAAATTCCCGCTGGTGAGTCTGAACAGGTCCCCCTTTTCCCGAGGCCTTTTCCACCGCGCATCCATCGATCTTGTTTACCATTGCCTTCACTGAGTCAGGATGGATGTCGTGTTCCGGTTTCGCCCGGGGAAAAAAAAAATACATGCTGTCGGCGGATGAAATATTTATGAATAGGCGCCTAGATCGAAATAGATACAGATTTTTCATCACGCTCGCCATGTCGAGGTTGCTTACTTCGCTCCATACAACACTCTGCACCCGCCATCTTGGGAGTTCAGAGCCTTGAGCGCCTTCACATTCCGCTCATCGTCGTTCTTGGTTGCTACCATGGTCGGAACCGAAAAGAACTTGAGCCCTTCGGTCGCGTTCAGGATTCCCAGCGCCGAATTACCCCGTCCCGTAAAGGGGAAAATATCGGGACCTCGCTGATCAGGGCTGTTGATGTTCAGGCGACCCACGTGGTACGCCAGCGCATCCACGACAGTACCCAGCGTCTGCTTCTCGTAGCCGTACACGGAACACTGCAGACCGTACTCGCTCTCGGATACGTACTGAATCGGCTGCTGGATATCGTCGTAAATTGCCACCGGCGTGACTGGTCCAAACTGTTCCTCGCTCCAGATCCTCATGTCCTTGTTCGCCGGCGCCAAGATGGTGAGCCCGCAGAGCGTCTTGAAGCACTTGCCGCCGGTTTTGTTGACGATGTGCGCGCCCTTGGTCAGCGCGTCCTCGATAAGTTCCTTGATGTACCCCGGCTTGGTGTCCTCGCACAAGGGCGTAAGCTTGACGCCTTCTTCCCACGGCATCCCGAGCTTCAGTCCGTCGATTGCCTCTGAGAGCTTGCCCAGAAAGTCTTTGGCCTGGGACTGGTGCACCCAGATCATCTTGACGGCAGTGCAGCGCTGCCCGTTGAAAGAAGTCATGCCCGACACGCAGGCCTCGACGGCAACGTCCAGGTCGGCATCCGGCAGGAGGATGGCCGCGTCTTTGGCCTCGCCCTCGTACATGACGCGCAGCCGCTGCGGGTTGGGGGCGTTCTGCAACAGGCCCTTTGCGCTCGAAGCCGTGCCGATGAAGGCGACCGCGTCGATTTTGCCCGTCTCGATCAGCGCGCCCATGACTTCCCTCCCGGAGCCCGTCAGGACCTGGATCGTGCCCGCGGGGAAGTGTTTCGCGAAAAGCTCAAGGGTGGGGAAATGCGGCGTCGCGCCGTTGCGGGGGGCGCGGAGGATGATGCTGTTGCCCATCAGCAGGGCCGGGATGAAGGTGGTGTAGGCCTCGTTGAGGGGGTAGTTGAAGGGGGACGACGCCAGCACCACGCCGACCGGGAGGTGGCGGATCTGGCACAGGATTCCCTTTTCTTCCTGCCACGCCGACTCGGACTCGGACAGCGCCTCGGCTTCCTTGATCGCCGTCCGGATGTAGGCCACCGTCCTCGTCACCTCAGAGTGCGCGTCCTTGTCGCTCTTGGCGATCTCCCACATGAGGAGCTGGGCAACCTCGTCGGCCATCTTCTCGAGGCCGTCGGCGAACGCTTCCATGCTCTTGCACCGTTCCGTCAAGGACATTTTGGCCCAGGCGCCGCGGCCGTAGCCGTAGGCGCGCTGTGCTGCCTGCAGCGCCCCCAGAGCTTGGTCTTTTGATGCCATCTCGAAGTTGCCAATCGTGATGTGCTCATCTGGCTTGTCCTGCGTCACTATGGGTGTTTGCACCTCGCTTGCATTTTGGCTGCTCTTGATGACCTTGCCGTCGATGAGCAGCAAGCAGTCTTTTCGGTCAGGGATCGGTACGGCAATGTCGTCTTTGGAGCGTGGGAACTTTTCCTTGAGCTCTTGGCAGTCCCAATCGAGCTTGTCGCCCACCGGCGAGCTGATTTGGATTTGTTGTGACATGTTAGAATGTGTCTAGCTCAATGGTGATGTTGTGAAAATTACAACGATCAAAAGAAGTGTAAAATCCTTAGTACTAATTAGTTAATGTGTATGTTAATCAGCTTTTTACAAAGCCATTTGCAAGCAAAGATGTGTAAGTAAAAGAAACCACTTAATTTATTGGGCATTGCATATGGATCCTTTGTCATGTCGTCATATCTTGAAGAATTTCCCCAACTTGGTTTGGTTGGTGATGACCTCCGTCATTGACTTTAACCCCGAGAGTTCCGCTTTTGACATGTTGATCTACAAAGAGGTACCTATGTATGTGACCTCCCCCCCCCCCAAAAAAAAAAAAAAACACGGGACCCAGCCATTTAAGGCACCTATGCTGAGAGTGAGATCACACATTCAAGAAGAACAACATTGCATCAAATTCATGGTAAACAACCTGATTTGGATGAAAATAAAAGACCAATATACTAGATAGTAACTGTGGCTCTGGGAATACTTTCTCATTTGGGCCCGCTTTCATCATGATAAACCACAACATAGCACCCCCTCTGGCCCATCCGCATCAGTAACCTAGGTGATTCCATTGCTCATCACGAAAGAGAAACACAGCCATGGCTGGCGGGCAAATCCGGACGGTCGGGCCGGTTGAGGGTCCCCCAAAACTTCATCTTGGCGCCCGTCTTGGGACCCCAAATGCCGTCCTGGGCCACGCCAATCTTCTGCTGCACCTTTTTGACCTCCTTTTTGGTGAGCTCTCCGTACTTGCTGTCGGCGTCGAGGTTGCCGCCGTAGCACCTGTTGATGGCCTCCTGCACCGACTTGACGCCGGACCCTCTGGCGCCGACGTTCATGATGCAGTTGTTTCCGGAGCTGCCCGAAAGGGATGGGTAGGAGATGCGCCAGCTGTTGGGCGCAATGTACCGCGTGTAGGGGGTGTCGCAGTATCCGTCTGCTCGAACTGCGAGGATATTGTCGGAAGAAGCGGTTGGGTGGGCGGTTGCCGGGTTCCCTGTTGAGAGCAGGAGGAGGAGGAAGGAGGAAGGAGGAGAAGGTAATGGTGGGCTTCATTTTTGTTTTGGGGATTTTTTTATGTAGAATTGAAACTCGAATATGACCGATGAGGGAATTGTTTGATGGTCAGAGTCGGACACTGTCGATGGCAGAGATGAAGTGAATACGGGGAGGCTTTTATAACCTTCTTGCAACCAGATGGACCAGTGCCATAGATTTGTGTATATGCACCAGAGCCTCGTGAAAGCTACCTACCGACCACGAGATGCCAGCATCCATCCATCCATCTTACGCTGATCATTATGAGGAGTAAACTCTTTTGAGGATGTGGAATATCTCATTAGTATGTCCTGCACACGTACTGATTGGTTGTCAAGACATCCGTCTGTGACCGAGAATAGCAATTAGACAGCTGAAAACCTTTGGGCACAAAATCACACATGATAATATCCATCTGACGAATAGAGGCAGATTTTGCGGATTGGTTGGTCTCTAAAAGAAGCACGCACCGGAATAAACTCCCCGGCCATTGAGCGTTGCTCGGTCGAGGGATTGGACAGGAGCCAAGATTCAGGGGCCAGCAATATGATGCATCAATGGCTCCGTTGACCAGTGGCCTGACCCTCAAGTCGCACAAAAGTTCAGCTTGTTTCCCTATCATGTCATGAAATGACTGCGAGGTTGGCTAGTCCTTATTGTGGCGCATGGGATATGGTTGGTCAGAGCATGACCTCAAAAGCGTTGTGCTTTCCATGGCAGTCGTGGCTATTTGACTGCGCCTCCCATGGCTTCTATCGTGAGGAAATTGGTATGGACTTCTTGCTTGCTGGGTGTGCATTTTCAATGAAGGCACCAACATGCCAAAGGTACCTACCTACCTAGCGACAAAGGTCTGTAGTTACACAGCTTCAGTGGTCTGCCTGTGCCAGCCATTCCATCCACAACCACTCACCTGCCCGCCATGTGTGCCAAGCTTTTCCGGTTCCAGCTTGTGATGAAGCAGAGTTGTTGTCTCCGCATCAGCTTTGCGCGAACGAGACAACATCCCCTCCCTCTTTTCAGCTCTTGTTTTCCAGTCATCCGCTCATGCCACTTCTGGAAATTGAACAAAACCAAGGTAGCTCACTTACAAAGCGGGCAACGAAAGAAAGCTGTTTCATAAATGGTAGCCCAACGATTTGCTACTTTGCATTTACTTGAACGAGAATAACCGAATCGGCGTTCAACTCCCAGGCAACATCAAGGGGCTGTTGTGCGGGACTTGACCACCCTCAAAATATTGGAGCGCGTCGGACGTGAGTGTCTCGAGAATTTTGCATTATGATTCTGAGGCCGAATGCTTCAATCTAGGTAGTCCATGCTGCGCATATCTGGATCTCGGTGTGTTAAAAGGAGAAGCAGTACGCTGTAAATAGGTGGCCCCATATTGATGCGATGTGTTCCTAAGACTGATCTTTCCGAGAAACCAGATATCAAGTATGGGCCGTAAATCTTGATCATATGGTTGACAGTTGATAAAATGGCGCCGGGTCCTGGGGATGTCAAGCCTTGAGGCAACCTGGGAGCATGCCGCAGAAGTGACAATAAAAGGCGGGCCAAGTTGCGAGTTTTTGAGGCCTGGAATGGTGCGCAACGGAATGCGGCCTGAGTTATTGCCAAATTCTTTCGAGAAACCGATTCGCTCCTTTGCTGTCAAACCTCAGCTGACAGAGCACATCTCTCACCAATTCGCACCTCTGCACCTACCTACCTTTTCGAGACGAGCCGTACTACCTCGCAGTCTTATTCACGAGCAAGAGAGTCATCACTGCTGCCTAAAATTCACCCAGGCGGCGTAGAAGGAACACAGCCTTGCAACCCTCCCCTCGACCGTACTGAGCATCAGATCGTGTGCTTTGTCTAGAATTACTAAAAGCTCCTTGCAACACACCACCATCTACCTACCTAGATAAGTAGATGTCTTCGGGAAGGTATGATTTGCATTTGCAGCTATGCCACCCCCCCAGTCCCAAATACCGAACACGTGGAGTGCGTATCCCACGACCATGGGATCAGACGAGGCCAATCCCAGCCCGTCACAAGTCCGGGGTGCAGCAATCCTCGGAGCTGGAATGCAACACTCTGGGTCGCCTCGCTGCTGACATTGCCATCGCTGATTGGGCCAAAACCTCACGTCGCACAAATACTTTCCCAGTGAGATGTAGCAATGCAGGGATCGTGGCTGACAACTATTGACCTGCACTAGTACCCTCTTGGATCAGGTCGGATTAAGCATTGCCAACATTGAAAGAAATTTCCGGTGGTTCAGGCCCAACGTCTTCCTCAGTCAACCCTACTGCGCCATCCAAGCTTTACGTCACTTCCTTTCCCCGGTGGTCTGTGGTCTGTATCCTCCTCGGCCTTACCATCCCCTACTCGGTAGCTTGGCACGATTCCATCTGTGGGGGCCAGTCATGAATTCTCAGGAGTCCAAGGACGAGCGGCGTGACCATCTCAACCCGGGAAGGAAGAGGAAGTGGCACGAGATGATGGACGGCCATTATAGGTTTCGCCAGGTCCCCACGGAAAAGCAGTCCTGGTATAAACTGTAGTGAGTGCCCCTACCTACCTACCTACCCACCTACTAGATCACATGCACAAAAGAGAGACCCCTCAACTAACATCGTCTCCGTTTTCCCCGTACGCGTACGCAGCCAATTCACCGTTCTCTACTGGCCAAGCATCATCATGATTCCCATCTTCTCCTGGATCCTCGTCTACCTCCTCGTCTTCGGTTTCCCCCCCTCCATCACCGCACAATGCCGAGTGCCCTGCAGGGTCTCCGCTTTCACGCCGTTCCTCCCTTCGGGCGTGACAATTGAAAAAACCTACGAAGTCCCCGGCGGCTCCGGCCTGAACGGATCCTACGGAGAAGGCGCACCTCTCGACCTCGGGCACCCAACAAACGCGACGAATCTCCCCCACCTCTGCGCCGTCACCGTCCGCGTTTCTCTTCCAAACGCTTCCTCTTCCTACCGCTTCGGGTTGTTCCTCCCGCCAAACTGCACGTGGAACTCGAGGTTCCTCACGGTAGGCAACTACGCCCAAGCGGGCGGGATCAACTGGGCCGACATGGGACAGGGCCCGCACTACGGCATGGCCACGCTGTCGACGGACACGGGGCACAACTCGGTCGAGTCGGACCTCAGCTGGGGGCTCAACAACCCTCAGGCTTTGCAGGACTGGGGATGGAGGGCGCTCAAGGGCTCCGTCGAGATCGGGAAGGCGCTGGTGGAAGGGTACTACGGCCGCAGGATCAGCTACTCGTACTGGAGCGGATGCTCGACGGGCGGCAGGCAGGGGCTGAAGCAGGTGCAGGTCGCCCCGGACGCCTTTGACGGCGTTCTAGTCGGCGCGCCGGCGTGGGATACCCAGCACCTGTTTCCGTGGATCACCCGGCTGGCGGCGCTGAACCGGCCGGGGACTGCCGGGTTCCTGGACAACGCGGGCATAGAGCTCCTGAGGGGAGCGGTCCAGAGGCAGTGCGTGCTGGAGCGGACGGAGGCGACGCGGGGCAGGGTTGCGGATCCCTTTGACGGGTGCGCGCTGGATTGGAGCCGCATCAGGTGTCCCGGTGACGATCCCGCGCAGTGCCTGACCGACGCGCAGGTGAGCACGGCCATGAGCGTTTACGCCGACTACCACAGCAATGCCACGACGGGCGGGCGGGCGACTTTTCCTGGAATGCCGTTGGGGTCTGAGGCGCTGTGGGGGCCGTTCCTCGTCGGCGGACCGCAGGTGGAATTTAACGAGGCGTATGAGAGGTACTGGCTGTATAACAATGCGAGCTGGTCGCTGGCGGATTACGATGAGGGCAGAGTGGTCGCTGACTCGGAGAGGATCAACCCCGGGAATGCCACGGCGGATGACTTTAATGTTTCGAGGTTTAGGGACGGAGGGGGCAAGATCTTGATGTACCACGGTCGGGCGGATGGGATCGTGCCGACGGGGAGCTCGCAGGCTTACTACGACAGGACGGTTGAGGCGATGGGAGAGGTTGATGATTTCTTTCGGCTGTTCCATGTCCCGGGCATGTATCACTGCTGGTACACGGACACTACCGTCAATGCGCCGTGGATTATGGGGGGAGCAGGGCAGGCGGTGAGGTTACAGAAGGACCTGAATTTCGGACAGGGCTGGTCGGTGCCTGGGTTCGAGGGCAATGGAACATACGACGCGCTTGTTGCCTTGATGGACTGGGTCGAGAGCAAAGGCGCGAAGCCCGTGGAGAAGGTGATAGCCACTACTTATGACGGTACGAGGTTGAAGCAGAGACCACTGTGTAAATGGCCTGCCAAAGCTCAGTACAAGGGAGCTGGAGATGTGTACAAAGCCGACAGTTGGAGTTGTGTGTAAGATATCTACGAATAGATGCAGACTTTGTTGCTAAATAGAACAGCAACGCATAAGAATATCCTTGAACAGTCAGAGGCGGGCGATGGTTTGGGATCACGGTATGGGACAAACAAATTAGATGAATGACTAATACGTGTTGATGATGCCAATGATTGTTTGATGCCCTCCCCCCCCTTCCCCCCTCCCCCAAACCAAAAAAAACCATCTGGTTCTGGTAACTGTGTTGCTGAGCTCCGCAGAACTTCCACACGTCTACCAGAATAATTTTCTAGCTAGGTACCTAGGTATGCAGTGGCAACGCGGTGATCATTGTGACTTGGCTGCTGTACCTCGACATTCGCTGCAATAGGTATATGGCAATTCCTAGTAGACCGCAAAAAGCCTGGGCCTATGCTCAAGCACCGATCTGATGGTAATGTGCTATTGTTGTTCCCCTTGTTATTGTTATTCCGGTCTGAATGGTAGCCCTATATGATGACCAATTAGATCTAGTGTGTTATCCTGTGGAATGGGCCTGATGTCGGATCGGCGCTTGACGATTGAGCACCTACACACTTTTGGTTCATGAAGAATCTGCTCTTCTCTAGGGCCGTCTTGCTTAGATACCTTGGGTAGACATTCAGATCCCCAACGTACATGTTGTGGAGGAAGTAAAGTCAAAATGTCAAGGCTCTTGCATGCAATGTTTCTTGTGACCGATTCTCTCTGACGACGCCGCCAAAATAAATCCTTGCTCAGTGCCTTCTCAACAAACACCGCAAGTCGTGTTGCCGATAACAGGAAACCCAAGATAACCTCAGGGGCAATGGTCCTTCAAAGTAGGTAAACTTAGTAAAACCCGGATTCTCACACATTGCCTGATTACCAACTAGGTACCTGTGCATGCCTACCCCCATTAGCCTGTCCTGGCCACACTCCGGAGATCACTTCAAATGGCAGTAACAATTGAGTAGGTAGACTATGGTTTCTTATTGTGAATACCTATGTATGTACTTAGAAAATAAGAATCTCCTCCTGTTTTTCTTGTGCGATCCAACTTCCCGGAACGGTTCCGACACCAATTCGTTCGTACGTGTCCTGCCTCCCTTCCTTGGGCCTGGCGATGACAACCAGCACGTAGTGTTCCTGGCTCTCCGGGTCTAACCCTGCCTGTTCTGCCACCTTGATCTTTTGCCTTCCGACAATGACACACTTCACGCTCTTTTCATTCTTGCGAGAGAAGGTTGGCGGTGCTGGTCCGTCGTCAAATACGATCTTACCCATGGCTGATTCTAGAGGTACCGAGAAATCGTTTGCCCATGCTGCAAGGTTGGTCTTTTCATCCGTGTTGCCAGTGTGCCAGGACGCGCTCGTGGATGATGAATTATTCGAAGTGGTATCCAGTGCCCATGGAGATCTGATCCCCTTATCACGCTTGTATAACCACTCGACGCCTCGGAATGGGATATCGAGAAATGCAATGGGACCCTCGTAAGCCATCCACGACCAGGTGGGAACTGTGTAGTTCTTGAAGGCGGTAGCAGACTGAATGATCTGGCCCGCAGCGAAGTCAATCTTCTTCATGCCTTTTTCCGAATCTCTCTTCCACAACAGACTCCGTCCAAAAAAGTCACCTTCAAATACGCCATAACCGCCATGCGTTTTGAAAGCAGCGACGAGCCGCTGCTCGAGCCCAGCGATAGCGATGGGACGGTCGGTTACTTTGGAAAACTCGAGCCGGGAATAGGTCTTGTAAAGAGATTCGTACACGCGGATGCGGGCGCCTTTCGTCGAGGTCATGGCGAGGTCGGGAAAGTTTGGGTCCCCGAGAAAAGCTGCCTGATTGCTGAGGTCTGTGTCAGCAGAGGAATTTCCACTTTCAAGGAGGGTTAATCTGCTTACTTGGTCATCTTTGTCAGCGTCTCGCAACGTACCCCAGTGCCGCATTCAAAATACGTCTGAGCTTCCGCAAAGTAGATCGTTCTCCGTGCGAGTACTCTTTCTTGCAAAACCCAACCTCGCCTGTTGAGATGTCCGTCAATAATGTGAGACTGAAAATCGTCAATGTCCTGACATATGTAAACGCTGTCCCCGCCGGGGACCTGCTGGTTGAGCCTGATAAAGTCTCGCTTGCGTGGAGCTTCTGAGAGAAAGCCGCTGGAGGTTCCCCACGCTCGACTCGCAGCAATAACGCAGTATGCAGTGCTAAAAACAGTCTCCATGAATTTTGCCTCCCGATCAAAGTCACCGTCAAGGCCCTGGATAATACACAGGGAGTCAATCCAGATGTATCTGATGCCCAGGGCTCGAGTCACTAGGACTGCGTCGCGAAAGGTTTTGGGCATGTCAGAGACAAGTATCCCATCGTGCAGACGGGAGACAAAGTTGCCACGTGTTGTGCAGAAATGGTTGTGCTGGGCTCCATCTCCCCAAGGGTGCGAGAGTGCGATATATCGCAAGTCATGGCTTTGGGCGCTTTCTCTCAGGAGCTTCGACACGCGAAGGTAAACTTTAGTGGAGTCTCCATCTTCTTGCCCCACGTCAACCAACCGCGTCGGAAGGGACATGGTATTGGTAGGAAGGGAGTTCTTGCGGCGGCATGTCGGTTCGTGATTAGCGTCGCAGTCGAGAAGCCATTGCGAGATGAGGTCGAAGTATTCCTTGCTACCGCACTTTGGAAGAGTTGGAAATCCAATCTGAACGTTGTTGAATGGATCATCTCCGACCGAACCAGCGGTGCTACCTGTAGGTCGATGTGTCAGGTGGTCATCGGATAACTTCAATCGCGTCCGTGGCCCACTTACCGACAGATCTGCATATCGACAAGATCGGGGAAGGCCTGCCTTTCAGGTACAGTTTCGAGCCACTTCTGAATAGCTCTACCACGGCATTATCGCTTTCGTTGTCGCCACCAAAAGCATCGTGAACAAGTCGGTGTAGCTGACAATGTGTGGATGCAGCCCTGATGGTGCCAAGGCTTTGAACCAACGCACCTGTCGCAAGAAAATCCAACTGCGTGCAGTACTCACACAGCTGCGCTTCTTCGGGCTGACTGGGAAGAAGCGGCGAGCTAGGGCTCAGCTGAACTTCGGGCAGGGTCGAGGGAAACTTGTTATCAACCGGAAAGTTCCATGTTGTATCCAGCTATCAGTACTGGTCAGTGACTGTCTGTCTCAGTTGCGTGTTTGGGGGAAGTCGTACGCACCGGCTGTCAATAGACGGAGTTAGCTATAGATCATCATAAACCCGAAATCACATAGACTGATGGAACTCACAGCCTGAAAAAAGGGCAACAAGCAGGTTTGTTACAGTCAGATAGACGGCCAAGATGTTTCATCGCCAAGGGGTCTCACTAACATGCTGTATGGCAACAAGGGGGAGTCAATGTCACATCATCATATCTTATGTAAGTGAGGTTGAAACGCACTGTCTGCAACAATTAAGGCCATCAGAAGACTCTATCAGCACCGTTTCACTGTCCTGGTTTGTTTCAAAAAACGCTTACATACTGCGCGCAAACGTCAGCATCATCAATGTCACGGCAAGAGAAGGGGCTAGGGAACTTACGGTCTATCCAAAACAACGCATTCGCTGCCATGTCAGTTGCTTCTCCTTATCGGCGATGAGGCTTAGGCCACCTTGGGCATCCAGTCACGTACCTCCTGGAACCCGATCAGTGGTGTTGTTCTCGACGGGCCAACTCGAAAAAAAGATCATACTAGGCTCCGCTGTTTCCGTTGCAAGTCTTGTCCGAGGAATTGCGGTGTTGTCGAGATGGCGCTTGGCTTTCTACCTCTTTTGGGTGTCGGAATAGGCACGCTTGCTCGATTCCTGGTGGCAAAGAGATAATCGCCCCTGCTTTGCTCGTCATCTCTAGCATGTTCCCAGATATCCTCCATTCGATCTCTCAGCTCGCCGGCATCCGCTCGGCACCTCCCCATCTCGTTAAACCGCATGCCCTCAGCAGGCAACTCGACGACCAGCAGCCTATCCCTAACCAGCTTAATCACATCTCCGATAGCGGATCTCGGGCGACTGCATTCAGGGTCTTTGAGAATCGCCTGAATCCAGTGAGCTGCAACATCGCTGACTCTGGCGGTTCCCAAACTTGCATCCACGGTGAAGTAAAGTGTTTCGGTGCTCTCGTCCACATATTTCTTTTCGGCATAGAAAGCATCGAGACCCTTGTTGCCGTACAAAAGAACAATGACAAATTCGAGGATAACACAGCCCATGGACCAGATGTCGAAACGGCGGGACCTTGGGAGGTGAGAGCTCGCCATGTAACGGTTGGCTTCGGGTGCCTCGTAATGCGATGTGGTGTACTGCATATTTGTCTGCTCATTCCTGCGCGTCGTCGCAAACATGTGCTGCTTGGCCAAACCGAGGTCCGCAATCTTCAGTGTACCCAACCAGCGTGTCTGATCAGCGGCAGTCGAACCGAGGAACTGGAGGATATTATCAGGCTTGAGGTCTCCATGCCTCCAGTGATCTTCCCCAGCAGCATCGCTATCCTCGCTGACATAGGATCGTTCGCCATCTTCGCTCACATGGGACTCGTCGTCGGAGGGTTCCGATAATTTGAGCCTGGGAACCGGTTGAGTCGGAGACGCCGGTGGGGTGTCGGGTTCAGTGGGATAAAACTCTTGCTTAATGTATTTGGATAGACTTATAGCGCTAGACCCTGCAAGGTTGGCAGCGCGGCGTACAATCTTGGCTGTTTTTGTATTCGTGTTCGTGTTGTGAAGTGTTGACAAAGCGCCCGAAAGACCCAGGACCTCCTCGAGGAAACTCATGACCCGATCAGCATCGAGACTTCTAGGCTCTTGCCCCTGACTTTTCCACAAAGCCCGCAGACTACCTCCGTCTGCCCACTCGAACATGATGTAGAACTCTGAGCCGCATCTGATGGCGGCGATGGGTCGGATCAAATTTTTGTGGCGAAGCTCGCTGATCCTTTTCAGGGCGTTTGCCTCGTGGCGCCAGGCTTTCTCGACGTTGTATCCCGGCTCCGACTTGAGAGGCTTCAGCTTCTTCAACGCGACTCGAAGGTCTTGGGCGGCCTGAGATGATATCAAATTAATGGCCTCGGTCTTGTCCATGCGTGCTCTATTCTGATCTTACCTGCTGTGGTACGTGCTCATCATGATGCAAGCGGTGTATCAATGCTTCGTAGACAGTGCTGAAGTGCCCGTCATTCTCATGGCGGCTTCTCCAAGTGATCGGTAGGACACATCCCTCCTTCAACTCGTAGATGAACTGGTCGCGAGTGAAGACGGGCGATTGAAACATTCCCTGATCGTCGTGAAATCGAAACGAAATGTCGGCCCAGACTTCATCATGGAACACGTTGAGGGCATTATCGTGTTTGGAATGGCATTCTGTAAACCGTCCAATGCAAGCCATTTGCTCTATCGGAAGGAGGGTATCGGCCATCCCGTGCTTCTGACAGGCGCCTAGGACGGAAGCTAGCTGGGCTGGGTCTGCCTCGCCACCAACCACCAAAGTCAAGAACAGCTTTGCCGCATGGCTGCAAATGAAATCGATAATTTTGGGCGGCGTATCGTGGGGAAGCACGGAACGCACAGTTTCGGTGGTGACCAGGGTGGCCACCTCAGGGGCTGGGAGGAATTTTCGAGAACCCTCAAGTCCACTAGGCACCAGACTACCTCTCAGTTTTTTCCTCAATGCCTGAAACTCGATATTGGGATCTGGTCTCCGGCGGAAGAGCCGCATGAATTGCTCCATTAGAGGCTCCCAAAAAAATCAAAAAATCAAAATCGAACAGGCGTGCGTGGACAGACGGCAAGACCTGGAAATCCGTGACTGACTGCCCTTGGATGGAATGGAATCCCAGGGACCCTTAAGGACTAGAAACAATACTTCATCGAGGTTCCATCCACTGGAACATCAGGCGATCCGCTTCCAAAGACCGGCAGATTGGGCTTCAATCCATGCGGGGGATTTCCCTGGGGCCCCAGTTGAGCCTCATTGTTGTCCCTCCGGGCGGGCTACAAGGTCGCATTGCGTTTGGTTGAAAACGGGGCTGTTGGATTATGATTCGCATTAGGGGTGAACTGTGACTCCAATACGAATGAGGGAAAGGCGGGATGTTGGCTGTGCATCAATAATCTGCATCAAACACCTCCCAATTGGAGTAAAAATTCCTCGCAGGAGGGGTTCAAAGGGAGAGAGAGAGAGAGAGGTACCTAATTATTCATCTTCCCAAAATCAGGAATTGGCAAGTGGGGGAAACTGCACTTTTTCAAGTCTTGGCACATGAAGGCGGGAATGGAAGGAGGGGATGTGGTTGCCTCTCAGCAGCGAGCTTATCAGCATGCATCGAAGGCATAAATCACGCTGCAAGCCACATGAAGGCAGTGCACAACGTTGCCTGATTCTTTGGTCGGCATTCGGCAGGACTGGCCTGAGAACTCGCAGCCCGGCTTAGAGGCTTCGGCTTGAGCTGGTGCTGAATCTGAACCCAGCACAGGTCGGAAAAAAAATGGGGTTCTGGAGGTTTAAGCTCTTGCAGAAAGTGCGAAGAAACTCCTTGTGCGCCGCTGGGAATAAAATAAATAAAGGGTGCAGAGCTGCAGAAAATACGCAGTGAATCTGCAGTGGTTACGGAAAACCAAGATCGCAGGAATTCCCGGTTACGTGGAGCGCAGTGAAGCAAGTCGATGTGGGACTTGGCCATGGCGAAGCAACGACATTGGAGCCTTTGAAGTTGAGAATCCGATGAAGGGGGGTTTATTGCGCTGCTGTACGTAGTGTCAAAGGATCTGCATAAAACGCCATTTTAAGGTCACAAGGTTGCGTTATTACACTGCTGTGTAAAACGCCCGGTCTCGGACCTACTGGAGGGATCCTGAGGACGCATCATCCTCATACCTTAACAGTGACTGGAAAGGAGGACGCGACTGCCGTTTCTGCGATGCTGACGAATTCAGCCGGCCATGCCGCTACGCCCAATTTGCCCCCCCCCCCCCCCGCAACCAACTGCATCACCCCACACAGTCATCGTCAGGCCTGGACCACTGCACGAGGTGAAGGAAGGATACTGCTGTGGACATACTGGACATTCCAACTTCCATGGCACGACGGGGAGTCACACCCATATTCCAGGTTCAAGGCAACCGCGAACATCTGGGACCCTTCGGCCTCGATTGAGGCGCATACGTCCACACCCACTCACCACACCTTTGACCGAATTGTGATAACGCAGTACCTAGATAAGTGGTTCGCATGGTTCGCAGAACTTCGCGAGACGGCCCCCTCGGCGACGGATTGACTCGATCAGTACCATAAAAGATCCCCGAGGAAGCAGAAAGAGCGGGAAATATCTTGGAGTTTAAATACTATCCGCATTCTAAACACGCCACTGCACACCGCTCCCTCGATCTTTTCCACAAGCTTGCATTCATTTGCACTTCCAATTACTTCCATCGCGACTTTTTCACACTTTGGCTTCCATCTTGCCCCTCGCCAACAGGAACCTGGGACCTGCAGCACTTCCCCACATCCCCCAAGGCCCCAGCACCGCTGTCCAGTGGCAGACCAAACGAACCCAATCGGGGGTGCCAAGACCAAGGATGACGGCGCTCTTCAGACCACTCAGGAACGGCACCGTCACATCCGCCCTGGACGACTCCTCCACATTCATTCCGCTCAAGGTATTGGACGACACCATCACAGTCCCCAGCATTACTGATAGCCTAGGGCTGCAGCAGTGGTTCCGAGCAAAGTACTGGTCTGATCAATTACCCAGGAGGATCCACCAAGAGGCCCAAAGGCTGTTTGCCATTCTTGTTCTCATCGAAAAGGACGCGGCCATCCAGGAGTTGCTCAGCAATGGCCTGACTGATAAGGAGCTCCCCCTAGCCCGCAAGGGCAATACCGATGTCCTTGTGTCCGTCGTCACCCAAAAGGAGTTTGCTTGTTTCGAGTCGTGGAGCCCTGCCAGGGTTGATGCCTTTGTTGAGAAGCAGTGGCTTGTCCAGGCCCCAGTGATTGAACGGGTGGGCCAGAACCTGGTCGTGGACGCCAATTGCCCTTTGCCATTCATTGAAAAAGGTGAAAAGATTGGCGGTGGCAATGGTGTTTGGGTTCATCAGGCCCACATACACCCAGCCCACCGATCTGACGCGCTTGCTGTAAGTACCCCTTGCCATATTTGTCGTTACCGACTTCATCGCCACATTTAAAGACACGGTGTAGCTGATCTTTTATCTAGACAGTATGCGACGGCCCCGTGGCCATAAAAGAGATTCAGGATCGGGAAACCTTCGTTCAGGAAAGGGACAACTTGGAAAACCTGAGCAAGCTTTCACACCGCAACCTCATCAAACCTCTCTGCACCATTGAACGAGGGTCTCTGTTCTACGTCATTTTTCCTTGGGCCGATGGCGGCGACCTCAGGCAATTCTGGGAGCACCAGGACAGCGCTCCAAACAACCCAGAGCTCATCATGTGGTCCCTTGAGCAGGCCCTGGGTGTCGCCGATGCGGTCAAGGCTTTGCATGACAGCAATATCCGGCATGGCGACATCAAACCGCAGAACGTGTTGCACTTCCACGACCAAGGTGATTCGAAGTCGAAGCCGCTAGGAAAACTGGTGCTTGCAGACGTCGGAATTTCTCGAAAACACACGTTGGCAACAAACTTCAGACATTGGGCTACACAAACAAAGGCATCAACAATTTCCTACGAAGCTCCCGAGGCAGAGTATGACCGACAAAACGACATCCCACGGTCACGCAAATACGACCAATGGTCGCTCGGCTGCATGTTTCTCGAGTTCACCGTTTGGCTTTTGTACGGCTTCCAGGCAGTCGAAGTCTTCCGACTCCGCCGAACTTCAAGCAGGGATCCCACCACGGCACCCGGCAACTTCTTCACCCAAAAATCCTATGGCTCACCATCAATTCACTCCAGAGTATCTGTAGCCATCACTCACCTTCGCGATGATCCCAGATGCGGTAGAAACACGGCTCTGGGTGAACTGGTCACCCTGGTTGAGGACCGTCTTCTCCAAGTCTCGGCGAGCGACAGGGCAGATGCCGACGAGCTACACTGCATCCTTCAGAGCATTGTTGAGAGGGCTAGGAAGAATCCTGAATTCTTATGCAAGAACACTGGGTCCATTCCAGCTGTACCCAAATTTTTTGTTCGGAGGCGCAGATCTTCTGCATCGTCCAGCTCATCTGTTTGGTCCTCGGGCGAAACTCGACGAAGCCGCGGATCATTCTCATCCACGGCCTCGAGCGGCCGGAGTTCTAACTCTTCGGTATTCATCCAGCCCAACTACAAAGAGGAAGCCGTGATTGAGGAGAGTGCCGAGTCTTCATGACAAGACGTTTCTCATTCTGCCGTATCGGTCGAACAACGAATGCTTACAACAAAATCTCATAACAATATCGTGTTATGATCCTCTTAATCTACAAAACGACAAGGACTGTCTTTTGAATATTAGATGGGAAGCTTTTATGCGCTGTTGTTTTGCCGGATACGAACGGTTTCTTTCGCCAACATTTTGTCTATATTTACGTTTACAGTTTGGGATTTTATACGTCTCCCAATAGTCCTTCCTCTTCTCATGTCTTTTCTTATTTTTAATGGTTTTCTTTTCTCTTGGGGCGGGAAGGGAGGGCGGGTGGGGGCGGGGGATTCATTTTTTGGATCTTTTTGGGGTAAATTTCCCTTAGAGCTCCTGTTGGGGAAGAGGTCTCTGTTTGGATCTTTTTTTTTTTTTTTTCCTTTTTTTTCTCTTTATTTTTTTTTCTTCTTGTTCCTTTGTTCTGCATGGATTGTTTCATGGATTGGGTATTTTTGCGACAGGTCAAACGGCTCCACGCTTCGTTTACCTTTGGCGGAATTCTGTGAGGCGAACAGAGTTATCACGCACTTTTGATACCCCAACTTTTTGATTGTATGGTTAGCAGATTAAAAGATTTTGCATGTCCATCTCATTTGCACACTTATCGAGACACACGCCCAACCTTGAACATGATGGAATCCAACGGCTCAGCACAAAACGGTTCATGGCACAGTAATGGAGTGGAGTCCACGAAGGGGGCTGTGTATAAAAAATACGTAATCGCATAGATATGTCGTTGGTTCCAATGTATTGATTTGCTCGGCAATACCTTCCTTTTTCCACCAACAATCATCCTCGGTTTGCCGGTCAGTGCTGCCTAAAACTTTTCATGCCTAATAAACTAGGTAGGTATGGAACCCCAACTCACTTGTTTGCTTTGCGGTAATTTTTTCTCTCCTTTCGTATCTCTGTGTGTCCATTTGCGACTGAAGCCATAACGAACATAGACACGGTATGGAATCACAACAGCAACCCGGTGCAAGTGCTGAACGCGCCGGCGATGACATCCAAACTCTTGAGGCCCCCTTAATATTAGCAGCCAAAAAGGGGGGATCCCAAACCGTTCAGGCGCTCTTGGGTAGTGGGGGGGTCGAGGTGTTGGCCACCACGGATCGGAATGGATGGAACGCGTTGCACTGGGCCGTGGTTTGTAACCAAAGAATTACTGTGGCTCTGCTGCTGGATTATGTACAGGGAGAAGATGGCGAAGGAGGAATAGAAAGAGGGACAGGAGGGCGACGAGGCCTTGTTGATTCTCAGACGGGGGACACGGGCGACACCTCGCTGAACCTGGCCGCGAAGGAGGGGTTGGCTGATATGGTCAGGTTTTTACTGGATCACGACGCCGATATTGGGATTGTCAACTTCAGTGGGGAGAATGCGCTGCATTGCGCGGTTGGTCGCGGGGGAAAGTGCGAGGTGGAAGTGGCAGAGCTGTTGCTCGAGCGGGGGGCGGATCCCGAGGAGAAGACAAGGAGGGGAGACGGAAAGACGGCGCTGGAGATTTTGGGGGACACCTCGACTGCAACTTGCCGAGAGGGAGATGAAGAAGAGGCTGGGAAGGAGAAGTTCCGGCAGTTGTTGCTGAGCAAACCCGCCGGGCCCGGGATGGAGATTTTGGGGAGAAGCTTTTTGGCGGCTGCCGAAGCCGGACGTGCGCGCGAGGTTTCGAGGCTGCTGAAGCGCGGGGTGGATGTGAACTTCGCTGACGCGAGCGAACACTCGGGCCTGATGCTCGCTTCTCGGCGAGGTCGCAATGAGGTTGTCCAGCTTTTGTTGGAAAAAGGCGCCGAGGTTGATAAGCAAGACGAAAACGGCCAGACAGCGTTATGGTGGGCGGCGTTTTATGGGCACGAGCAAACGTCAAGATATTTGCTGGAGAATGGAGCCAAGGTGGATTTGGCTGATGAAGACGGCTTCACGCCTTTGTCTATGGCGGCGAGGAAGAAAAGGGAGGGAGTGGCCGAGTTGTTGGTGAAGGCTTGGGCTCAGGTGGATTATAGGGATGAAGCGGGGAGGAGTCCCTTTTTGTATGCCGTTGCTTCGGGGAGTTTAAGGATCGTCAAGACTTTTCTTGACGAGGGAAATTGGGGGGATAGCGAGGATTACGAGCATTTCAATAAGGCTCTGGAGATGGCTGATGACTATGGGCACGAGGAGATTGCGGATTTGCTAATTGCAAATGGTGCTGAGGACTTTGAGGACGACGAGGAGGTTACTGAAAACCCCGCCGTTGAAGGGGCTACTGTTCAGCTTCAGTCGGTGGGTTTGAAGGATGGGGAAAATCCCGATCAACCTATCGGCGCTGAGGTCGGGAAGGATATTGGTCCAGACGAGCCGGGACACCGCGAAGGAGCCGTCCCACTTGACTGGGAAACCGAGCCGACAGGACTTATTCACGCGCTCATGACGAAAGACCTCGCGCGCGTCCGCCGTCTCATGGGCTCCGGTGGATCAGGTGTTGATGCAATGAGGTGCAAAACCGAGACAGGACATACTCCCTTGATGGAAGCAGCTGCAGGAGGATTCCCGGAGCTTATCGACACTTTTCTGAACTGTGGAGTGCCTCTCGAAGGACGAAACATTCGCGGACAGACAGCACTGTGGCAAGCTGCCCAGAACGGCGTTCCGGAATCCGTGGGCCTCCTTCTCCAGAAGGGCGCAGACATCGAGGCGAGAAGCACATGGGGAACGAGCCCCTTGGCAGCCGCGGCTGCCTGGGGACGCGAGGCTGTTGTCAAGCTGCTCGTTGAGCGCGGTGCTCGCATCGATTCTGGAGATTACAGGCAACAGACCGCGCTGACTCTCGCAGCAACGTCCGGACACAACAGCATCGTCCAATTCCTCCTCCAAAAAGGTGCGGATATCGAGCACTCGACAAGATGGGGGATGACACCACTTCACCTCGCCACCGTTTTTGGCCGCAGATCAACGATTCAGGTGTTGCTCGACGCAGGCGCCAACATATCGGCCACCATGGGAGAGGTTTTCAACCACGAGACGGCCTTGACCTTTGCCGCCAGAAGAGACCTTGAGGCCGTTACTGAGCTCCTTATCAACTGCGGGGCTGACCTCACCCACCGAAATGCCTTGGGGAGAACATGTCTCCATACAGCGGCCAGCCTTGGCAACTCGATGATTGTCAAGTTGCTGCTTGAGAATGGGGCACAGGTCAAAGCCAAGGAAAATAGTGGAATTACCCCTCTTTGCGGAGCGAAGATGCGTCATGATCTAGACAGGAACGAAGTCATCGAACTACTGTCTCACGCATCTGAGATCAGAAGGAGAGCCGGCGTCGCCAAAAAGAACAACACAAGAAGATACAAGTATCGCCCAATTTCCACGGGTGAGTCGAAGTCATACATCCGACTTCTCGAGCTCCGTCCGGGAAAGAACAAGGAGATTATCAAATTCGACCTGTTCGAAGTAGATCTGGATGACAGTCCCATCTTCGAGGCGCTTTCTTACGAATGGGGGGAGAGGGCCGGGTCCATCCCGGTTCAATGCGGTGACGGCTATCTGTTGGTCACACCCAACCTCAAGGCTGTTCTGAGAAGATTGAGAAAGGAAGACAAACCCAGGCTGGTGTGGATTGATGCCCTATGCATCAACCAGGAGGACATTCCGGAACGCAACTACCAAGTTTCGCTCATGACAAAGATTTACCGAACCGCCCACAAGGTGAACATGTGGCTAGGTGACTCGGAAGCTATCACCGAGCTCGGGTTCAACGCAATCGCACTCTTCAACCGCATCTACGACGCCAAAGCAAAACTCAAGCCAAATTTCCAACACTTGGCGGGTAAAGTCGAGCTGGACGCCCCCACGCGCGATACCGTTATAGCACTTTGGGACGAGATCGTCAGCAACGGGAAAGTAGTGGACGGCTTGGTCGATCTCTTCAAACGCGGCTACTTCACGCGCGCCTGGATCTTCCAAGAGATCATCCTCGCCAACCAGGGAACAATGATGTGCGGCGAGTACGAATGCTCCCTAGCAGAGTGGAAACGCACGCTCTACGTAATGGACGCCAGCGACCTTGACTTTCTCTTGTCGTCTTTCCCGGATGAAGTTAAACAGTCCACCGTCCGAGAGATCCTGCGCTCGGCCCAAGAAACCAACCGCGCCATAACAACAATCAACATGCTCGCAGAACTATACCACCTCAAAACCAGCCGGACCCTTTTCGACAGCCCCGGAATTCTGGCATCCTTAGCCAACCTCCAAGCGGGGGATCCCAGAGACAAAGTCTACGCCGCCGTAGGGCTGCTCAGCGCCAAAGAACAGGAGGCCTTGGCCCCAGATTACAGTCTCAGCACGCAAGAAACCTACATCCGCGCGGCGGCTCACATGCTCACGATGCACGAGAAGCACCCGAAGATATGGGGGGAATGGAACCGACCGCACGATAAAAGGATTCCTGACCTTCCGTCGTGGGTCCCCGACTGGTCCGCTCCGCCGAGAGAGGACGGCGTCGCCACTAATAAAGTCTCCAAGATGCACACCATACTGCCAGGCCAATTCGGCATTCAGAAAACGAGATTGAGAGCAAACGCTTACATTCTTGACCGCGTCGCTTTAGCTGCGCCCGCTTCGCTTGCCGAGGACATGTACGAGGACGTCATCGCGCCAGTGGCTCGGTACCTCGCCGGCCGGTTCAACGCCTCCCTTCTGGACCCGTACCCGCACTCTCCCTCCCGGCCCAACGGCGGGCAGGTTGCCACCAATCTAGGCTCGACATACCTCACGGCGATTTGGGACGTCCTGGTCCGACGAAACCGGACATCTTCGTCCTCTTCGGACCCTAGAGTCCAGCAAGCGATATCCTATCTCGCCTGGAGGTTCTACACGGCCGAAGAGGACTTTGATCCGCACTTGTTGCCGTCACCTGACGACATGTCCGAGGAACTCAAAGAGAAATTGAACAATTGGACGCTGAGATCGCTGGAGGAGGATGATTTCGACAGCGAGGTGTACGAGTGGATTGACAGGGTCAGATGGAGGAATAACGACGTGATTGTGACCGAAAAGGGCGGGATCGGGCTATCGGGCGGGTATAAAATTGCCGAAAAGGGGCTGGTGATCGCTGTCGTCGGGGGGATAGATCATTTATGTTTGCTGAGAGAGCACATCGATGATGAGGATGATGGGGAAGGGAAAGTGTGGTACGAGTATGTCGAGCGGGCGGTGCTGAGGCATGTGACCGAGGAGGATTCATGCGTGGAATCCTTGAGGAAGGAGGCCGAGGGGAACATGCAGAGGTTGGAGATTCGTTAAGGTAGTACATACCTACCTACCTCCGTTACCTAGGTATCTATCTACCTTACCTTAACTAGGGTACCTACCTAGCTGTGCATCAAGAACCACATGGTAATTAGACCTTTGATTTGGAATCAGTTTTTTTATTTTTTTATTATTATATTTTATTTCACGGCTGAATCTGCTCGGAGGAGAAAGCCGCCTTCTGATGAAATTGGGTCCCTGTTTCATCGAAACCTGCTTACGCCTGGGCTATTTATGTCCATTTCTGGAAGCTGGGCATTCGATACCAAGAGCCTTCGCGAAGTAAATCATCAAGGCTTGTTGCGCTCAAAGTGCTTGGCTTTGTGAGAGCCAAGTTATCATCTACAGGGTCATCTGCAACTTGGCCTCCTGCCGTTGTGAATCGGTGGTTGATCTCGGTATGCGTGCTGTGGGTACCTTACCCACCGGCAACAGACTTGAATGGTTGGATGGTGATGATGTCAGAGCGGCTTTTTTTTTTCTTTTTTCTTCACACTTACGCGTCCTTGACGTTTTACTAGTCTCGGCTCTTTTCTCTTGTTCCTTATCAAGAGATAAACCTAAAACACACAACATGGTTCTGAAATGCTTGGATCACACACGGCCAAGAAACTCCTTGTCTTGGCAGGCAGGTTTTTTCTTCTTTGGTTGGACATGGTGGAAGGGGAGACCAAACAACAACTTTACCGCCACGCACGGAAACATGGGAAAATTCATGAATTCGGTTCACGCGCCATGCCAGATTTAGAAAATTCGAACCTTTGTTTGCGGCAATTGGTGCATGAGAATGCGCTTTTCTGTTGCAACTATGAGCACCTCCGTATCGTGAAGATCCGGCAGATTCCTGCCAAGCATTCCCTGGGATCCCAATTTCCAGGGATCCAAAACAGGAAAAATGTATTGGGGCGCGGCTGTGCACCCCCCTCCGCGCACCCACTAACCCACGTCTTGAGGAAGAACTTAATAGACCTCACGATAGGACAAGATACCTAGGTCCCAAAGAAGAGGAAAGAAAAAAAAAAAAAAAAAAAAGGGAGGAAGGGGGGGGGGGGGTAGGTTTCCATCATCCTAATATTTGGTTTCTTTGGCAATTTCCTTTGGGCCACCAATGGTTTCCACTCACATGTGTTGTTTAGTATGAAGCTTATCGGTCTTGTTTACATTGTTACCCATTCATCACTGCCAAGTGCCTCGACGATAAGGGGCCAAGAATGGCTGTAAAGATCTGCAGAAATTCATGGCCATCACCGCCCGCCAAGCCTCCAGCCAAGTCTCTCCCAAGCAAAGCCGAGACTTCGTGCGACGATTCTGACGGAGCTCTCACGACCAACCACATTCCTTTTGGAGCTGGAAAGACTGGGCCAAGTTGGAGGGGCTGTTGCGACAAACGCCAACAGTAGCCGCGCATCTCTCCTTTTTCCTTGGCGATAGGGGAGCGTGTTTTGATCCATGGTTTTTGGATGCGACTCGGTGGCTTCTGGAAGTAAGTACCAGACAGAGCGCACGATCCCCAATGATCAGCCATACACTCACAGTCTCATCCTTGAAGCTCCCAGTTGGTGTTTTAGAATTGCAGACGTTGTCTTGGCCTCCCGCCACCCGCACATCGACATTTCGGTTCCCCTTGACAATTCTGGACAGTTACGAGCCAAGTCGGTCCGACAAATACACCAGCATTTCCAGCCCGCAATATGGAGCGTTATTTCCCTTTTCATTAGCCTTTTAACAATCTGGGCAAACGCGGGTTGTGGGTTGATCACAAACCAAAAAAAAAAAAAAAAAAACAGCTGGACTGAGCTGACTGCGGAGCAAGAAGTGCTGGTCACTTGTCAATTTCACCAAGCGTCATTTTTTTCTGACTTTTTATTATTCGATTCTTGTATTTATTTTAAATACTTTACTTCCATTTCTTTACTCGGTCCTTCTTCCTCTCTTTCAGATCGGTATATCTACTTGCAGGACAAGGAGACACAGAGAAAACGGATATTCAGCCCCCTAAAAGAAGCTGCCAAGGCTAGCCACAACCAGCCCGCCATGCCCACTCTCAATATCAGCGAACTCAACATAGTCCTGTCGGTGCTGGGCGCCTTCATCCTACTCTATGGCTTCATCTCGGTCAAGATCAAGGACAAATGGCTGCTAGGCGAGGCTCGTATGTCAAGACTACCTACCAACTGGAGTCTAAATCTCTCTCTATCTCTGTCTGCCTCTTCATCGCTAATCCTCGACTAGTACCCGCCGTGACTATCGGCATATTGCTAGGCCCGATAGCAGCCAAATTCATCGACTCCGAACGCTGGGGATCAGCCGAAGCTGGCCAAACACCCGAAATCACTCTTGTAGGCTCTTTTCGCATTGTTCCATGATGCAGTGCAAGGCCAACCGGCTTACAAATGAGAATATCTAGGGCCTCACCCGCGTCGTGATCGGCGTCCAGCTCGTCATCGCCGGCTTCCAGCTCCCAGCCAAATACCAACAGATGCGCTGGAAGGAGATGCTCCTGCTCCTGATTCCCGTCATGACCATCATGTGGCTCTGCTCGACCCTCTGCGTCCTGGCCGCCATTCCGAAGCTCACCCTGCTGGCGGCTTTGGTCATCGCTTCCACCGTGACGTGCACCGATCCTATTCTGTCCCAGGCCGTCGCGAAGGGACCCTTTACCGACATGTACGTTGCCAGGGACCTCAGAGAGATCATCTCTTCCGAGGCTGGCGCCAATGACGGTTTCGGTTTCCCATTCCTGATGCTGGCCGTCTACCTCATTCGACATGCGGACATACCCGGTGCCGGGTCTCATTCGGCCGAACCCGGTGCGGCTGCGGCTTTGCATGCCAGATCGGAGGATGTTGGTAGACTGGGCGGCGGTGTGGGAGTCGCTCTCGGTAACTGGTTCCTCGAGACTTGGCTTTACACCGTCATCATGGCGGCCGCTATTGGTGCCGTCGTCGGGTTGGCCGCTGGAAAAGCGCTCAAGTTTGCTCTGAACAGGAAATGGGTTGATTCGGAGAGTTATGTGCTTTTCCCCATGGCTGTTGGTGTAAGTGCCTACCTTACCTACCTACCTACCTACCTACCTACCTGCCTGCCTACCTACATTTCTACCTAATCACCCCCATCCACCTTGGTTTGCAATGACCAGCTACTGAGAGTAATGATATGACAGCTCTGGATCCTTGGCATCGGCGGCATCCTCGGCACCGACGACATTCTCGCCTGCTTCGTCGCCGGCAACGCCATGAACTGGGACGGCGAGTACCTCAAGGAGGTCCTGCAGCGTCACGACGAGGTCAACTCGTCCATGGACGTCATTCTCAACTTTGGCGGCTTCATGTACCTCGGCACCGTCATGCCCTGGAGCGAGTTTCACCAGCCCGACACCACGGGCATCACCGTCCCGCGTCTGCTCGGGCTCTCCCTCCTCATTCTCATGTTCCGCCGCATCCCCGCCATCCTCATGATGTACAAGTTCATGCCCAAGGTGGTAAAGAACTGGAAGGAAGCATTGTTTATGGGATACTTTGGCCCCATCGGCATCGGAGCCGTCTTTTACCTCGAGCACACCCTCCACCTGTTCCCCAAGCTCGGGGAGGGCGACGAGGAGGAGACCAACCTGGTCGCGGCGCTCAGGCCGGTCGTGTACTTCTTGACGCTCTTCTCCATCTTTGTCCACGGCCTGTCGATCCCCGCGCTGGCCGCCATTTACAAGTGGTACGGGGTCAAGCCCATCCAGGATGATGCTGTCGAGATCAAGAGGAGATCGATGCGCGTCCCGACCCCGCCGAACGCCGACGTGGCGGATGACAGGAAGACTTTTATCGCCTACAATCGCTTCTCGCGGCCCGTGTTCAATGACGCTGAGCTGCCGGTCTTCCAGGGACAGGATCCCATGACGAAGCCGGGTTATTATAATCCGGCAATAAGGTTTGGCGATGTCAAAAAGGAGATGGATGTCTAGGGCTTATTACTGCCTGAAGTCGGCAGGAAAGGGGGGAATGGTAAAAGGCGTGGGTGGATTCTCTTTTGTTTTATTTTCAACTAGGGAGGCTATTTCGCATAATCACCAATGCCTAGGTACCTACCCTCTCTTTTTGAAAAAAAGCGCCTTTTTACTGGTTGTTGTCATTCAGGTCTCGGACATGACTTGGACATATGTACTACCAATGTAATGATGGAAAAGAAAAATACTCACCCCGTACCCATTCTCCCAGTCATTCTTTTTATCCTCTGGGTAGGTACTTACCTAGGTAGTAGGTATATAGGCGGCTTACTACATGTACCTGATAACTCGTAGCGAACTAACTTCCCCCACGACTAGTAACCCATCCAAGTTTGGCCGGGGGGATGTGTTGTGTCATCATTACCTATACATATGCTGGCGTCTTCACCAACCAATGGGAGCTTGTTCCGGAACCGCTGTTGTGGGTGGCGTTCTTTATGTATAAGGTACGGCCCACCGAGACCTAATTAATACCCGCGGCTATCATAGTGCCATTCGGCACGTCGCGCTTTTGATCTTGTCCGGTATCCACAATCAGTGCCACCGTGAGGTGTCTCGTCGAGCTCCTGTGGAATGTCAAGCTTTTTAATCGCTCGTAGCACGTGGATTTTGTCGGGTTCGCCCGCTGTGGCTTCAATGAGCCGTGGAGTTATTGTGCGATGCCCGCCTCAGAAGCCCGCAACTCGGAATCTGTCAAAATATATTATGGGCCGAATATCCGCACCGAACATCTACTACTACCGTCCCGAATCAGAGGGCAAGAAGAAGCTCGCCAGTTCGCCACAGTGCGGAAATTAACACTGGGTTTAAGCTTTTTCTTGCGACGTGTCGTCATGGATCGTCAGAGGCTCGATTATCACTAGCAGTCTCTCTCAAGAGGCTTACTCAGACCCTCGGACGGTTTATGAGTGGTCAGGTCGGGCTCTCGCGAGCACAAGTTGTGTCCGATGATCTTTCTGGATTTTCCAAGGTTACCTATCTCACACCGCTAGTAGAACGGACGGATTATCACAAATCA
This sequence comes from Cladorrhinum samala, assembly GCA_033576145.1. Lineage (NCBI taxonomy): Eukaryota > Fungi > Ascomycota > Sordariomycetes > Sordariales > Podosporaceae > Cladorrhinum > Cladorrhinum samala. Next base: position 112,161 of record MU864943.1, on the reverse strand, counting down.
TATCTCCGTCGGAATTAACACCGCTCACCACCTCAAGGGCGACGGAGCGCTCGAACAAGGTTAGCTACTACGCTAGCGCAAGGCCCCAAGGGTGGTTGTTCACACTGTGCACGGCCTCTGAGATTCTTGATGTAACCCCGACACCCGAGCTAAGCGAGGTCGTCTCGCAGCAATGTCTGGAACAGTTGCGGTGGCGTGTGTCAGCACTTTGCAGAGGTAAGAACCCCTCGAGCGCTCTATCCGACTCGCGAGGACGTCGCGGGGAGCTATCAGATACCTGCTCGTTACCAGACGGCACTCAAAGCACCAAGAAGGATATATATACCTACGGATCCGACGCCGACTCGTTCTTGCTACGACTCAAAATCATCACATACATCTGCTTCACTCCAGGATAGTCAGAAATTCACACAAGATTCAGCATACCTACCCACCTACCTAGCTATCTCGGGACTTACCTTAGCTACTACCTTACCCATCTAGTGCGCATCACCAGCCAACCATCCATGTCAACGTCTCCAAAGCCCAGCCTTGGTCCGCAATACGGCCGTCGTCTGATCCCCAACATCATCGACGAGCGCGCTCTTGCAACGCCCGAACGAGAATGGGTCAGCATTCCGAAAACTTCGTCCCCCAAGGACGGCTGGAAGAAGGTCACGTACCGGGACGCCGCCAACGCCATCAACCGCATCGCCCACAAACTCGTCGAAACGACAGGTGAGCCCGAGCCCGGCAGGTTTCCCACCGTCGCCTACATCGGCCCCAACGATGTGCGGTACCTCATCTTCGCCCTCGGCGCCGTCAAGGCGGGCTACAAAGCAATGTTTATTTCCCCCCGCAACTCGCAGGAGGGTCAGCTCAACCTCTTTGAGCAGGCAGACTGCCACATCATCTGGTTCGACCCGTCCTTCAAGAGCATGGTGCAGCCGTGGCTGGATGAACGGCCCGACATGATCTCCACCATGACCTTTCCCGTCGACCAATGGTTCCCGCAGGAGACGGTTGAACCGTACCCCTACAACAAGACGTTTGAGGAGGCCGAGTGGGAACCCCTGGTGGTGCTGCACACGAGCGGGAGCACGGGGTTCCCCAAGCCGATCGTCTGCGTCCACGGCATGCTCGCCATCGGCGACAAGTACCATGATCTAGAACCCTGGGAGGGACGAACCATTTGGTGCGAGGAGGTCGCTCGTCGCACCACGAGATGTTTAAACCCAATGCCGCTCTATCATGCCGCCGCCATGTACTTCTCCATGATCATGATTCACTACTGGGAGGCGCCCTCGGCCCTGGGGATCGGGGACCGACCCCTGAGCTCCGACATGGTCCTGGAATGCTTGCATCACGCCAGGGTCGACGCCGCGGTTCTGCCTCCGGTGATCCTGGACGAGCTGAGCCAGAGCAATGAGGCCATGGAAGCCCTGAGTGGATTGGAGTGCGTGGTGTTTGGCGGGGGTTCTCTCACTCCGGAGGCGGGCGATCGGCTCGTCGACAGCGGCATCACGCTGCTCAACGTCATCGGAGCCACCGAGTTCACGCCCTTCCCGCTGTACTGGCAGCCGGACCCAAAGCTGTGGCAGTACTTTATCTACAACTCGGATCTCTTCAGCTGCGACTGGCGCAAGACGGCCGACGATGATACGTTTGAGCAGGTCATCGTCCGCAAGGGCAAGGAGCCGGGCTTTCTCGGCTTCTTTTATACCTTTCCCGACCTGAACGAGTACAGCACCAAAGACTTGTACAAGCCTCACCCAGCCCTCAAGGACCACTGGATGTACGTAGGCCGCCAGGACAACATCCTGGTCTTCTCCAACGGCGAAAAGCTCAACCCCGTCAGCATCGAAGACATTCTGATGGCCCACCCCAACGTCAAGGGCGCCCTGGTCGTCGGCGCCGGCAGGTTCCAGCCCGCCCTGCTCATCGAGCCCGCCGAGCACCCGACCGACGAGGAGGCTTTCATCGACAGTATCTGGCCCTCGGTCGTCAAAGCAAACAAGCAATCAGTAGCCCACGGCCAGATAGGTCGCCAGTTCATCGCCCTCTCCGACCCGGACAAGCCCTTCCTCCGCGCGGGCAAGGGCACCATCCAGCGCGGGGGCACAGTCAAGCTGTACGAGAATGAAATCGACAAGATCTACGAACAGGTCGAGAATGTATCCTCGGCCCGAGCGCCAAGCCTCGACCTGACTTCGAGAGACGCTCTGGTGCAATCCGTCTCGGACCTCTTCGAGCGCCAGCTCAACGCGCCCAAGCTCGACCCGGACACGGATTTCTTCACGGTCGGCATCGACTCGATGCAGGTCATCAGCGCCTCCCGCCTGCTGCGCGCCGGTCTCCAGGCCGCAGGCATCACCGTCGACGCCTCGGCGCTGGCCACCCGCACCATATACGGCAACCCCACCTCCAAGCGTCTAAGCGAGTACCTATGGTCCCTTACCAGCAAGGAGGGAAGGGACGGAGCCGCAGGGGAATCTCCCCACGAGGATCATCACGCCATGGAGGCGCTAGTTAAGAAGTACACGCGCGGCATGCCAGAGGGCCGCGCCGACAAGTCCGCGCCGGCCGACGAGGATCAGGTCGTCCTAATAACCGGCACGACGGGGGCCTTGGGCTCCTACCTGCTGGACATCTGCTGCCGCTGTCCGCGCGTCAAGAAGATCGTGTGCCTCAACCGGTCCGAGAACGGCCAGGAGCGCCAGCTCAAGAGCATGCGCGAGCGGGGACTGACCGAAGACCTCGCAAGGGCAGAGTTCATCCGCGCCGACCTGTCAAGCTCTGATCTCGGCGTCGGCGAGGCCACCTACGACCGCCTGCTGGGCGAGGTCGACCGCGTCATCCACAACCAGTGGCCCGTCAACTTCAACATGCCCGTCGAGTCGTTCGAGCCCCACATCCGCGGCGTGCGCAACCTGGCCGACTTCAGCCGGAAGGCGGCCAGGCGCGTGCCCGTGGTCTTCATCTCGTCCATCGCCACCGTCGACGGCTGGCACAGGAGCGAGCCGGTGCCCGAGGCTTCGCTGCACGACTTGGGAATCGCCACGGGCGGCTACGGGCGCTCCAAGCTCGTCAGCTCCCTGATCCTGGAAAAGGCTTCGCAGGTCTCGGGGGTCCCGACCGAGATAATCCGCGTGGGCCAGATCGGTGGCCCCTCGTCCGAGAAGGGATACTGGAACAGGCAGGAGTGGCTGCCGTCCATCATCGCGTCGTCGGTCCACCTGGGACAGCTGCCCGGAAGCCTGGGCCAGATGTCGACGGTGAACTGGACCCCGATCGAGGGCATCGCCAACATGGTCCTGGAGGTGTCGGGCGTGACCGAGAATGTGCCGGTCGAGTCCATCAGCGGGTACTTCCACGGCGTCAACCCCAGCACGGTTGAGTGGGGCGAGCTGGCCCAGACCATCAAGGACTTTTACCGAGACAGAATCCAAAAGATTGTTCCGCTGGCGGACTGGGTCGCCGAGCTCGAGAAGAGCTCCGCGGCGGGGGCCGAGGATATTGCCAAGAATCCGGGCGTCAAGCTGATTGACACTTACAGATCGTGGGTTGAGAGTTGGAACAAGGGACAGAGGCATGTGGTTATGGATATGGAGAGGACCAAGAGCCGAAGCCGGACCATGAGGGAGATGGGACCTGTCACGAGAGAATTGATGGAGAATTGGTGTAGGCAGTGGGCATATTGATGAGCGGGGGACAATGAAAGGGGGTTTTGTTTACAGAGTCATCATGTTAAGTTACTCTTTGATACCTTACCTAGATGCCTTTAATTACCTTGGTTGAATGATAATTTATCTTTATTATATTTCTAAAACACAACTTAAGAGAAGGGAAAAACCGGCATTGGGTAGGGCAGCAGTTTAAACCCGTTATCTCTGGCTTCAGCCCGAAAGTACTGCCGATCAGGGAAAGGGTGTTGGAAGGGAGCGTTCCAGTCTTTATCAAAGATACCGGGCAACAAGATCCGCAATGATCGTCGGCGACATACTGTGTAGACTTTGGCGCCGGGCGGCCACCCGTTGCACCGTATCATGCATTTGGAGATGGTTGACGACTCTGGTAAGCTAGGTAAGGTAGGCAGAGCCTTGTTGCTCCTTTGTGCTAATCAGTCCGCTAAATTGACGTAATTACAGTTCTCCATCTAGGAATCCAGGCTCGCTCTCAACGTTGCGCGTCGAGGTCGCTCTGTACGGCATACGCCCCCGTCACCACCCATAGGCAGCGCGCCTGCGTTGCTTATAAGCCCGCGTGCGACTAGTACATAATGTTAATAAGGAGTAACAAGGTAAGCAAGGAGCCTTGGGCGTCCACTTACACATTTGAATGATTTCATCTCAGGTACGCCACTTCTGGGCCATTGATCGTCCGACACGCACCACATATAGGCTACAACAAATGGATTTGAACATCCAGGCTCGGCATAGAATGTGCACAGGGCCACGTCCGTGTTCGGGACACGGAGAGATCGTGGCACCAGGTCCTCTCCCACACACCCCTGCTTGTCGTCTCCTCGGAACTCTGCACATCCTGTGCCGGGCATATCATCCCCGAAGGTATAACATTTATCGAACTCATGGCCCCAGAGCAGTCTGTATCGTGTGTCTTCATGTACAGTACAATTTGACTCGTTTTCGTAAATCAGAACTATGACATGTCAGTTCAGATTCGGCGCACATAGAACAACCAGGTTACTTACCCTGCCAAAACGGAGTGTCCTCATCAGGCGTTGTTCCCCCGTCGCCTCTGATTCTCGTGGTTAGTCAGGATGAGGGACGATGAATTAAGGGTGGCTTACGGTTCGCATGAAGTGTTGTTCTCGCTTGGAGGAGTCCAGACAGCATATCCGGTGCGAACTTGATGATCCACCATGATGTCGTAAATGACCAAGCTTGCGATCATTTGATGCAATAGGATCTGAGGGTGGAAGACTCGTGCATAGCCGTATGGGACCAGGTAATCGACGATATCTGCACGCGTAGCGAGCGCCTTTTCCGAGTCATCATCACCATCATGATGAAGTTCGGCGTCGGGATCCACGAGGCGCGTGATTTGGGCAAGAATGAGCATATCACCATAGAAGGTCCCGCTGAGTTCGCCGGCGCCAGTGTCGCGCTTCCACGGGGTCGTTCCCGCAGGGTCCCAGGTGTTGAGTTCGTAGAACATCAGTCCCTTCCTGGTATTGCTTTCACTGGTCGACTCGTCGACTCCTGGTTCGCAGTACCTGCCGCCGTACTTGACGACAAAAGGATCGTAGTTGATGAACTTGACAGAATCTCCTGCGCGTTCAACCGCTGCTTGCTGGAATGAATCATCAGTACGGGCGGGGGCGTGTTCAGGGTGAAGAGTAAACAAACAATCGCCGAATTGACATTGTCAACCAAGTAATTCAGGGATGTACGACGAGCCCTTGTCAAGTACTCCTCCGGTTGCCTGACGTTGGCCAATTTGTAGAGCCATGTTGTCCAAGTGACATTGTCACACTCTGTTGTCATTGCTTCCTCGGCGGCGAAGAACTTGGCGTAACTAAGGCACAGATCTTGTCAGTCATACCGGCCAGGGCAATCGAGTTGAGTAAAGATCTCACCCTGTGACATAAATCTTGGCTCTGCATCGTCGTTAGCTAGTTCTCGGACCATACATCTAGGGAAAAACACCAGAGTAAGAGGCATACCCATTGGCAAGCTTTTTCTTGGCAGCTGTCAACACGGCATCGAGCTTTGCGTTGAAGGCCTGCGCACCAATGAGCGAACTGCTCCATTGTATCTGACCCTCGCAGCCTCGAGAGAGACTGTCCCAATCCCACCCGTTTGCCCATGCATATTCCTCATCCACCTCTGCAATCACCTTTGCGGCTGCGGCTTGCGCTTTGGTGAAAACGCCCATTTGGAAAATGCATGAGTTCAACAGGCTTACTAAACCGACGTCGTTACCACCTGAATAAGATTTCTCATTAGCAACGTACCTATTGATAACGATAGCGAGGACTTCCGTTGTATATTGTAAACCAGCAAGAAAAGGACTCACCTATCGATAGCATAATGGCATCCTGATTGTCGTCGAGCTGGGGAATCTGTTTGTCTAGCACATCCTGCATGACAGCGCCAGAGCATGAAAGAAACTGGAACTCGCGACCGGATGGATCTCCAATTCGTGAATCCTGGTTGACAAGGTATGGATAGGCGTGATCGTAGCGAGCACAGGCAAAGTCTTGTGTTGCAAGGTTAGGGCAGATTCCGCGTGGTGTCAAGAAGCACTCCAGAACGTCCACTTACCACTACCAGCGGTAAAAGCGTCAAATAAGCTTCCGAGCCTGTCTCCGGCACCGATTCCAGCCGAGTAAGAGTCTCCAATAGCGGCAAGCTTTCTGATGTTCAGGGGGTCGTCTGGGATGTCGTCGTCCCTATTTTCCATGTCCCATTCCATGCCGTTATGCGAACACTGGGCCTTTTTGTTGTCAAATACATTCCAGCAGATGTTTTCGCAAGTGGATGGAAGAGCTGGAATCGTGCCTCCGCTCCCTGGGCTATTACCACCAGAAGGGGACGGCAGGGCACCGAATCCTGGATCTTGACCCGGGGCCCAGCCTGGGTCATCTCCTTCAACATCTGTCAACCCGCAACGGTTGAAGAAGGTCTCTCCGCGATTTGTAAACGTGGACATGATGGAGTGCAAGTCCGCTCTGCCGTCTCCGTCGAGGTCGGGGAAATATTGACAGGTACCTGCCCAAGAGCCCGAGTACTGTTTTCCACTCTTCAAGAACCACCAATTGCTACCGCCAGTGTCCATCTTGCCATTGTTGATGTAGACAGTGGCGTCGCCAGTGTACTTGTCGAGCCAGATCAAATCGTCACCGCCACGTCCATTGACGTTGCCGAAGCGAATGTTGGCACGATCGATACCTTCGGCCTTCTTGAACTGTTCGATCCTCTCCCAGGAACCGTCGCTGTTGTGAGTCCAGCCGTGGAATCGTCCGTCAGGCTGAATGCAAATATAGTCTGACAGGTTGTTGTTTGAAATGTCGGCAAATCTGACAGGAAGGTCGTGAATGCCAACGCCTCTCTTTTCCCGACAGCTCAAGGCTGGCGCTGGATCGGCGAGATAGGTCCAGCTGAAAACGCCTGCGGTCTTGTAGTTGTTCAGCCAGACGGAAACTCTGTTGTTGTTGTCTGGATCGACCCACGCAATGTCGCACGCACCATCATTGTCCCAGTCGACCAGATGGAGATCCCTGCGATCCAGATCCCTTGGAGGCCTCCAGAGTTCCTTGGGCGTGCCCCAGAATACATCGTTGCCCCCGCTGACCGACTTCTTTCCCAAGTTGGGCCAGACGGTCATCCTCCCCGTTGACAGAGTCCAGACGTAGTCCTGTCTCCCATCGGAATGACCAGGCCATGATCCAAAGTTAGCCAGGGTCACTAAAACGGAGTTCACTGCAACTCCAGGCCAAGTCGCTCACACAATCAACAACTACTTTGGTAGCCCTGGTAACATTATGCTTTGGCTCCCATTGGCGACGAAAAGCTTTCAATATGTACGTATAGTTTCTTTTCTCAACTGCTATATCTCAACTCTGAAAATTGGAATGTACGCTTCTTTTGAAAACCCTTATGTGTCGTGTTGATCTCCAAGATCCCACAACTTTCGTTGTCCTGCAGCATTTCTAATCCATTACAGGCCAATATCCTGCCGCCGAAGATTAGCGACGATCATGAAGTCGTCGAAGGTCAATCATCTATAGTAAAGGGTCGCACTATACTGTCCATCAGTAAGTTACCTATCTTTCTCTCGACGACGCCGCTTTGCTAAAAAAAAAATCTCGTTTCAAGTCCTCCCTAGCGGCGCGAAAAAGCTCGAAGTCGTGCGTCCGACACCTCCTGAGCAGGGCGAAAGTGATATAAACCTACAGAGAGCAGATGAAATGGGGATCACCGGGCTCAAGGGCACAATATCACCGGAAGACTGGGCCTACACCACAGCCGCCGAAGCCCAGTTGGTCATGCTAAGCATCTTCAATGAGCAAAGCAGAGCTTATTTTGCAAGGGATCAACCAAACTTGAGAAATGCTTGGATCACGGCGGAAAAGGCAGACAAGAATGAATGCGTCGTTATCGATTTTCGGGAATTTGAGAAGTTCATACTCCGGGCTAGGCCGGCGGCATCTGGTTAACGGATTGTAGCTAGCGGAGTTATGTTTTTCTTGGAGATTGTATTTATATAACTATAAGTTAGTTGTTTTCATCTTCTCATTCGTGGTTGCCGGATTGTTCAGCTCGGCAAGACCAACTTGGATCCAGCGCTGGATGCCAGACCACTGGAGAACATGGGAACCGAACGCGGAAGGGAGTCCTGGCATCAGCGTATCCGTACAACGCGGCTTCGCTCTGTGTATTTAGGTGCTCAAGCAAGCCGGCGCCTCTGGCTAGAGCAATGGCCTGTGGCTGCTCGGTGTGGTGCCGAAGTTCGGCATAGCGCTGAAGGCGCTCACGACAAAGCTGTCCGAGAAAAGGGAAGAGTTGGTCTGCTGCTGCGCGGTCAAAAAGAGACGGGTTTGTCAAGGCCAATGAGGCGGGGAGGATGGCCGAGGATGTTTGTTTGGAGTTGGGGTCGCCGTGGGATCGGTTGGTGATAAGACTCACTGGACATGTAAATGTACAGAATGACACAACAAAAAGGCCTTCAGGGCTTTTCCAATGTGAGCTGGACATCCAAGCACTTCAAGAACTGAAGGATAGCTATAGGGAGGTGTGCTGAGTGTCTCTGTGCATCCATACCACGGAAGCAGTGCACGGAAACCAACAACAAAACAGCTGTGCAGGGGCAGCCCGTTGGTCAGTCGCAGCACCATTGTGACATGTCCTCCCACTCGGAGGGGACTCTGTCCTTAAGTTTAATGACTCCACAACACGGGAGGTATGGGAGGAGAGGAGCTGTGTAAGGTACTATGTGGCATGTGGGAATCTGTTGTGGCGGTGAGACGCCGACAGCGAGGTGTGTGATGGTGTTCGTGGTGGGGGAAAAGTGGCAGCGGTTGACTGCATCCCAAGATAGGACATCCACCACAAGAGGGCATGACAATAGGTACGTACACATCACGATCAATGGCAGGCAACTAAGCTTCCCCAAACGCATGTTTCCATTCCCCAGGGTATCAATATAAAAACTCTCAAAAACTCCCAAAAGCGCCCCTAAAGCAACAAACCAACCTCCCATGAGGTATGATCATGCCCAACGCCCCATCCCAATGCACCATACATGCTGAAACCAATAGTTCTTTGTCCTCTTGTCCACCCATCCAACAATTGCGTGCCCCTCCAGACAACCCCCTAAGTCGCAAGTTGTAACTTTATCACGGTAACAAAAACCGGAGCCGGACCCAAAACTTGTCGAGGCGCGAGAAGTGGGAAAAAAGGAGGCGCGGGGGCAGCGAGGAAAAAGCAAGGGAGCGGGTTCGACTCCTCACACGTCGAACCCGTGCTGCTGGCTCAAGCTCGCCAAGCTTGTCCCTGCAGGCCTGGGCATCACGGCCGAGGAGGTGGTTCTGTCAACCCGATCACCGTCAGCATCTGTTATCCTCCAAGTCAAGTGCATATGTCACGCTGGGCAGGTAGTGCCGTTATTGTCCAACTGCTGTAAGAGAGCAGATGAGAAACAACGGCGAAGGGAGCGAACAGGACGAAAGTGAGAGATCAAAGACCAAGCGGACGAAACGAAGGGAAAGTGTAACAAGAAAAGGACGGACGAAAACAGAGCGAGAGCGAAACAGACAAATGAGCGCCATGTTGGTCCAGGCAAACAAAGACAGGAGGGGCAGGATGATGTTCATAGAAAAGAAGAGAAATATAACTTACCCTGCAAATCTCCTCCCACCCCACGTCCTTCGACCGCAGGAGCAGCAGCTTGACCACCTCGGCGTGCGACCACGCGTCATCGTTGGCAAAGATGGCGGCGGCCTGGCGGGGACGGCTCGTGGGGAGCGGTGTCCTGGCCTTATGCGCGGGCCCGGCGGTGGCGGCGGCGGGAGCGGAAGCGTCGGCCGTGGTGGTGGCGGTGGCGGCTGTGGTGTTGGCTGCATTCGCTCCGTTGGCTGCGTTGGCTGTGACGCGGCCGGCCGAGAGAGCTGGGCAAGGGGCGAGAGCAGGGCCGGAAGCCGAGGCGGGGACCAAGGCGGCGCGCGAGAGGAGAGAGGTGGTTGTGCCGGGCTGGCCGGAAGAAAAGGCGCTGGCGGGGGGGGGGGGGGGCGCGACCAGACGCGGAAGGGGTGGGGGCAGGGCCGGCAGAGGAAGAGATGGGCGCGACGTCGGGATCGGAACCGGAGGCGGAGGCGAGGCGGAGGCGAGGCGGGGAGCGAAGGCAGGGCCAGTGGCAGAAGAAGGGGCAGGGCTGGTGCGCGAGGTGGTGATGTCAGCGGTTCCGGAGGAGGTCGCGGCCGCGGACGATGAAATGGTGGCGGCCGGGGCGGGACCGGGAGTAGAGAGGACGCCGCGAGCAAGGGAAGAACTGGCGGGGGCGACAGCGGAGCAGACGAAGAGCAGGCCGTGGCAGGGCGGGTCGCACGCGCCGCGGCGGAGCCAGCAGCAACCGCAGCAGACCCAGCGACCGAGTCCACGGCGCCGCCCTCAGACCCGAGACGAGCACCCGCCAGACCACCACCGAAAACGCAGACGCCAGCGTCCACGTCCCGGCGGAACGTCAACTCGGAGCAGGGGACAACGTCCTCCCACTCGAAGTAGGTTGGCTGGTGGTGGGAGGGTGGTCTCGAGCGATGGTGGGTTGGGAGTGGGAGAAAGGAAGAGGATTTCGAGTCGAGGGGGGAAATAACAAGCTTTTAAACTCGTGAATGGAAATGACTTTTGCCCTCTGCCTGCTTGCTAGCGTGACCGATCACGTTCTTTTCTTTTGCGTTGAGGGGCCCGAGCTGGGCCACAATGACAATACCTGGACGAGTTCCGTCGAAACGTCGTTGACCTGGCCTTCTCACCGCCTTCAGTTTCGATGGCTATTTCGTCTAATAAGAACGGCGCGTAAGGCGCGTTTAGGTTTCTTTCACTGTAACGCGTTTGGTGCGTTTCCCCTGAGTGCCCCTGAGTGACCTGCCATATGACAGGAGACAAAGACTTGGTGTTGTGTTCGGAACGGTGAGCGGCTGACACAAAGTCTTGTTCGAGAAAAGGGGCTTGATTCAGGACGAAATTGCTTTCGGACAGAAGATCTGTTCAGCGTTTGATGGACATATAGTTAATTCATCCAGACATTCGTTCGTCTAAAGCACTGAGTTGCTTTATCTCTTTTTAGTACTGCCCAGTGGCCATCACTCTTCACGACCAAAGCATGTCGGGAAATAAGATAGGGGGCCAAACTGTCTATAGTACTCACATCGTTTGTTGATAGAAACGGGGCAAATTCAGCGTCTTCATCATCTTTGCTGAGCCATACACATGTACATATAAGGTGACTGTGGATGAATACTCATACATTCCTCAGAGGCAAGAGTGTTTGAGTTTCCTAGCCATGTGTGTCACCGTTGGATGACCAAGATCATGAACGGCGTGTCAGGGGGCATGCAAGGTACGGTGTGGCCTTGGATTTGGCCTGGAGGCGAGATGGTGTTAGGACGAAACTGAAACCCTAAGCTAGCTGCACAGCAAGTACTGTCTTGGATGAACATGTTGAATGTGTCAACTCATAAAAACCACCTTTGACTCAGGGTAAGGTACTAATCACGGCTCAACGGTTTTATGCTTGTTCCGTTCCCCTGTCTTTGTAATTGTTGGTGGTGGGAGAGCGCTCATGACCCATAATTACAAACTGACATTGCTCGGTCATACATCTTGCTGTGCTTCTCAAATGATGATGAGACTATCCCAGCAAATTCAGTGTTAATTATCAAACAGGTTTCTAACATTGGAATGCTGAAGAGGCAGGACCTAGATAATCTTAGGTTGGTCTCTTTGTAAGCCACCTGCTCGTTCAACGCATGGAATTGTTCCGTAGTTCAAGTTGGGATGTGCGGTTGGTAAACAGCTTGAAGTGTGCGTCCAGTGGTGGAAGTAAAAGTACGACTGAATACCAGTCAAACGAAGGGCAGAAGGTACCTGAGCCAAGGAGCTCGAGACACAAGTCTTTGCTTCTTTCAACAGCTTCCACACAGCAACTATTAGATACTCGCCATGTATCACCAGCAACACAACCCTCATCACTTCTCATCCCTCACTTTCCACCTCTCCCCCTTCCTCTCTCCGAGTCCCCACCCCCGTCCATGATCACTGGCATTTAGTGGCACTGCCCGTTATAGACCCCGACATCACCCCAGCATCCCTTGTGGCAAAACACCCCCGTCGTCTCAATCTCAGTCCACTCGCTCGGGCCCGACGACTTGCGGATGACCTCGAAGAGCGTGTTCCACTCCTTGCCGTCGCACGTGTCGGACCGGCCGCAGGCGGCTTGGGCGATGTCGCTTTGGGACCAGCCTTTTTTGGGTTAGTATGGTATGTACCCGTATTGAAATGTGGAGGATGGTGAAGGTGGATTGGGGTGGGGGCTTACTGCCGCTGTTGACGAGCATGTGGCCGCAGGCGAGCCAGGTGTCGGCCAAGGCGCCGCTGACGGCGGTGGCGATGAGGGCGAGCATGGAGGTCTTCATTTTTGAAGTTGGAGGTTTTGAAGCGGGTAAGGGGCTGTTTAGGGCGGTTGCGTTGGCGGAGTGCTTGGTTTGAGCCGATTTGACTGGTTGAAGTAGATGGTGGTGATGATGAACTTGGACATTGTCGACGGGAGAACTGTCTCTCTTTTATACTTGTCTCCTTTCAAAACATTTGTTGGTCGAATTAGGTAGGGACAAGGAGTTTGCGGGCTCGCCTTGGCCGTTGTCGTCTGGTGCATTGCATCGATGCAATGCACCTTGCTGCCTCGGTCAGCTTGGACGAGCTACCTGACAGGTGGTTGGCGTTGAGGTTACTCGGAGCTCTATCCACCTCGCCTGATCCATGCTAGTAGAGTAAGAGCTGATGGAGACTGAAAAAGATCTAGACCGTCCGGAACACCGAGTGCAGCTTTCGAACGGGGCGGGACCTGCGGCCAGTGTAACCCCTTGGCACGCTGCCTGACGAAGGACGGTTAGCTGGGTCCGAGTAAGCTTACTTTTCATGCAGCCTTAGCCAGAGTAATTGCTGTGCTGTTTCCTGCAGCTTGGCAAGCAGAGGACCAATGAACTCGGGCTGTTGTTTTGAGCATCATGCCATGGTAACCGTCGCCATCTCCGATCTTGGAAACAGGAAACACAGCAAGACCTCCAGAGCTCTGCATATCACCAACGGTTTGGACTCCGTCAGAATTGCATGATGACTTTTGTACCGACTTTTTACCATTAGCAAAAAGGAGGAAACAGGAAGAAAGAACAGAAAGAAACAGGAGAAGAAAAACACCACAAGGCGCAGGGTAGGTGGCCCGGGAGGCCCAAAAACAGGCTTCAGCAGATGGGGCCCTTCCTAAGGCGCTAACTTCCACCCACCATGGGCCATGAGATGTCTACTGAGGACCTTGGCAATGTGTAGCAGATGGCGGTCACGATATCTGCCCGCTACCAGCGAGAGACTCACAGGCATGCCGCGTTCTCCAACGAATGCAGAGTGTTACGCCCTGAGCGTAATCGCTTCCCCACGCACGGGCCGCAGGGCGGCCCCTGGGACATTGGATGCCCAGCCAATCATTGGGCCAAGGATGGAATGACCCGCAGAGTCCCCCGCAACCTATCAGAGGGTGCTTGACGTGCTCGACGCCAAAACTAACTAAAAGCATCGAGTATACTAAGTATTAAAGGTGCTCGACGTGCTTGATAATAACAATACTATAAGACACATTGAGTATGTCGAGCAGGATACGAAGTACTTTAGAAAATATATATAGATAGTTTCCTATAAGTAGGGAGAGTGCTGGGTATTCTCTGTCGTGAGGATCTGGTTCCTTACGCAAGCAATATTACATTCATTGTCTATAATCTACTCTCAGTAGCTCTTTGTTAGAATAACCTATTATTGACAGTAAACCGTTGTTTAAGACGTTTGCCGTAACCTTCGATTATCCTGTCAAACTACCCTAGGCATATTGCCTTACAGTCTATACCCTTACCTCGGTACAGGTTGTAACACGTTGCTTGCGTTAACTTAGATCGAACGTTGTACTCAGATATAACACCCAACATTCGCTATGACGACTCCTGTCCCTAACCCCTCTGTCGGTAATAATAACCTAGCTGGTAATAAGGACTAACCTCTGGTTAATGTGTTACCCGCCGCCTAGAAAGAAAGCTCTAACGATAAACCCGATTTTGAAAATATTATGAACCAAGTCCAGAAGATTGCCGCTAAGTTTACTAGTATAAAAAAGTCCCTTAAGGGAAAAGATAATCTTTAGAATATTAAAAAGGAACTTAAATAACTCTAATTTACCATTAAAAGTACCTAGACCCCTGCTATTAATAAGCTCCCTAGAATTATTATTAAGGTCGGTAAACCTTCCGTCTTTAATAGTAATAAATAAAAATTACCTTTGTGGCTATTTTATATTAGAATTAACCTTTGATTATATAGTATTAAGGATATTGAGTCTTAGCTCTTATATGCTATTAGTTTCTTTAAAGGAGACCTTAAATAATAGTTTGATAAAATCCTTTGGAATTATTTTAAATATATCGAAGATAAGTAGAAACCTTTGACTTAATAACTTTTTAAGATAGGAGTCGGGCTGATTAAGTTTGAGGAGGAGATTTGGAAGATATACGGTAAACCGGATAAAGAAAAGGTAACCGAAAATTAGCTTAAGAGATTTATATAGATAGTATTAGCCTTGGTATACGCGACTTTGTTCTGTCGTAATATATTCCGAGTTAATTGGGCCGACGCTGCGCTAAAAAATAAGTTTTATAAAGGATTAAAACCTAAGGTAAAGGATAAACTTATTAAGGAGGATCGTCATGCTTTGTCCCTTGATAAATATATTAATAAGGCTATTATTATTAATAATCGTATCTTTGAAAAAATAATAGAGGATAAAGGAGTTTATCGTAACCTTTAGATACTAAAAGCTAACATTAATAAAAAAGTATAATATAAGAGCACCGCGTACGGAACATACCCCGGACCCATAAATATTAACGCCATTCAACATTTTTAACAATAACCCTAGAAATATAGCGATAAACCTAAGGATAAGTCCAAGGTTAAGTACTTTAACTATAATTGACTAGAATATTATATCCGAGAATGCCGAACCCTAAAGAAGTTCCGACTAATACCGGAACCTAAAATAATATAATATGCTAATACCGATCGAATCGTCAAAATAACGGAACGAGACGACGAGGATCTTTTTTACCAATTAATAATCACTACCATAATAGAGAACCTTATACCCCACGCACCGCCAGGAGCAACCCAAAAATAACTTATTAACGCTATAGATCATGCTTTAGAACCACTATCCGATAATATATCCAAATATTTATCTCGGGAAGACACTAACCGTAACGACGAGACAGGAGGAATCATCCCCACAAAACAGAACCTCGGTTTCCGAAATAACTTTACGGAAGAACCCGGCTATTAGGTATAAAGGAGGAATAAACGACTCTAAAAGATAGGAGGGTACCCTAACGATAGTACAGAACTAGAGTTAAAGGACAAATAATAATACCAAGAGATATAGGACATGGAAAACAATAATAAATAGTAGGTAATAGGAAAGGAATTCTATAATAGGCTAGGACGACCCGTAACTCCCGGAACAAGTGAACCCTTTCCCTCAATTAATACAGAAATACTTAACCGAAATATATCTTTATCTATACCTTAGCACAACCTATATAAAGCTATTACTTAGTTTAATTATATCTACAACAAATATCAGCTACACTACCGTTATAAAGTATTTTACAAAATATTCCCCACTAGAATTGGTAATAACCCTATCCTCAAGGTTCATAAGGATAAGTCACACATCTATTAAAATATAGGCTCAAGCTAGAAAAGAGGAGAACTTATGATTATTATAAAAAGCTTAATACCAGAAAAATATTAGAGGATAAGTATAACAAACTTCCGGGAATGTAAATACTTATAGTACAACCTTTATCGGAACGCGAAGGCTCGCGACTGGCACTAACAGCAAAACGAGGCAAAGAAACCTATAATATTACAATAAATATTAGCATAAAAGCTCCTTTATAAAGTTTATAGAGCATATAAAACCTTATCCGAATTAGCCAAAGATTACCCAGGACCGGATTTCCATATTTAACTCAAATAATAATACCAAAAGTAATACGCAATACACCCCTATTTCCCAAATATAGTAAAACGCCTAAAAGATAATCTATAAATGGTTTATAATTACTATATTAGACAGATCATATAGGAAAATCGACACTCCAGGGGACAAGAATTCATCCATATACCTCGGTCGGAAAACGGCTAAGGGGCCTCCTACGGCCCTAGTAAAATAAACTAATTTTATAATAACGAATTATAATTTGTATTAAAAAGCCGCGAGCCGGATCCAAAAAAAGATTTCTATAGTACTATAAGATAGTTACTAAAGTTATAGTTTTAAAGAATAAGAGCGCCTTAAAAGTGGAAGTCTGATAGATTAACTATAAAGGAAAAATATTTTGAACTATTGTAATAATTGACTTAAAAAGTTTAATTAGTATTATTAACCCCTTATTTATAAATAAAACGAGAATATTATAGGTTATAAAGAAAAAACTATACCAAATAAGGACCTATGAGGAGTAAACGGCTAGTTATAAAGGAAAAATTAATTTATGGGAAACGTCACTCTTGATTACGGTAGACGATGATTTATAAGAAATAACCTTTAATATCCTACTAATAGAACCTAAGTGTGATATAATCTTAGGATATTTGTAGTTAAAGAAGTATAATCCGGATATTAATTGGGAGAATGGCCATCTTAACTCTAGGCTTAATACTAAACGGATAAATAGAGCTGAACTAGATAGAGCTTTCAGGTGCCTAGAGAGATAAGAGAGCCTTTATAAGTATATTAGATATACGAGCTACGATAAGTGAATATCGATTAATAAAGGAAGAACTAAAGAAGGACCCTTGTACCCCACAGGACTAGAACAATGGGTGATGTATGTCAGACTAGAGAAACCGGAGGATGATCCGGGTAATAACTTAGGTTACGAGACCTCCGAAAAACCGTAGAAGTTAGGAGAAGATCTTAGCAAAATTCCAAAAGAATACTATAACTTTACGGTTTTTAGACATAAGATAAAAGATAAGCTCCTGAAAAGAACTGCCTTTGATTATAAGATTCGATTAAAGGAAGGAGCTAAGTTATAATACTATAAAACATACCACCTAGGACCACGATAAGATAAGGCCTTATAAGAATATATTAACGAGAATTTACCAAAGAGGTTTATTAAAGAATTATAAAGCGAGGTAGCTTACCCTATTTTATTTATACCTAAGAAAGGGACAATAGACTTAAGACTTATGGTTAATTATTGATAACTGAATAAGGAAATAATTAAGAATAGATACCCGCTACCGCTTATTAGAGAAATGAAAGACCAATTGGCAGGCGTCTAATAGTTTAGTCGACTAGATCTTTTAATAGCCTTTAGCTATATCCGGATTAAAGAAGGGAATAAGTAAAAAATAGCTTTTAGGACTTGCTATAGATACTTTAAGTATTAAGTTATACCTATAAGACTTACTAACGCCCTTATAATATTTTAAAGTATAATTGACTATACCCTATACCTATATCTAGATTAATTTACTTTTATATATCTAGACGATATCTTAATCTACTTTAAAATATTTAAGGAATACCGGTAATATATATAATAGGTATTATAAAGGTTATAAGATATAGGACTCTTAATAAACCTAAAGAAGAGCGAGTTCTATATTAAAAAGATAATCTTCTTAGGATTTGAGATTATATTAGGAGAGATCCGTATAGAACCAGCCAAAATTACGGTAGTCCGGGACTGGCCGACACTAATAAATCAGAAAAAAGTCAGGATATTTATCGGATTTATCAACTTTTATAGATCCTTTATAAAAGAATTTAGAGGTATTATAAAGCCTCTATACGAGTTAACGGGCGAAGGAACACCTTTCAGGTAGACCCAGCGATAATAAGACGCCTTTGACCGGCTTAAGGATATTATTAGCAGTAAACCTATACTATAAATACCAGATTTTAATAGACCCTTTTACGTCGAAATAGACATATTAGATTTTGCTATCGGAGCGGAACTTTACCAAATCTTTAATAATAGACAACATCTAATAGGATTTGTATTAAAGAAGATTTTAAGACCAGCCCTTAACTACCCTATCTATAATAAGGAACTAATGGCTATTATTAAGGCATTTAATAAATAAAGACCTTACCTTAGCGGAATAAAAAACCTAATTAATATATTTATTAATTATAAAAACTTAAAATATTTTGTTATAAAGGAATTAAGTTTAAGATAAATACGGTAGACTGAGTTCCTTACTCTATTTAACTTCTGTATCCACTATATCAAAGAGAAAGAGAATGCTAGAGCCGATATACTTAACAAAAGACCAGACTATAAGGGTAATAAAAAGATCGATATAGCTTCCCTTTTTAGGGAAAAGGACGGGATATTAGAATATGGGATCTAGATCTGGAAGGACTATGTAAAAACCTACTATATAGAATAGGAAGGATTTAAGTTCTAAGCGAAATAATAAAACCTTATATTAGATAATAAAGAATAGGATAAACTAGGATTATAGGCCGGGCCCGCGGATAAAGACCTAATATAGTAATATAATAAAGCCTTTATACCTCTGCACTAATAGAAAGTATATATAATTAAGCTCTATAATAACAAGCTAGAAAGACATCTAGGAATTTGGAAGATACTTAAATATATATAATAATACTACGCCTTCCTAGGAATAAAGAAGATTATAGAAAAGGTAGTTAGAGAATATAAAATATGTATCAAAAGTAAAGCATTAAAACACAAACCTTATAAACTTCTTAAACCCCTCCCTATACTAGAATAAGCTTAGGGATCCATCTTAATAAACTTTATTATAAAACTCCCTAACTTAATGGTACCGGATAAAACTAATATTAAATACGACTCTATCTAGGTAATGGTAGATAGACTTACCAAATAGGCCTATTTTTTCCCATTTAGAGAAACTATTATAACGGAATAACTAACCTACCTCTTTAAACGGAACATTGTAAGCCAACATAGGCTGCTAGATAATATTACTTTAGATAAAGATAAGCTCTTTATATTAAAATTCTAGTAGGCCCTAATAATATAACTCGATATTAAATCGAAACTTTCAATAATATTCCACCCTCAAATAGATAAATAGACCAAACAACTTAATTAAATCATTAAACAATACCTTCGGTATTATATCAATTTCAAATAAAATAATTAAATTAACTTACTACCTACAGTATAGCTAGCGTATAACTCAACCAGTATAGAGACAACCAAGATCTCACCTTTCTTCGCTAACTATAGATTTTACCCAAAACTCCAATAAAGACCAACATCTATAGTTCCTAAAGCAACTATCTATACTAAATGACTGTAAGATATATACAAAATATTGCAAAAGATACTTAAGTTTATATAAGAAAGGATACGCGTATATTACAACAAATATAAAGTCAAGGGACCTCCCCTCGAAGAGAGAAATAAAATATTTCTCTTAATATATAACCTTTATACGAAATGACCGAATAAGAAACTAAATTTCAAGAAAATCGGGCCATTTAAAATCAAAAAAAAGATTTTAATATCTAACTATAAACTAAAGCTTCCCGATTTTATACGAGTATAAACAAAGGTATTCCACATTTCTTTATTTAAACCAGCGCCAAAGAAAACAAAACTCAAAACATAACTCAAGGTAATTAACGATAAAAAGGAATTTAACGTCAAAGATATCCTAAACTTACGGATTAATAATAACAAACTTTAATACCTTATAAAATAATTAGATTACAGACCAGAGTCTAACTTGTAGGAACCTACCGATTTCCTAGACTATCCGGAGAAGCTCCAGCAATTTTACCGATAAAACCCAGACCGACCTAGGCCAGCAAATTTAGATCCACCGCTAACTAATCGAGGTTCGAGAAAGACGCCCAATTAAGGTTATTAATGCCTCTAAAGGATAATAAAGAATGATCGACCTCTAAAACTAGGAACCCCGCTCCCGGATTAGTGTTAGGAGAGGATATATATTCCGTATACTCTTCTACCTCCTCTTCCCGCAGTAAACCCAATTTGTAACCGAATACTTCTCCCGCCTTTATATCAAGAGCCCGGGATTAGGTTTCTAGATAAGCCAGCTTTGCGGTAATCGCCTAAGATTCCCGCGTAATCTTTTAAAACTTTAAAAAGGTCTCCCTCTTTTCCTAGTCTAGACGACGTTTTTTATTAATAATCCCCTAAAGAACCGAGGTAGGCTCACCGAAAATATTATAATAACCCGGGGCGCCAGCTTTTAAGCAATTCGAATAAAATAGACTTCGGTTGGCAGCCTTATAATCCGAAAGGCATAACCGTTTATAATAAAAACAATCGATAGGCATGACGGAACCAGCGGCGTCAATATAATCAATAAGAATATGACGGCGCGCGGTAAAAGAACGTTTTTAAGATTTCTTTTATATTCTGTTAATAGACATTTTAAAAAGAAGGATAAAGAAGGGAAATTCACACTCACTAAAAACAGAATTTTAACGTCAAGGTCTTCGGAACAAAGACCAAAAAGGAGGGGAATCGTATTACGCCCTGAGCGTAATCGCTTCCCCACGCACGGGCCGTAAGGCAGCCCCTGGGATATCGGATGCCCAGCCAATCATTGGGCCAAGGATGGAATAACCCGCAGAGTCCCCCGCAACCTATCAGAGGGTGCTCGACGTACTCGACGCCAAGACTAACTAAAAGCATCGAGCACACCGAGCACTAAAGGTACTCGACGTGCTTGATAATAATAATACTATAAGACACATCGAGTACGTCGAGCAGGATACGAAGTACTTTAAAAAACATATATAGATAGTTTCCTATAAGTAGGGAGAGTGCTGGGCACTCTCCGTCGTAAGGATCTGGTTCCTCACGCAAGCAATATTACATTCATTATCTACAATCTACTCTTAGTAGCTCTTTGTTAGAATAACCTGTTGTTGACAGTGAACCGTTGTCTGAGACGCTTGCCGCAACCTTCGATTATCCTGTCAAGCTACCCTAGGCGTACTGCCTTGCAGTCTGTACCCTTACCTCGGTGCAGGTTGTAACAAGAGATAGCCTTTTTAATATTTTTTTTAATATAAAAACTATTTATTTTATTTAATTGCTTATATATATTACTATTATAATATTTACGTTTTAGGTAATAATTATAAATAATTTTTATTTTTTATATATTATTTTATATTTTTATTAATATTTATTTTAAAAATAGCGGTTATATTTATAAGTTTAGGCCTAATATAATAGTTACTTATAAGCCTTTTATTTTATATTAATTTTATTTATTATTTGGTTATTATATTTCCTCCGAGATTACCTATTTGGGTTAGGTTATATAGGTTGGTAGCTGAGCCTTTTTAGAGTAGTATAACTTTATAAAGGGGTTTTATATTATTAATAGTAAAAGTTATATTTATAAATCTTATAATATAATATTATGCCGGGGCTAAGGTTATGGATATCTCAAATAGTATTATATATTTTACCCTTTTAGGCGTAGGCGAGGGGGACTCCTTTTCTTTATTAAGTATATCGTTATTACCAGCGATATATTATCCTTAGTATTCCAGTTTTAGGCAAATATAATATATCTAGTATCCCTTTTTATTATAAAGGTTATAAGTATAAAAAAAGAAAAGGTATCTTTTATAGCTTTTTCTATACGTATAGTTATATTTTAATGAAATCTTTTTTTTTGGATTTTTATAGTATTTATAATAGCTATTATTATTATTATTTATCTTTATATTATTAAGTTAGGTTATATATCCCTATACTTTAAGACTTTTTTATAAGCTTATTTATTACCTAAACTAGTACAGCTTTTTTAATTATATTATTTAACTCAATACTTATTATAGCGTCTTTTGTTCTTAATATTATGGGGGAAGGGTTTCTGCTAGTAATATAGGGGAGGGGAATATGTGAAATATAAGGGTATCCTGAGATTTAGGCTCCCGTGGCCCGTGTTTTGGAGTAACCAGCTCCTGATTAGCTCGTTTATCCTAGAAAAATATTTTTCAGGGAAGGGTTGTATTTTGAGTTGGGGCATGGGTTGGGGTTGACAAAAAGAGTGTTGTGGGGCTCTCAGGGGGGAGGATTCCATCAAAATTTCATGATGACCTCATTGACTGTTGCCAAGGATCCAAGCGATCATCCCGCTTCCCCGCAAAATAAAGGGGGCTGTCACATTGATTGTATACTATCGAAGGGGTTGCCTGGATCGACCCGGAGCAACATTCGAGTAGCCATTGAGAATGAGAGAATTTCTAATCGATGACGCTAGCTTTCTACCTTTCCATTCATTGGTGCAGGCGCACGTCTATCATCAACCCGTCATAGACCTATCCAACATTCAGCATACCTCAGGTACAAAAAGGATAGGGTATCTGAATGTCTTGATCATGAGACGGCTTTGCTCTCCAGCTCTCTCCCATCTTACACACTCAGTTCAAGTTCCTTAACTTACACCTCGCAACCGACCCAGCCGACACGCACTACTCCTTCATCACCACTAATCGAAACAAAACTCCTATTGAATAACTTCCCAAGATGTACCGTCACGCCCTCAAAGCACCGGCCACCACCCTCATCTCCAAATCCTTCTTCTCAGTGCCCGCCGCTCGTCATGCGCCCCTGTTGACACTCAGTGCAGCCCGAACAATGGCGACCGCCTCAAGCCGCGTCTCGGACCGCATCAAGCACGACCACCGCGAACTCGAGACCTACTACAACAAGATCAAGACGGCCACTTCGGAAGACGAAAAAGTCCGCTGGCAGAACCAGTTCGTCTGGGAACTGGCCCGGCACTCCATCGCCGAAGAGATCGTCGTCTACCCGGCCATGGAGAAGTACCTGCCGGACGGCGTCAAGATGGCTGAAAAGGACCGCAGCGAGCACCAAATTGTAGGTTTTATACATGTGTGTCTCTTTACAACTCATTCAACTTACTGACAATCATCATACAAACAGGTAAAAGAAAAACTTTACACCTTCCAGAAGCTGTCCCCCTCGGACCCTCAATTCGTGCCCACCATCGACTCCCTCTGGCAAGCCTTGAGCCAGCACATCGCCGAAGAGGAGCGGGACGACCTGCCGAGCCTGGAAGCGGCCATCGAGGAGGCCGAGTCGGGCAGGCTGGCCAACAGCTTCGCCAGGACCAAGCACTTCGTTCCCACTCAGAGCCACCCGAGCGCCCCCGACAGACCTCCGTACGAGACTGCTGCCGGGCTGCTCGCCGCGCCGATCGACAAGCTGATGGATTTGTTCAAGAAGTTCCCCAACCAGGATGAGACCAAGGTTTGAGGTCAACAGGAACGATATTGATCAGGGGTGGGGGTGGCTACCGTACCTAGCTTCAGCTTCATGTATTTATTTACTACTTTAATATGTTACCGGCACTTCACTTGATTCCTTTTCCGTTTTTGACATATTATGTGAGCTCAACTCTTTTGCCGATGCCCTGCATCTTCCATGACTCTCAGCCGCAGAGTACTTAGTCCTACATCAACGTCGCCAAGTGAATTTTCAGACCAACCACATCAACAAGCAAGGTAGGTGCTGTAATCAACAACCACATCGGCCTGAGTCATCGCGGAAGCTCCAACTGACCCAAACTGAAATAGCTCCAAGGGCCATTTAAAATGCCACCTTTCCGCCGTTTTTCCCAAGTTCTAAAAGTACCTAGGAATGCCATAAAATCAATTCAAATAGGTACGGTACCCTCATAAACACTAGGTGCCCATCAAACATCGCGCACCCCATCCAACAAAACAGCAATGCCCTTTGGAAGCAAAGCCTCGCAAGCCCGGCGCGCCGCCCTCGCCGCCATCGCCGCCGAAACGCTCTCCATGACCCCCTCCATCTGCGCTTCACTCCCCCACCTATCCCCAGCCGCCGCCGCCACCCCGTTCTCGCTGTCCTCCCTTGCGGCTCTGGACCCCTCCAAATCCCCTTGCTTCCCCCCGGCTCCGATCCGCGTCCTGCCGTCCGACTCGTTCGAAGCCGCCATCTCGATGCCCCCGGCCGTCCTCATCAAGCCGGGATCCACCGTGACCACCTTCGAAGCAGCTCTCAAAGCAGCAGCAAGGAACCCTGCCAACGTCGTCGAGACGCCGCTCGCGGCCCGCGTGGCGGTGCTCAACATGGCTTCGGAGAAAAACCCGGGCGGCGGGTGGCTGAGGGGCGCTTCGGCGCAGGAGGAGGCCCTGTGCTACCGGAGCACGCTCGCCTCGTCTCTCGACGGGTCCTTGTACCCGATCGCGCCGCGGGCCGGGCTCTACACGAGGGACGTGGTGATTTTCAGGACGTCGAGCGCCGACGGCCACCGCCTGCTGACGGCGACCGCCGCTGCCGCCGCGCCAGAGGAGTTACCGGTCGTTAGCGTGATCAGCGTTGCGGGGATCAGGAGGCCGGAAGTTGTACGACAAAGTAAGGAGGACGGAGGAGGAGGAAGAGGAGGAAGAGGGGAAATGAGGTTTAAACACGAGGGGAGCAGGGTCTTGACAATGGACAAGATGAGGCTGTGCTTGAGGATGGCGGGGACGGCGGGGCACACGATGCTGGTGCTCGGGGCGCTGGGCTGCGGCGCGTTTAGAAACCCGGTCCAAGAGGTGGCGCGGTCCTGGAGGGAGGTGCTCGGGGAGGACGAGTTTAGGGGGTGGTTCAAGGAGGTTTGGTTTGCGGTTCTGGATCGGAGGGGGGAAGGGAATTTGGAGGTTTTTCGGGAGGTTCTGGAGGGGAGGGCGGTAGCGGAAGGGGCTGGCGAGGGGGAGGATGAGGGGGGGAAACGAGAGGAAGCGGGTGCAGGGTCATGATATAATTGACAGGGGCACAAGGATAACGAACGGTTATCTACCTATGTAAGGTAGGTACCTAATAACAGTTTAATTTGAACAAAAATGTTTTATATACTCCTACGGTAGCTTCCCACTGATTGCCCAGTACACATTATAATTGAACCCGTGCGCATCGTAAAACGGCCCGAGATTGACAGACTTGCCGTCTGCTGTCGCCGTAAAGTCGAGGCTCGAGGAGCTCACGCGACGCAGCGAATCCAGCGAGAGCGTCGGCATCGAAGACAGCGCCGAGCTGCCGTAGTTGCCAGACAGAACGACGGGGCCATATGCCACGGCCGCCACGTTCGGCTTGTCGTTCGCCGCAACGGTCCGAAGTTTCATCGGCAGCCGGATGTTCACTCTGTCTCCAGACTTCCAGGCGCGCGTGATGGAGAAGTAGGTGCCCGGCGTGACCGTCCCCGAGGCTCTCTGTCCGTTGACGCTTATCTCTGCCCCGGATGTCGTCCAGGACGGGATGCGAACACGGAGTTCCCAGCTGCCCTGGCCTTGCACCACAAGGGAGACCGTGTCCTGGACGGGAAACGACGTGATCTGCTGGACGCTGACGTTGCGTTCGTTCCACTTGAGGACGGACGGCGTGAACAGGTTGACGAACAGGGTCGAATCGGTGTGAAAGTAGATGGAATCCATCAGCTTGGTGTTCGTCTCGAGCCCCGTCCCCTGGCAGCACCAAAACGACTGGTAGTCGGTGCTCCAGGTGCCGCCGCCCCAGGCCGGGCCGACCCCGCGTCGGCCTCCGGGGTTCAGCGACGTGAAGTAGGTGACGTGCCCGTGCTTGTCGGCAGGGTTTTGCCAGCCCAGCATGTGGTTGATGAGAGCGCGCTCGTAAAAGTCAAAGTACTGGGTGGTGTTGGGATCCATCCTCCACAGCTCGCGCGTCAGCTTGAGCATGTTGTACGTATTGCAGCCCTCGGCCGTGTCCTTGGCGAGGTACCCGGAAATCGCGTTCGGAGACCGGAAATGCTCGGCCTGGCTGTTTCCGCCGATGGCGTACGAGTGAGCCTGGACGGTCATGCTCCACGCGTTCCGCGCAATGTCTCGGTATCGCGTGTTGCCCGTCGACTGGTACTCGCGCGCCGCGCCGATCCACTTGGGGACCTGGGTGTTGGCGTGCAGTCCGCTGAGCTGGTCTCTGTTTGCGGCGAGAGGGTCAAAGACGGCCGCGTGGTCGAAGCGCTGCGCGGCGGCGAGCCAGCGCTTGTCGCCTGTTTGCTGGTGTATCTCGGTCAGGATGTCGTTCATGCCGCCGAACTCTGTGCCCAGCATTGCTTGCATGCTGGCGTAGCTCAGCCGGGCGGTGCGGGTGTCAACCCATCCGGCCAAGGCGAGGAGGACCTCGCGGGCTTTGGTGTCGCCAATCAGACGCCAGACGTCGAGCAGGCCGGCCATGGTCTTGTGGATGGCATAGTAGGGGACGTTGCCGTTGGTGAGGGTTCGGGCTTCGACGGCGGCGACTTCCGACTCTGGGAAGCCCGACAGGTAGCCGGTTCCAAAGCCCTTGGCGTTGTTGTTGGCCTGGCACTTGGCGAGCTCGGCGACGAAGTATGTAGCGCGATCCCGGCAAGCGGTATCGCCGAGAGATACATAGCAGTGTGCCCATGCGGTGAGATAGTGGCCCTGCGCATGTGTGCGAAAGGGGAAGTCGGGCGCATCCCACCCCCCGTTTGGTGCTGCCCCTTTGGTCGACAGGCCGTGGTTGGCCCGGAAGTTGTAGAGCAGACGATCGACGTCGATGAACTTGAGGTAGCTGATGGTGCGGTTCTGGTTGCCCATCCACCGGCTATCCGTCAGCGAGACGGAGCTCAGATCGAAAGGTTGCGTGACGACGCCGACGAGGTTGGTCTGCTGGGCTGCGGCAAGCAGGGACCAGACAAGGCCGGGGAGGAGAATTTTCAGGGACGGCATTTCGCAGATTACCCGTGAGCTTGCCAGCTCATCTGTGTTGCTGCCTTCTGAGCCAGATCATCTCATCAAACATACGCCTAGCCCTGGTGGTTTTATAGTAGCAGAGAAAGACTCGATGGCTGCGTAAACAAGATCCCAGCCACAGAAACAGTGCTAAATGTATTTTTATCAAGTAGTGTTGACGTGAAGGTTAGTTAGGGAGCAGCCGGTGTACATGATATATGCGCTCCAATCACATCAAGGAAGCGATCCAATCAATCCCCGCTCCTTGCTTCCTGGATAAGTTCAGGTTCCCGGCTGCTGCAACCCATGGCCTCGCCTCTATGTCACGGGTCGGATCCGTTTCCTTTCTTGCCATTGGCGGAGATGAATTAGGATACCTACTAAACTCCACTCCGAGCTGGCCGAAAGGGCTTCGTAGCGCTTTGATATTCCACCAGTCACGGGGTTTCATGTGACCAAAGGGACGGATAAAAAAGACGACGACGATCAAGTTTAGGATGGTGGCGTGGAGGGGTGCCGGGCGATCGAGAAGTGGCAAATCCGACGGCGGCAATGTGATGACTTCGTGAAGTATGAATTGAAATAGGTAAACATCCTACCTCTGAACTGACCAGAGTTTTGAACAGTGGAAATGTCAGCCATGAAACCAAGCAGCCGCTTTCATTTTAAACTGAGCTTCGACCACAAGCCTTTTTCACCGTTGCAAGCATGTGGAATACATTGGTATTAGTACGGAATGACACACCTATCCTAGTTTCTGAGGCAAATTGCAGCAACCTGTTGAAGATTGAACAGATTTAAAGATGCTTCTCCCGCCATGCCATGTGCTTAGCATGAGTAGGTACCCACATATCGACAATTATGGCTGAGAATGTTGTTCAATTCACGTTGGATTTACCAACCCCAGGGTACTTGGGAAGATTGAGTCCATTGTTCCAATCCCCAGGAAGAAATTAAGAAGGGAAATTCTCGTGACTCACTGCACGGTGCCTCAAGCCGTCAGAGCAACTTTCTCAATATCGTCAAAAGCCTTCTCTAGCAGCGCCCACTGATACCCAGAAAGCTCTCAGCACACCTAAGTGAGGAGAATATCATGCCATTGAGAGCAAGACTTGCTATGCCAATTACGTCGCGGATTATCGCCAGGTAAGAAATGGCCTTGGCGGCTGTGGTAGGCAACGGAGGCGGCCAGGGAAAATGCCCGATCCCAGTAGTCTACTTATTGTCAACCTGCTGCTTGTATCTCGCCCGGACTTTGCTATCACGGCCTCATGTTCGTAGGATATTTAACGTGTTGAACCCACCAACCGTCTCGGTCCATATATTATTCATGTTGTAGTTGTTGCTGGTGTTGAGCTGCTGCTGCTGAACACCGTGACGGAGCCAACAACCGTCTGTGCAAGCAGATAAAGTACGCACCCGAGCTCCCTGGCATATTACCTACCTATGGATTAGCAATGGACTGAAGAAAAAAAAAAAAAAAAAAAAGAGGAATAAATAAAACTAGAAAGAGTATGGAAAAAAAAAAAGAATGAGAGAAAGAGAGAGACAGAGGAAAAAAGAGAAAATTGAGAGAAAAAAAGAAAAAGGAAAAGGAAAAAAAAAAAAAAAAAAGGGGGGGGGGTTACCCAACACATCTCTCTTCATTCAGGAACCAGGTTCACCCCGTCCGGACACAAGATCCCGGATGCAGTTATTCGGTGTATTTCATGTTTTCTTCATTTATTTTTATTTGGCATATCTATTTTATTTTTGAAAAAGCAACCCATGTGCCTTGAAGGGTCAGACATCTCGAGGAAACAGTGCCGGCTAGTGAGCTCCGATATCTGCCGACTTCCAGGCTCTTGCCGGTGAACCGACAGATGCAATCCCGGATGTCATGACACTATTCCATAACCAGCTACCTTACCTCCATTGCCACGTGCTTCCTCGAGCTCGGGCTCTTTTTGAAACGATATCAACCCTTCCCTCTTTGAACCGTTTTCTGTGCCACGAGGAACGCTAGTGCATATCAAGGTTGCATCGGGGAGGTGATAGCCCCAAGGTCTGTCTGTAAGCGAGCGAAGGGGATTGAAAGACTTGTCGGGCGGATGTGGTGGTGAAATGCGGGGGGTTACTAGCCTGCGTGGGAACAAAGGATGCGTTGTATTTTGGCCTGTTTTTTGTGATAGTGTATGTATGTATGTAGGTTGTTTCCTGAGGTTTAAAGGTTGCAAGCTCAGACTGCGAAATCAACCGTGCACGTCCCGTTTCGTTATGGTACTGCACCTAACCAAGGTGGGTAATTGCGGTCTGTTGGATCATGCAGCTTCACAAAAGTCCTTCACAAGTTCTGTCTTGATCAAGGCCCTGGCATGATGATGTTAGGGCGCAGCTGGCACCTAGATAGGGTTGTGCCTTTTTCGTTAGTCAGGTAATGAGTCGTTTCGCGCTTGTGGCCTGTGCCTTTTAAAGATGAGTAAGATAACGTTGGGTAGGTAGCTAAGGTAAGCTACCTACTTACCTACCTACTGAAAGTGCTTTGACCCTCGTCCAGTCGGCTTAACCGATCACACCTCGATTCAGCAGTTGCATGTCTATAAAAGTCACATAAAATGAGGCACGGTCCCTGTGGGTGCTACCCTCCTTCTCAGTCTTTGCCACGAGGATCACAGGATTCAAGGTATGTTGGTGGCGCTAAGCTTACCTCAGAAGTAAAGCTCACTCTGTTTGGTGCCTTGCATGCAGCAAACCCCCCTGCAATGGCCATGGTGGCATGGAATGTGGGGAGCAAGAATATTCCATCAACATATCAGATATGGATGGGCCTCTTTCCCTCGGCATTCCAATAAACCTCATTTTCTTTTGCTTTTTTCCTTCTCCACTGTCCTACATAAAGGTGCCTATCTTCGTCGCCCACGTGGAGTTTGAACCCGCAATTGACTTATTGGTTCCATACGTGCCCGACGCCCCGTCCGGTCCCTTAAGCAGCATTGAAGACAAAACGGTTCCACCGGTTTGGATCTGGTCACCAATGGAGGCTACTGGGTTGTTTTGAAGGGCATACCGGCAAGATTCGGGATTCGCCTTATGCCAATGGGTGGACAATTGTGAGAACAGGCTTTAATATTAATTACCTGCAACAACCTTCGACATTTCCTCAGGCAAAACTGCGCATCAAATCCGCCATCGATATTTACCTCTGGTAGTCAGGCTTCAAAACTCGACACCGAATAGGTACCTCAAGCTGTCCGTCAACTGAAGAGCCTATCAACACCCAAAAAAAAAAAAAAAAAAAAAAAATGGCAGGAATAAGTCCCAAAAACACCGTCCTGGGCCTCCTCGGTACTTACGACAACACCAATGAGCCAATGCCCGACATCAACAAACCCGAAAGGATAAATGGCCTCTGCATAAGCTTCGGTGCCATGGCTTGGCTGTGCGTTGGATTCCGACTGTTTACGAGATTCAAGGTTGTCAAGGCGCCAGGGTGGGACGATGTCTTTGTTGTCTTGTCTGCCTTGACAATGACTGTTGCACTGGTAGGGATAGGTCTAGGTAAGGCCAAACAGCCAGCGCCAGTGCTGATTCTCTTCTGTCGCTGACGGTAGATTTTTGACCTGCAGCAACCAGATACGGCCTGGGACAACATTTCCTTCAGCTCGACTCGGTAGATACGGCCAGGGAGTTTTTGAAGAGGATATACATCTTCAACGCCAGCTACTGCATGTCGACCGCCTTCATCAAAATCTCGCTCCTCTTGCAATACATGCGCCTGTACCAGCGAGGAACGCGGCTGTACGCAGCTTGCCGCTGGCTCATAATCCTGGTTGCCCTCTGGGGCCTGGCGTACTCGGCCATCGCATGGATACCGTGCAGTCCCGTGTCGGACTACTGGCTGATCGACTTCGAGGTCGACACGTCCAACGTCAGGTGCTACGGTTACGGCTCGCAAAACGTCACCGCCCTCAAGGCGACGTACGAAAGCCACGCAGCGATCAACATGCTGCTCGATCTCCTCGTCATGGCACTGCCCGTCCCGCTGTACTTTTACAAGGACGCGCAGACGCGGACCCGGTTGGGACTCGTCGGCATCCTTCTCATGGGCACCGTGGTCAACGTCTTCTCCATCTGGCGGTTCGCGACTACCGTCAAGCACGAGGTGACGACGTCACCGACCTTCGACCCTACGTGGTACCTTCCCATCACGGCCGCCATGGCCGTCCTGGAACTGGCATCGGCTTGCATGTGCGCCAGCATACCGGTGTTTTGGGGCCCAATGGCGCAGCAGGCTTCAAAAATGTTTGGGCTGGGGAGCATCTTTGTGACGCACGAGATCAAGGTCGAGACCGAGCACCGGCTTCAGCACCTCGACAGCAGGGACGCGCTGGCCGCCGATTTGGAAATGCAAAATGGAAATCCCAGCATGGAGGGCAGCGAGGTCGACCTCGGCGTCCGATCCGGAAGCAGGTTGGAGTGGGCTGGTAAGGATGGCTTGAGGATGCAATATCAGACTTGGGAGGCAAAAGACATCGAACCTCGGGTGAGGAGGGACTGAAGGGGTTGAGAGGGTGTGGTGGATGAGAACAACGAGGTTGAATTGATACCCATGGCCGTAAATACCTATATTAAAGATGTTTGTTTTTGTATTTTTCTTTTCTATTAAAGCTAAAGGGACAGAGGAGTGGGCAGTTCCTTTTTGTATCATGTATAGTACGAGATATCCCATTTTCAACAATGAAGCCCATGAGTAAACAAAGCAGTAAAAGGGAGAGGGGGGACATCAGGGTTAGGGTCTTTTATCGTGCACTGTGTGACCGCTGTCGTGAAGGTATCATGTTCCAAAAATAAAGGCATTTGAACAGATTTGCTCTTTGCGAATAGAACAATGCCAATGCTGCTGTATGTGGATTGATGCCGGCGGGGTTGTGTGACGTGGCCAAGCGGTGACACCCCAACCACCCCTGTGCCCTCCCTTCAATGGTTTTGACGCATTTGGCACTATCCGTACACTAGAAACCATTGTTATGGAAAGTCGGACGGGGATAACAGTGGACATCAAAATGGGCGTGGTACTCGTCTGATGATGAAAATAAGCACTCAAGGGGGGGAGGTAACATGACTTTTCGGATCACTGCCGAACTTTTAACTCATCCCTCCCAGCCATCTAATTCGCTACCACCCCATTCTGATTTTGACTTTTTTTCCCCCCCTTGTCGTAAAATTTGAGTGATCGTCATTACATTTCCCCACATGGACGCCCATCTATCACAGGGTCGTGAAGGGGGTTCGCCTGCCAAGCCCTCTCGCGGCAGTTCAGCTCGACCGATGTCATTGATCCCCGCTGTTTTGGCACAATCACCGCCTCCGAGTGGCTAGGTTGAGAGTAGATCTTCCGCCATCGGGCCGCCATGAACCATTCTGAGAGGCCAGCAACATGCAAGTCCCAGATTTGATAACCACAAGGCCGGATGTGAGTGGTCAGCTCTCGACACTGCAGTTTTGGGGTTTCCACATCATCTGCAAGTTTGATTGGAGATCATGTCTTGGTTTCCCGCTTCGTGTGCCCTACATGCACATTGGGG
This sequence comes from Cladorrhinum samala, assembly GCA_033576145.1. NCBI lineage: Eukaryota > Fungi > Ascomycota > Sordariomycetes > Sordariales > Podosporaceae > Cladorrhinum > Cladorrhinum samala. Next base: position 79,531 of record MU864943.1, on the reverse strand, counting down.
AATGATGATCGTGGAACCTGAAGGGGGGGGGGGGGGGACAGCTTGTCTCACCCTGTCGACCAGCCACAATAGTTTCTGGTCACCGACAATGGACTTTTAAGAAGATAAGAGGCTCCCCAGAGGGAGTGACCACCGTGACATGCAGGTAAAACAAAAGCACCTCAACCAAGACAAATCAACACCATCATCATCATCAGATAAGGCAATTTTATCAATCAAATCAAATCATGACGACTCCGATCCCACAACCTCCTGGCGTTCCGTTCCTCGGAAACATTAAAGACGTCGACCCCGGCAATACTTGGTGGTCTCTCAAGTCGCTGGCTGAGAAATATGGTCAGTGATATCACCCTTGCAGGAGAGAGGGACTCGCTCAGGAGACTCGGGCGCAGTGTGATTAACAGACGGGGGACACCAGGCGAAATCTTCAAAATCAAGGTCCTCGGCCACGAAATCGTCTTCGTAGCCAGCGCAGCATTAGCAGAAGAAATCTGCGACGAGAAGCGGTTTCGCAAGTACGTGGGCGGGCCCATCGTTGAGATCCGATACACGGTGCACGATTCTCTGTTCGCCGCCTACCACCACGAGGAGAGCTGGGGTGTCGCACACCGCATCATCGCCCCGCTCCTCTCCCCGGAAGCCGTCGCCGAGCACTTCGACGAGGTCCTGCTCTGCACCCAAGAACTCATCAGCAAATGGAAGTCCCGCGGCGCTGATCAAAAGTTCCAACCGCTCAAGGAACTCAACAACCTCAGCCTCGAAACCACGGCCCTGACTCTGCTTGGGAAGAAGCTCGACTGCATCAATGCGCCCCAGGAGCACCCTGTCGTCCGCGCAATGGAGGACGCCACCTCGGAAGCCATGAAGCGGCCGAACAGACCCAAACTGCTCAACTGGCTCGTGTACGGCGGCAAGTTCAAGCGCGCAACCAAGACGCTGCGGGGCTTCGCAGCCGAGTGCGTCGCGCACCGCAACCAACACTCGACCGGCCGACAGGACCTCCTCTGGGCGCTCATGAACGCCACCGACCCGGAGACGGGCAAGAAGCTCACCGACGAGCAGGTCATCGACGAGATCGTCACCATGCCCATCGGCAGCAGCACCGCACCGTGCGCCCTGACCTCCATGGTCCTCTACCTCCTCCGGAATCCCCAAGTGGTGGTAAAAGCCAGAGAGGAGCTCGACAGGGTGGTAGGCGGCAGGACGGGGGCCCTGAAGCGCGAGCACATCCCTCAGCTCGACTACGTCCAGGGTATCGTGCGGGAGACGCTGCGCCTGAGCAACGCCGCGCCGGGCTTCAACATCGAGCCGATCCCAAAGAAGGGAGACACGAGCCCGGTGCTGCTGCAGGGCGGCAAGTACCAGATCGCGCACAACCAGCCCATGATTATCGTCCTGGCCGGGGTCAACAGGGACCCGGCCGTGTTTGAGGACCCCTTGGAGTTTAGGCCCGAGAGGATGATGGGGGAGAGCTTCGAGAAGCTGCCCGCGGGCGTCAAGAAGTGGTTCGGAAACGGCAAGAGGGCGTGCATCGGCAAGCACTGGGCCTGGGAGTTCCTGATGGTCGTCACGGCCAAGCTGATTCAAGAGATTGATTTCGAGGTCGTGGATGAGGATTACGTGCTGAAGCAGGACGGGTGGTTCAATGTCAGGCCGATTGATTTTTACGTCAAGGCTAAGGCGAGGGTTTGAGGTGACAAAAGGAGAGGGAATAAAGTGATGCTTCTTTGTTTTTTTTTTTTTTTGGTGGGTGGGGGAGGGGGGGGCGGGCGGATATTGAGCGGCTATCATTCTTTTTTTAAAGGGTCTTGATGTGTTCTGGCATGTGTTTTGGAAAGTAATTACCACCCTTACCTACGGTTTAATGAAGTAATGACGAATTCGGAGTTAATTCGATGCCCATACACAGTGTATTGCTTCTTGAGGATGAGATCACCGATAAGACCATCCCGTGCTTCCGAGTCGTTTCAGCATCGATAAGGCGGCAGTTGGTGGTTACAAGCTTAACTGGTACCCTATCCTTCTCATCCTCGACTCAAACTACACCGGCAACCTGAGCTTTGATTCATTTTCTCAACGGTAATCATCTATTTTTAGCGGATCTCATCCTTTCATGGTGAGGACGATCCTCAGTGTTTCTTCAGAGAGGCTTTAGAGCACCATCTGCAAGGCATAACTGATCCCGGCCGAGAAACCCTTGGACAGACCCTGCCTTAGTCCCGCAGTGGCTTTTTGAACGCGTGGGAGGTTTCTATTTCCGTCTTTGTTAGAGTTAGGCCGGCTCAAGAAGTTCGCTGGCGTCATGGCCCCGCTCATGTTCAACACGTTCGTTGGGCCATCCGACAGAGTGTACCCGACGTGAACTCTGGGTTTGAGTTTTGCCTAGTACCTGTCCCGGTCCACCGTTTCCTACCGTTGATTATCGTGGGGATGGTTGACTCCACGAGCAAGATCAACGCAGAGTCAATACCGAGAAAGCACCACTACTGCAGCCGCCGGCGGAGTTGTCGGTAACGACACTAGCCTAGGTAACAACCCACTATCTAACGCAGGCGCATACGCGGCAGGTAGATTGCCACCAGCATCAGGAACGTTTTTGTTCATAGACAATCTATGTATAAAGTCAAACAGCTCTCCATCCATTCCTCGACTTTTTTTTCTCTTCCTTCCTCACCAGCATCCAACACTTTCTTCTGTCCCCTCAACTCTCAATCATCTTCCTCAAGCATCACAACCCACACTCGCTTCAACAAAGCTCCATACGACTGTTCATTTCTCTATCGCTAAAAAACAAACCGCACACACACACACACACACACACAAATCAAAACTAAACCTTCTGTCAAAATGAAGTTCTTCGCCGCCATCGCCATCTTCGCCACCGCCGCCTCGGCCGTCACCATCTCCCTCCCCTCCGGAGTCTCGATTCCCTCAGGAGTCACCCTCCCCTCGGGAGTGACAATCATCTCGGCCCAGCCGACGGCGACCGAGACGGTCGCTACCGGAGCCGGCAAGGTCAAGGCCAAGCGCCAGACCAGGGCATTCGGCGCCCGCCAGATCAACATCCCCGGCCTGACCCGGACCAGCAGCACTGCCGCTGCGGGTGCCAACAGGGCTGCCGCCACCAACAAGGCAAAGGCTGCTTAAACAACTGGGGGGAAAAATGATACAATATCTGTCATGATTTAATATCTTTTTTTCCCGTCCTTTTTTGGACTTTTGTTTTGTCTGTGTTGTGTTTTTTTTTTAAGTAATTTCGGATTAGCTATTACAGTCGGTCCTTTTTCCCTTTTTGGAGGCCAAGATACTTGAACAAGAGATGGGTCTTTTGTGATGTTGAGAGAAAGAAGAGGAGGGGGGGGGGGCGAAGAGAGAGAAAAGAGGGGGTCGATTTTCTAGAATCGCCGTCGGCTGGGGTGAAGGAAGTGGTCAAGGTTGAGAGGATGGAGGCTGTGGATCTTTTGGGTTTTTTTTTTCTCTTTCTGGAAACGGTGGTTTTTCTTTTTTTAACTCTGTTCTTTTCTTTTCTTTTTTTCTTTTTCTATCCTTTTCTTTTCTTGTCATTCTTCTAGATTCCGTTTCATTACTCTCCATTTTTCTTCTTTTTCACGGAAGGATAGTGGAGAGAGTGAAGGATATAGGATGACCTGAGGTGGATCCAAGATTCAAGAAGGATTGCGGGAAGGGAGGGAAGATTTTCGTGTTTTTTTTTTTTTATTCTATTTTATTAAGATTTCTTTATCCTTTTTTCAGTCAAAGCCAGCTCTTTTCTGACATAACTCAGCTCGGCATCAAATCTGGAATTTTAGCACTTAGACAATTTTTTAATACTACCAACTCGTTGCATCCAAATCTCTTCTACCTTACCTACCTAGGCAGGTAGTCCATTTCCCCACCCCCTCCCTCCGACACCCTTGTTTCAGGTTTCAGCTCCTCTCTCTCTCTCTCTCTCTCTTTCTCTCTCTCATTTTTTGGCACCCCTGAAGATTGTTTCCATATACCATACAACAAACATATTTAAAAAGACCCATTTCAAGAGATAGTCCCCAATCTTGGGGTTGACGTATCCATTTAATTCCATGAGAAACCCCCAACGTCACCGATCGATTCAATGTCGATAATCCAATCTCGAGGCAATCGGAGGTCGCCATCAATGTTGTTGTTGATGCCAACCCGTATTTTCTTCCCAGGGAGAACTGTGAGTGGAATATATCTGACACGATACATGGTTGAAGTTGATGGGAATGACTCATCCTCCTTTTCATCTCATCTTCTTATCGTGCTGTGCCAGTGGGGACTGGAGACGCTTGGTTATCTGCACAGGACTAGCTCTGATCCCCCCGCTTGTTTCAGATATCATGAGGAAGCAAGGGAGTAGGCTCACTGTGCATTGCTTGGCTCTGTTTACCATGATAATGTGATTAGTAATTTACAAAAGGCAGCTTTGAAACAATATCGTGTCAATATTTGTCGATACACTTGAGCAGACGATAGATTCATGGTACACCAGATACCTCAAAAGCTATTAATAGTGGTGTTTCGTGCTCGAGTTGTTGACGTTGCCCTCGAGAAAGAAGAGATGGTTCATGATCTCCATCTCCGCATTGATGAACCATATCATGATTGAGCTTGGGACTTGCCAAGGCACCAAGTGGGGGAGATGCTGGACTAGCTAAGCTGATCGCGGCCGGGTTCGGGTCATGTTCCCACTTTCACCAACGCCGACAAGCTGATGAGAGAAAAAAAAAAAAAAAAAACGGGCATTCTGCACATGGCAGATCAGTCCAAGCCCACGCTAGAACCCACATAAGAAAAAAAAAAAGCCTAGGGAGAGATAGATGGTGCTATCCGTTTTTGGCCGTCTCCGCTTGACACGCGGATCCGAGAAGATGAAGGGAAGATTTTTTGGAAAAAGGGGTTTATGAGAACGAAGGTGGTAAATTGGAAAGTAGCCCTGCTGTGACGCCGATTTGACCGAAAGCTTTCGGACACCCGGCTGCGGCATGGGAGGGGGGGGTTGGGTCGGAAGTAGGTATTGTGTGGTATTATCAGCCCGGAACTCGGATGAAATGCTCAGCTTTCCCCCCACGAACCATGGTTCACGACATTTGTTGTTAAGATTAAAATGGTCACCTTCCCTGCAGCCTTGCGCAAAAAAACAAACCACAAAAAAAAACCAAAAAAAAAACAAAAAGAAGCAAGGACGACTGGGCTGAAGAAGAAAAGACATGGGAAAGCTTGGATGGGAAAAGGAGAGAGGCATGTTCCTGCCAAGTGTGTGCCAAGCCCGTACTGCCAGCTGTTTTTCACGTGGCTTGCATGAGATCCCCGCAGCCAAATCCCTTTTTGACCCAGCGACGGTCGGTTGTCGGTCAGCATGGGCCTTATCAGAGGATGAAACGCAGGCTCCGGCTGATGATTGGCTGGAGCTTCGATCTAAAGATCGGAAAATGGCACGGAATCGCACTGGCAACCTCGCAAAAAACCGTAACCGCAAGCCAGATCTGTGTGCCCCCACATGGCGCGCCCATTCGTGGTAGCCGCGGTGCACTTTTTCCATCATCGTTGCATCATGCATATTTGGAGCTTGGCCTTGCGGGTTTTTTTTCAGGATCCCCAGGCGACACGACTTTTTGCTGGCTCACCTCTTCTCGCATCAAGTGGCATCTTGCCGCGTTGGTGTGGTGGTGGCGGCCCGAAATGACTAAAGATTCGGTTCTCACGTCGCCGTCCACCCAGGCTCCAAGTGCCCGATGATGTATCCCGGAGCATGGATTGGGCCAGAGACGGAGAGCACATGCAGCCCTGCTATGCTACGCTTGAAAGCTGGGGTGGTCCATTCGGCGTCCCTCGCACGCCTCGGTAATCTCGGATCCCCTCCACAATCAAGAGCCGTCACGTTCTTTCTTGGTCTAGCTCCCCCGTTCGGCCAATCCTGCCGATGCCAGGTCTCCCTTGCTTCGGCACGCTCTTGGACCAGAAAACAGCATGGCGCTTTTTTACCACTGCGCAGCGCCATTTGAAGCATTTTCCCTGGCGGCCCTTCTGCGCATGCCTCGCGCCAACAGAGAAGGCGCCGTTCAAATTGGCACGGGTTCCCGCGCAAGCGCGAGAACGGGTTTGGATGGAGGCTGTCAACTCTCAAGTACCAAACCCCCCAAAGGGTGATGTTGTTAGTGCTCGCAACATCGTCCTCATCGACAATCATCGACCTCAGTGACCCGCCATGGACGTCGCCCAACGGGATGGCCTCGCTCAACATGTCGGCCACATTGTCCCCATCAAGTTCGATGCGGGCATCATTGTCCTCAGCTACTTCATCAGTCTCATCGGTGCCATGTCCACGCTCGAGCTCATCAACCGCAGGACATCCAGGAAGGGATACTACAACAACATCTTGCTTCTGGGCGCCGCAGTAACAATGGGCGGCGTTGCTATCTGGTGCATGGTGTGTCATTATTTCCAACCAACCCAAACAAACCCCCCCCCCTTCCTCCTTCCCCTTTATATCACCAGACCACACAACGCAACACGCATACTGACTGCGGCCTCTTAGCATTTCGTCGGCAACCGCGCCGTCACGCTACTTGACGGCCAGCCCGAATTGCAGATCATCTACTCGCCCGGCGTGACCGTAGCTTCTTTTTTTGTCCCCATCGTCGTCTTGTTTGCGGCCTTCTTCGTCGTGACAAGTACCAGCAATGCTCGCGGCGTCAGCTGGTGGCGCATCGCCGTTTCTGGTGCCCTTTCGGGCGGCGCTATCTGCGGGATGCATTACCTCGGCAACGCTTCCATCAAGAACTACCGATGCTCCTATTACGTCGGCAACATCGTCGGCGCCGTAGCCATCGCCGTCACTGCCAGCTCCGTGGCCCTAGCCCTATTCTTTGTGTTCAGGGCGTCATGGACCAACTCGTGGTGGAGGAGGATTGGATGTGCCGTTGTGCTCGCCTCCGCGGTATCTGGGATGCATTGGTGCGGCGCCGTCGGGACCCGTTATCGACTGAAACACCTCAGAACGAGCACCGATCTGGACGGCAGGAACACCATCGTCATCGTGGTTACCATCCTGTCAGTCGCCGTGTGTCTGGTCATCGCGGGGACGGCCGTCTACTCGGCTCGTGTGCGCCAGGCCTACGCAGACAAGGCGCAGAAGATCACTCTCGCCGCGGCAGTATTTGATCAGCAAGGAAGGATCCTGGTCACGACCGACGGTCTTCTACCGAGCGAGGAGATCACCAGCAAGTTCGTCCAAAAGACCCAGAACGATGTCTTCTCCACCGCTCACCCCCTGTTCCACTGGCTGTTCCAGGCATCCCGGAACTGGACCAGCGTGACCGTCCTGCTCGGCAAGATGAGGCAGCACCTGGCCGAGCTTCCGCACCAGAAGCGAAACATTCGGGCCGGCGTCTCGCTGGTCGATGACGACGGCCACGTCATTGACAACTGCGATGTAGTTTTTCGTGAGCTGTTTTGTCTTGCTGCAGCCGGACTGGCTGACAGGTTCAGCGAGAACCTCACCGACGCCGGCATCCTCTGGGATGAGATCCTCGCGACGGGCGGGCCGCACGATTCCGTTTCGATCAAGTCGGCTTCGACCAGAGACACAAAGGCAATGACCAAGTCAGCGGACGACCTGGCCGAGAAGGGAATAAACTCGTTCCGCATCAGTCACGGTTCTCTCCTGTGCCTTGTGCGTCTTGTCGACAATCCGAGGGTCATCAGCCGGCTCGAGGCATCCGGCTTCCTCTTCGCCGACCCCCACCAGGTTGCGCCCATCATCTGTTCCAAGATGCAGATCCGAACCGCCAGGCTGGAGGAGAAGCTGGCCAGCATGAAGGAATACGCACGAGGCAGCATGCTGGACCCGGGCATCCACGTGGGACTGTTCGCCGTCAGGACCCAAGTGGACCTCAAGGGCTTCGACGTTCTGGTCCGCAGACAGGCTCGCAATCTTTTGCCCAGCGTGAAGATGCCGCTGGACAGGCTTGACCAAGCGAACGTCGACTTCCTCCGGCGCCTCGACGGGCTGACTGCGCCCATGGTCCTGGAACATCTGCAGCGCGTGCAGGAGATACCCGCTCGCAATGCAAGCTTCGCCGCCTTTTTTCATGACGCCGTTCGCGACCTGAGGAGTCGAATCGACGACCCCATGTTCGAGGCGGCAAGGTTGATCTCACGAGTAGTGCAGGTGCCGTGCCGGCCACCAATCGAGGGCTCGAGGCTGCTTGTCACAGCCTCCATGATCACCTTCAGCGTCGCCATCCCCATCCACGAACGAATAGTTACCCCGGACTACAAATTTATTCCCTTGTACTTCTTCAAAACGCAGCAGCTGGTCTATGAGAACTCGCCTCACGCCGCGGCGTTTGCCAGAAGCGTGCACCGCGAGCTGAGCCCGGTCCTCAACAGCGTGGCGGACACGCCCAGCTGCGCTTATACTCGGACCCTCTCCGCCTTTCTTCCTTCCAAGCTCGGCTCCAGGCTGCTCCGTCCTTTATCTGAAGATCGCCCGACCAAAGTTAGCATGCATGTCTCGTCGAGCAGGGAGTGCATGGCGCTCACGCCGGCCAACATGTCGGTCGCTTCGCTCTCGCCCTCCCGCGCCGGCGAGTCAGAGGCTGCACCGTCGACGCGCCGCTCGTCAACCGAGCTCAAACCAGCGGCTTCAACGACGTTTGACCGCCAACGCGCACCACCGCCACCCCGGCCACCCCTTCCAACCCATAGCCCGCGCAAGGGTTCTCAGTCCAAGGGGTTGGGGTTCGCCAACATGGGAATCATGATTTCGCAGGAAGTCACTGTCGACGTCGACGTTGAATCACAGCGGAATTCAGTCCTCATTAACCCCGCTGAGGATACTACCGATTTGCCACACACTGTGACGGTGCATCAAAGTCGTCAAGGAAAGGGGGATAACGCCAACCATGCTCGGCGCAAGAGTATCCGGGCCTTGACGACGTCGACACCCCCAATGCCGAGCGAGGAAATTTCGACACCTAAACGCAAGGTCGGGCTCGCTCAAGAGATTGAGCTCAGGGATGCGAACGAGCTGAACATCTATGGCGGAGAAGGATATTCTACGACCAGGGTGGAATTCAAAAAGGAGGAAGCCGGAGAGGGGCAAGACACCTTTGTGGACGAGCTCTTGGCTGGGTGTTTCCGATCTCACGGGGGCATGTGGGCCAAGAGTTGAGAGCCGACTTGTGAAAATTTATTTGGGATTGGTTTATTATAATAAAAGGGAAAACATGATGATTGGGTATTTTGAGGAAAAAAACAAAAAGAGGTTGGACGGATATTTACGATACCCCAACGCTATTTGGTGGTTAGGATTGGCTTTTACACAAAAGGTGTGTACCGCATGGATTGTATGTATATAGAGATGAACACCTTATGTATACTATAAATTTTGGGTAATGTCTTTTATTTTATTTTATTTTTCGTCAAAAATCCCTGTCCGCTCACAGGATCAACATGTCACGATATTTGGTCTCGCTTCCCTCGCATCCATCCCTTCTTCCCTTGCTCACATCATCATCGCTGCCAGCACTGCTTCCAAGGATCCCACTGACTCCTCCATCTTGACGGCCCACGATATCTACCCGTCCCATGTTCAGGAACTTGTCCTCTGCAGAGCCCCGCATGGCAAGGAGGTATTGCGAATGCTCCAGGTCAACGATGTGATCTTCAACCTTGATGCGTGCCCCTTCCCGTTCCAGCTTTGACCCGAGGAAGCCCTGTTCTGTCTCAAAGACTGTCCGATCCTCACACCACTCAATCATCATTGTAGTCCGTTTTTCCGAACTTGACAACGTCACCTCCGAAGTCACGTCCGAAAGGCTGGTCCAGCCATATAATTCTCCCACGTCGACGCCCGGGAATACGGCGGCCTCGTAGTCCCTTGCGAAATCGCCCCTGTCGAGGCTGAAACCCAACATGAAGGCACCGAAGCCGTACGCCTCGGCAAACGGCAGCCTGTCGCCCATGCCGGGAGTGGTGCAGAAGCTGAAGAGCAAAAAGGTGATGAACTGGCAGGCCAGATGGTGCAGCTCCCGCGGGTCTTGGTTCAGCGGTAAACTTCGAATCTGGGAACGGAAGACGAGCCGCACGAGGGCTTGCAGCGGGGGGATGCCCGTCGGGTACTTCTTCCTCGCCAGCCGTTGTGCTGACAGGTAGCCGAAGCAGAATTTGGTAATGTCGAGTCTCCAATCCTGGTCCGAGGACGGCCGCGGGTCCCTGTTCTTTTTCCGGTCCGAGTGGTACCTGAAATGGGTAACCTCGCTGAATCTGTCAATGATACGACCTTGAACTTTGAGCATCCGTCCGTCTAGGACATTGACGGAAAAGGTGGTGCCGCCGCTCCTTGTTTCTTTCTTGCGCTGCCACCACTCGACGTTCATGTGCCCTCTGTTATTGTAAAGGTCAGGAACCCAAGATGGCAAGCCGAGGTTCTTGGTGGCCTCTTCTTTCTCCTCTTCCTCTTCCTCTTCCTTTTCTTCCTCTTCTTCCTTTTCTTCCTCTTCTTCCTTTTCTTCCATTTCTTCCTCTTCTTCCATTTCTTCCTCTTCTTCCACTTATTCCACTTCTTTTTCTTCTTCCTCTTCTTCCACTTCTTCCACTTCTTCCTCTTCTTCTACTTCTTCCTCTTCTTTCTCTTCTTCCACTTCTTCCTCTTCTTCCCAACGGGGGTTTACATGAGATAAAAGGTCCAAATTCCCCTGCGCCAGCATGGTCTTGACAGCCCAGTCAATGTAGACGTCGGCGACGGGCTTCACATAGTCTGGCTCGATGCCGTGGTCGGGGATCACGTTCAGCAAGCCGTACACAGCGTCCCTCGGGTCGGTCGACTGCCTCGTCCCCGACACCTGCAGCACAAACGTCAGCGAAGGGATCACCTCGCCGCGCCGAACCAACCGGAACCCGGCCTGCATCCGGGCCTCCCACAGCGTCACGATCTGCATGCCCAGCCAGGCCATTCCGTGGACGGCGTTGGGCTTCTCCCCGCCGAAGCAGGCAGACACGCAGTCGCCAAACGCTTCCAGATCGGCGTCGTTGGCCGCCTCCCGGCCGCACAGGTAGACGTGCGTCTCGCGCCTGGCGAGTATTATCTCCTGCACGATCCACACGCGCCGCCAGTAGTCGCACATCAGGAGGTCTATCAGCCCATTCAGCTTGCCGGGCATCCCTGAACGCGCCTCGCCGCCCGAGGCACCGGGCGGCTGCCACAGCTCCCGCGTGGCCTCGAAGAACCGCGGCACCGGCGACGCATCATCCGTTTCGGGCTCGGACTCCTTGTCGCCGCCGCCGCGATAATTTAGTGCGCCACTGGCACCGTCCCCCAAGTCCGCGCTCGGGCTCGAATCGCGGAGACCGTGTTTGCAGCAGCTCCTCCAGATCGCGCCGATCTCCTTTAGCCTCTTCAGCCCGTCGGCCAGGCCCGGCTCGGGACCGATCCACGATATCACCGAGGCGGCGGAGCGGTAGACCTCGCCCATGAGCCCGACCTGGGCGTTGCGCTCGGCGACGTCGGACTGGTTGATGCAGACGGCGTCGATCCATAGCGGGATTTTGCTCAGGCTGCTGTTTTTGTCGCCGACGGCGCCGTCGAGGTGATGCAGCAGGTAGCGGTAAAGATTCGGACGGATAGGTAAGCGGCTGCCATCGTTTAGATGAATGCAGCAGCGGTCCGCGTCTTCTGGGGTGAGCGGCGGCGGGCCCCAGACGTACGAGAGGGCCTTGAATTCCGGGAGCGGGGTTTCGAGGAGGGAGACGATGGTGAGCTTGGCGTAAACAAGCTGTTGGGGCTCGGATGAGTCAACGCCGGCGCGGGGGGGAAGAGGACGAAGGAGATGCAGAAGCCTGATTTCTTTTTTGGGGACCGAGAGGGGGAGATAAATACGGTTGATGTTCGAGCCCGCGTCCATTTCTTTTTTTTTCGGGGGGTGGGGGGGGGGGGGAGTGGTATGCAGGTTAGTTCCTTTTTTAAAAAAAATTATATTTTTTTTCTTTCTTTTCCGGAGTAGTGTTTGGAAGTCGCCATGAAAGAAAATGGTGTTTAGGTAATTTAATTTGAGAATCCATGGGAGGAGGAAACCTGGCGCTAATTTATGTCAGACAGGAAAAGGTATACTACATGCAGCCCAATGATGGATCGAATGGATGGGTTTTCATTGGTCAAAATAGGTAGTATTTACTTCCACTGGACGCTCTATTCTTGCTTTGCTGCCTAGTAAACAGTGGAGTAAGTAGGTAGGTAAATAACAATATCGATATCAATCTACGACGAAGACTGCTTTGGGTCCTTGGCAGTATTGGCTGGCAAAAGACAAAGGACATTGTTCTACCTTGGATAGTAGACACTTGACAGTTTTGGGGATGCAATGTGTGTGTTTATATTCGGGGGGTGCCATCGCTTTCTCGTTCGTGAGACGATTAGGTACCTAGGCAAGATTATCATCCAATGATCTTACGCTTTCACAATCTTCTTGAACAGCAGCTCCTTGGTCGGGTCCGGAGAATTCTGTTTTTGTTTGATGTCATATTAGTCTTGGGCCCCTCTGCCTCAAAATTGAGAGGAAAAAAAAAAAAAAAAAAAAAAGGGAACGAAAAGAAACTTACAGTTCCTCCATATCTAATATTTGGATATCTCTTTCCCTCCATGCCCTCGGGCATCTTCACATCGTACTGCATCAAGATGTTTGCGACAATCATCTTGATCTCGTTCGCGGCAAAGAACCTGCCCGGGCAAGCGTGGCGGCCGTACCCAAAGGTGAGAACCGTCTGGCCGATCGAGGCGAACTGGTGCTGTGCGGCCTTGTCCGCTTCCCCCTCGTTCCTGAGCTCCGAACGGAGGTCGTAGAACCTCCAGGGCTGGAAGGTGTCGGGATTGGGAAAGATCTCGGGGTCGCGGGTGAGCGCTTCGGCCGGGACTTCAATAATCACTCCTGCCGGGATCACTTGGCCCGATGACAGGGCAAAGGACTTTAGGACTTTGCGGTTGAAGGATGTAGCCCCGGGAGGATCGATGCGCATGGATTCCTTGATGAACGAATCGAGGCGTTTCATGTTCTGGAGGGCCTGCGAGGTAAAGACGCCGCCGGTGGTGGAGAGGACGGACGAAATCTCCTCGCGGAGGATGGGGATGTACTCTGGGTAGACGGCGAGGTTGTAGAGCGTGTTTGTGGCCGTCATTGTCGTCGTGTGGATGGCTGCAAAGGAAAGAGTGAGCTGGACGCGGGCGAGCTCTTCGGTGCTGTAAGGGCGGTACTTTGATTGACCGTCGAGGATCCATTGGAGCATGTCTTCTGGCTTCTCCTCGGTGTCGGAAAGGTTTCGGCGCTCGGCCAGGAGGGGACGGAGGAGCTCTTCGCCCGCGCGGAGGCGGGCGCGCAGGGCCTTGATCTCTGGCAGATGCGGCGCCTTGAAGGGGCGCAGCCAGGGACGAACGGCTTCGACTGCGTGACGGGCCCTCATCAGTTCTATCGTGTAGTTGATTGCCGCGTCGACGTAGGCCTCGGAGCGGGCGACCTTGGTGCCGAGGAAGATTCGGCCCGAGACCAGGGCGACTATTCTGAGGAGTTTCTGGTTGATGTTGATGGGGGTCCAGTCCGGACACGGGGGCAGCTCCTTGCGGAAGGATTCTTGAACTTCCTCGGCGATGGACGGGTTTAGACGATTGAGGGCTGGGGTCAGGTTGGTCTTGATCACGTAGACGATGAGCTTGTGGCGGAATTCGAGCTGGGTGTACTTGGCGTGCATGGTTTGCTCGATGGCGCCTTCGAAGCTGACTGTGTCGTCGGGGAGGTTGCGTAGTTCGGTGAGGTACTTGGCCGGAACAACGACGACGGTGAACTTGTTGGACGTTACGATGCGAAAGACACTATCTTTGAACTGGGAAGTGGTGGGAAAAAAAATTTAATACGACTCATGTTTTTGTCTGCGCTTTGGATTCCAAAGTCTCCTCACCTTCTTGTAGCCGTCGATGTAGACGTCCTTTGCTTTGAACAAGTAGGCCTGTCTTCTCTTCTCATCGCTGCCCAGCTCCTCACCGACAACGGGGATATTGGCCAACGGGTTGCCATTGACAAAAATTTGGAACAGAATTACCGCACCCAGAACTGCCACAGTGGACAGGACCAAGGGTAACTTGGTCCCAAAGACCTGGGATATGGCCTCAGTGAGAGCCATGGTGAAAGTTGGTTGGAAGGCCGCACAAAACTGAGTTGACAAAAGAGAAGAGGGAGGGAGAGAGAGAGAGGACAGATGGAGTTGCAGTGTGATATTATATATCTGTACATGAGTGCATCATGTTATGAATGGACAATACATACAATCAACCGGAAAAGCAAACATCCGAATACGGGTAGGGTGATCATCAACGAGTCAAGCACCGTCTCCACCAATGGATGCTGTCTCGTGGGAGTCGCTGACCGGATCGCCGGTTAAAAAGCAACAGAATCAAATTGCTGGCAAGGTACGTAGGTTGGCGACCTGGTTGTTTGTGGTTGCGTGTTTCATGCGCAGCGGTTAAGGATTTGGAGCTTTCCTGGGAGGGGCAAGTGGATTGGGGCCATCGCAGATCCCGCATCCGGGAACCCCATGTCGCCAAAGGTGTGAACCAACAGCAAGCCAAGCCAGCCGTATAACTATACACAGTAATTAGTAGGTGCTGGATCGTGGAAATACAACGGTGTGGGTGTGCGTCGGCAGCAACGCAACCTGTGAGTTGCCATATGACCGAACAAGGTACGCGAGGTCACAGCAGATGCATGGCCATGACCCGCGCCAAGCAGGGGATGTGAAGGAAGCGAGCGCCCAAAAAAGAAAAAAAAAAAGAAGCAAAAGTGAATCGTTTAGAAATGGGCATCTGGGATTAACCTTGGGCGTGCAATTGATTTAAGCTTTCCAGATGCGCTGTAAATACAAACCAGCTGTGCCTCTTGGGTGGAGACTGTCAGCAGTGAATGGTCGCTGCCTTGGGTGTGGAGATTTTAGGGATCGATTGACAGGCAGGTGGGGCTCTGTTTATTGCGATTGACGAATCAATTCTTGAAACGAACCCGAGACCGAAACCGAGGCCATAATGGCCAGGTGGCCCACAGCTGGTTGAGAGCTGGTAAGGTGCCAAAGCAAGCTCAGGCACGCTCGGAAGGGCGGGCGGGTTGCTTCCTCTGTCTTCACCGACCACAGCGAGAATTTCCAGAATTCCAGGTTTCCCCTCCCGATGAGGCTCTGTCTGCGCCGCGTGGCCATTTTCCACTTCGCTTTGCCCATCATTCCGGAACCAGTCTGCAAAGGCTGCTGTTTGTCGAGGCGTAGAGTTGCGGTCTTGCAGATGTGCGCCGATTATCCGCATCCTCTCCAGCGTTATTAAGTGGCAATTACCTTGAGGTCCAGTGTCTTGTTTTATACGTACTACCGGGCGCGGCTCACTGAGGGACCCCTGGAAGCGGTAACACCCAACTGCTAAAACGGCCAAGCTTTGCAACGGCCACCCGGCGACCGAGACCATCTCCATCCCCCTCCCTCCCCCCCCCCCCCCCCCGCGGCAATCGAGCAGTAGTATACCCGTCCTGCGCTAGCTGGTCCTGGTTTACGCTGCGGGAGCGGGTGGCGGAATCCGACCGGGTTCGCATCTCGGTTTCGCGTTCTTCATCAATTGCAGCTCCCGCCCGGATCCAGCCTGAGTGGTCGTTGGCCCCCCGCCGGCAAAGGCCGAGCACAATGGCGCGGTTGAGATTGGGATACACAAAATCCAGGACCGGGTGCCTCAGGTGCAAGCAAAGGAGGGTCAAGGTATGGTGATTCGTCATCGAATTGGTTTGAAGCTGCAATATCCCTCGTCCGCTGACCAGAATAATCCCCTTTACCCAGTGCGACGAGCAGAAACCCTGCAAGGCGTGTGTTCGCCATGGAGTGGAATGCAGCCTCGTCTCGGGCCACTCGCCCATCAACTCGTCCGTGTCCACACCGCAGGTCACACACTCACCGTTGCCTCTCTCGACAAGTCGGAGGGCGGTGTCGGAAAGACCAGGAGAACCGTCCAGAGACGAAGCCCTCCCGGCTGCTGCTTCGTCAAACAACTCATCGCTGACGCTGGCAGACTCGCCCCGGCAGCCCTCGTCTGACCCTTTTCCGTACTTTGCCAAGTTTGTCACGGGACGCCCCGACAGCCAGACTGCCGACTGGGTCTCGGACATGGAGCTCCTCCACCAGTGGTCAACCTCGACCTACCTGTCCGTCGTTCACCGACATGCCACAGCAAGCATCCTCCGCCTCTGGCAGGTTGAAGTACCGCAGATGGCTTTCCAGCACACCTTCCTCCTCCACCAAATATTGGCCATCTCAGCCTATCACCTCGCGTACCTCCGTCCGGAGAACAGCCAGCAGTTCTCCCTCCGTGCTTCCCAGCACCAGAATGTCGCCATCAGGGCCATGCGCGACGAACTCGGCAACGTCACGCCCGAAAACTGTCACGCCCTTTTTGCTGCATCCGGCTTCCTCTTCACCACTGTTCTCGCCGCATTTCACCTGCAAAACTCGACAACCACTCCAGGTGTAGATGATCTCATCGACGTTCTCCTTCTCATCAAAGGTATCGGAGGCTTGCTCGACACGTCCAACGAGCTCTTGCGTGCCGGCCCGCTCAAGGAACTGTTCGTTACCGATGACACTCCGGACAAGCACAACCTCATGCTCGACCGTGTCGCCATGCAGCTCGACATGTTTCTTTCCTGCATGCGCAAGTCTGGTAGTGACGTTGAAGGTTTCGACAAGAAGACGAGGGCCATAATCGAGAAGAACATTCACTGCTTGATGGAAACCATTCGCGAGGCTGTTGCCAACAGCATGGACCCCGAGTACAGGATCGTTACATCATTTCCCATCATGATGACAGAAGAATGCGTTCCTTTGCTGAGGCAAAAGAACCAGCTCGCTCTGGTCTTGCTGAGTTACTATTGTGTGATACTGCATGCTAGCGAGCTCAAGTATTGGTTCATCAAAGGATGGAGTGGTGGAGTCGTCAAGGATATCTCGATGGTCCTCGAGCCGCCATGGAATGAGCACTCTGCCTGGTCTATGGGTTGGATAACAGCGGCAACCAACGAGGCGCCAGAATGAAAAGGTCGCATCAGAAGCAGATCGATATTTTTTCATCATGAAAAGAACATCTCCACGCTTATCAGTCATGGGTCGGGCGAACTCGGGCAAACTCGGGAACCCCTTCGCTCAAGCTCATCTCATCAACCATCAGCCAACCATCAGCCAAATATCACCAGACCATCATTATCGGGATAATTTACGTCAAGATAAGCATCCCGGTATCATGACGGTGTTGGTGATGCCGATTTGCTTGGTCCGGGGCAAACATGTTCTGGAGGGGTACAGGTCCTTTACCCAAACAGGATAAAAAGTCCCGATAAGCTGATACGAAAAGCCACACCCGATGCATAACAACACCAACAATCACCACAACATGGACAAGATGCCGCTGAGAGGAGGGTGACTACATATGGCTGAAGTGGGGGCCAAGTGAAGCCAATCTGTGTTGCCATGATGAAATTTTGAGACATAAGAGGCGCGCTTCCCCACGCCACGGATCATTTTATGCTTCTCTCGTGACTCGAGATTTGAAGGACTGCTTTTATACTTCAGCCACGGCGGTGCGGGGTTGCCCTTTACCCCGCGATTCACATAATAGGTGCGCAATGATGGTTGCAGCACTGACCCTCGGCCAACCTGGCAGCGGACTCGCCGCCGAGCTCTTTACAACCACCATCATGCTCACCTTGGCGTTCCTCTTCACATCCATCCTCGCAGCGCTGGTCCTTCGCTCTCGCCGATGTAGAAGTAGAGCTCTCGTCACCAGACCATCAACGCCAACCCAAGTTGAAAAATCCCCTCCCCGGAAATGGGGTCACTGGCAGCCTTCTTCCTTCCGGCCCCCTCCCGCAGACCCATACCCAGACTGGTCCATCACCGAAACAAAACCCTTACCTTACCGGCCGTTCCGCTACGGCCCCCGATACAATGTGACCATGGGTCTCCGTCGCATTCAACACGAAGACTGGATCGAGCTGGACAATGAGTTTCCAAAATACCACGCCGCCAAACGTGCACGTATTGCTGAGCGGGGCCCAAAAGCCTGCAAGACGGCTCCGGAGGCGTATCCAGCAGCTCTGGAGCTGCTACAGGAGTTCACGGAGTACTTGCCTCAACGGTATCCGAGTTTATACCAGAAGACAGAGAGGGGAATAAAGAACCTGTGGTCAGGGGAGGAATTTGATATCGTTGGAGACGATAAGGGACGGCTGGTAGAAGATCCCATGCAGATGGCCGCGAGGCTGGTGCAGGATGATCTGGCCATTATGATTGAGAAGGAGGATGGGCAGTACTATCTGCTGGCGGGTGCCACATTGCTGCCTGGGTTTTGGAGGCTGGAGGATAAGTTTGGGATGGCCTTGAGTGAAATACATACTGTGGGTTTTTTCCTCCTTTGTTTTCCCCCCAATCCTGACTCGGAATTATCTGGTGCTAATCGAAACAAAATAGTCTGGTGACGTTCCACAGTACAGGGAGAAATTGGAAAAAGGAATGATGAATTTCTTTCGACGGGTTCAGCCGCAAGAAGTCGTGGCAAGAAACAACTATTTCTTTCAGGTCGATGACGGGCTTGGATGGTCATGGAGTATTGGACCCGAGGACAGTCCGGAGGTGTCGTGGAGCACTGCAGAAAAGAACAGAGCGATTGAGCACCATTATTTCCGGTCTGAGAGGCAAACCCTCCGGAGGCTGCCAAAGAGCGGCGGGGTAGCTTTTACTATCAGGACGTATTTCCATCCCATTACAGCTATTGCTGAGGAGGATTACGTTCCCGGTCGGCTGGCAAGCGCCGTCAGGAGTTGGGGGGACGATGTGAGTCGTTACAAAGGAAAAGACACATACGGGAAAGTATTGTTGGAGTACTTGGATATGAAGCATCAAGAGCAGCTAGATAGGGGCTTGGATATGGGGAGGGAGGATGAGGTAAGGGCTTATCCTTATTAAATGTAGGGCTAGCTACCATGGAGAAGAGACATGGAGCGCTGCTGGGGAGGTCAGTCTGTAAATCCAGGTAAAGCCAAAGATGAAATAGCAAACTAAACACGGAAGGATCCCAGGGTCATGAGCACAGAGCACAATTTGATTTAAGAAGGGCCAATGAAGGGCCACTGAGGAAGATATTCTTTGCTTTGGGGGTGCTCGTCCATATGACCAGTACTTGATGCTTTCCTCAACCCATGTTTGCCCAAACCCTAAACACCTAAGAGCTCTCAAAGCCAAAAAGAAAAAAAAAAAAACTTTCTAAAGTGGCATCTTGAACCCTTTCACCAACATTATGATGACTTGCCACCACCGACCCAACCATTATTATCAATTCCCTCCCAACCAGAATAACCCAGCCAACTACTAATTCCTTCCCTGCTTTGAGAACCAAAAAGAAAAAAAAAAAAAACAACGATAAACTACCTAACTAGAACCCGCCCCCCCCCCAAAAAAAATTGGAGATCCTTATCACCACCCACAACCACCTCGGGGTTTCAACATCTATACATTAATCCAATCAATCCGTCTTTGCAGATGCACAAACACACGAATCCAAATCACTTGGGCCCAGAACAAGAGAGAGGAAACGCACCACCACCGCCAACACCGACACCAGCACCGCTCTTGCCCCCAATCATCCCAATCTGCTCCCCCTCGTCCGTCTCGCTCCCGGTCCTGACGAAGCGGGGCCGGGAAACCAGGGCGTCCAGAGCGGCCTTCTTGCGGCTCGCCTCTTCAAACTTTGGCAGCAGCTCCTGGAGGATGTTCCCCAGCAGGCCCACGTTCTCGGCGTCACGGGGGACGATGTGGCCCAGGCCGTGGTCGTACATGTGCGCGACGTCTGGGCGGCAGACGTTGAACAGGGCGACGGCGGACGAGAGGAAGGCGTCGTCGCAGCCAAAGATGTGAAAGGTCGGAATGTCAATGACGGAGCCGACCTCGTCGGCCAGCTGGGCCACGATCCGGTCCTTGCCCTGAAACTTGAGGGGCGGCGCGCCCGAGATGAAGATTGCAAACTAGTTTTGTCAAAAATAACAAAAGAGGGTGTGGTTTTGGTTTTTTTTTTTTAAAAAAAAAAAAAAATAACCAACCCCCATATTTTTTTTTGTTATTAGTTTCTCTTTCCGTTTGTTTTTTGTTGGGAGCGAGGGGGAAAAAAACAAAAAAAAAAAAAAAAAAAAAAAACGAACCTTGATCCGTCTCTGACAGCCGCTCCTCTCGGCACGCATCGCCTCCTCAACAATCAAGCTGGCGCCCACCATGGCCCCCTCGCTGTACCCAATGATTCCGTCAATCTCGGGGTCCTCGTCGAGCGTCTTGAAGACGCCGTCGAGGGCCTCGCGCCAGACCCGCTGATGCCAGTCCTGGCCGTGGCCGGCAGACTGGAACATCCTCATCGTGTCCTCGGCGTTCATCGAGTGCGGGACGTGGCGGAGCCGGCGGAGCGTCTCAAACGTGTCGCCCTGGCGGGTGTCGAGGAACCTGTACAGCGGCCGGGAGCCAAAATAGTCCTCCCACCCTTGCGGGGGTTCCACCTCGTAAGCCCCTTGAGAGTAGGCAAAAGTCGCGAGGCCCCGGCTCTCGAGCTCCTCGGCGAGGGGGCCGAGCTGGACCTTGAAGTTCTTGGCGCTGCCGTAGGCACCGGGGAGGCAAAGGAACTTCATGATGAAGGAATGGAAAAGAACCTTGGGTGAAAGGGGGTGATGATGGGATTTATGTGTGATAAAAAAACGAAAGTTTGTTAGAATATGTTGGAAGAATTCAGTAAAACGATCGTCAAAGTCTTTGTTTTTGAAAAGAAACGAGAGACCAAGTCACACAGTTTTTTTTGTTAAGAAAAAAAAAACACAGGAAAACCACTTGAAACGTTGTTGAGGAAGCGATACGTGCTGAGAATAAACGATGTTCTTTGAGGGACAAGGAAAAGAAGCGTTGATGAGAAGGGATGTCCTGGAAAATCTCTCTTCTCAGAAACCAAAAAAAAGGACCAGCAGCCCGAATATCTATATCCCCCCAATTGCCACCTTCTCTCGCATAGCGAGAGTTTCGACTGGGTTATCCAAGCCTCCTCAGCAAAGATTGGGTTGAAACATCACCATACCCTGACGTGTCTGGGCAGTAAAACGCCTTGCAAAACCATAATCCAAAAATAAAACATATTAAAGGAAGGGACATGCGTCACTAGGCCGCGGAGTCGCGTATCCGTCATTGCAGAAGTAAACTAGAACTAAAAGTTTAAAAACAAAGGGTCAAGTTCCCGCCAAATTCTATGGTATTGGAGGCTGGGACAATAGATGATTTGGTGAAAGAGTACCTACATAGCTTCGCAAGCACACCTCTACCAATAGGGGGGCTGGCTACGACCGGCAACGGTCTGTGAGCATCTCAGATTGGGTTTGCGATCCTGTTTCACCTTTGATATCAAAACGGTTACTCTCAAAACGGTAGCGTGGTGTCTTGTTCAAGCAGCGGGGATGAAGATATCAATAACGATGCACATCCCCATTTGATCGTATAAGGACCAAGATCAGTTGAAGATTCGGACCGAACCGGATCGTGAAACCCTCCAAAATCATCTCGTATAATAGATAGTCCAGCGTCTCTCCTAAAGACTGATCGGCTGCGGCGGCAACATTAGATCCACACCGGAAAAGAGTTTCCCGTTTGGTTGAACCCACGATGTCTGAATCCACAGTGTAACATGTTGGCGCCGTGCTTACCAATTTGATCAGCAGCAGAAACGGCTATCACCCGCTCCTACAGTTTCCGTTGATGCTAAACCCGACGGTGCCGGTGAGCTACAGAGAGACCCGGAGCAGATCCTCATATTAAAACAGCAACTCCTGAGATGATTCCTGCAGCTAGTAGCATGTGATGAAGCGGGAGTCCGGCCGGCTTGGTGCCAGCCTAGTACGTGTTAAATCTCGTCAAGATGCACACTAAACTCGGCAGTCCGACTTAAACCCCTGGCGAACAGACCATTTGTCTGAGAATGTTCTCTGGGACGCAGAGCTAAAAATATAACAAAGGCATTATACGTTGGTTGGCAGCCGATAACCCTTTCTTGTCCTGCAACTTTGAACGAGTATCAAATATGAGGTTTGTCTTCATGCACCGGAGAAGATGCAGAAAGGGAACAGGGTGATGAGTCTGATATTGGTTAGTTCATGAAGCAGGGCAATTTCCAATCTTGCATAAAATTTGTTCGTCTTCCCCTTTGTCCCGCCCTTCAGCCCTCTCCGTGAGGACAATAACGACCTGCCATCTTGACTCCAAGATTCAGTAAGTCGTTAAGCTGATTCTAGTAACACACCTGTAGACAAAATTTCCCAATGGACGATAACATCTTTGAAGAAGCAACGACAGTTGAGGCTACATGGACCACGGGTACTCCCTCATCTGAGCCAGACCATTGGAAATGTGGTTGATGATGTTTCAGTCCGGGTCTATATCGTCTTTAACTTCAGCGAGCATCCGTGAGCGTGGAGATGTTCCCAAATCTCCTCAACTGCCACTACAGCCAAGCCCCTATCCATAGATGATTGCTGCGGAGCCCAGAGCGGGCATCGACAGTTGAAAGCTTGTATTCAGTCCCACTGCAGCCACCGCCATGAAGAAAGAAAGTGAAGTAGAGGCAAAGGCTGCGTTTACCTGGTTATGTCGCGTCCGTTTTCTAATTAAAGAGCTGTTACCCTATGCGAGGTATGTGAGTAAGCATTGAAGGTGACACCACAAAGGTTCTTCCTGCACAAACATGCCGAGAGTTGCGGCTTGGTCCTGCACAGAGTACCCCATCGTCTGGACTAAAAGACCCTTAGCTGCTATTTCAGGGTACGGAAAACAAAACAGGAAGGAAAAATGCTAGGCGTGAATGCAGAAGCTGCCTTCACACAGAGTAAGGGTTCATCTTGAAGGTTCCAACAACCACTGCCATTTGCTGACATCCCCTATTCATCTTTTCGAATCTTTTCCACCGTTAACTGCTCAACCAGCCGCTGATTTCATCAACAGGCACGGACCCCACAGCTTTCTGCGAAATATGCTGCAGAAATGGAACGAAAGTAGTAAACGGCGGTGTTCTTGGGACCTGGTTTGGGGAAAGCCGAACTGGGGCTAACAACCACCGACCGGAGCAAAACCGTTCCAAATTCAGGACCAAGTGGTAACTCGGACAAGTTAGAAACAGAAAAACGCATCTTTTTTGGTGACAAAGCGTTCCTCCGTCGTCAACAGCGTCTATATCCGTGTCGCTTAGGTCTGCTTTCCTGACTCCTTCACCTTTTAAGTAAATCCACTCATCATTCCCCTCCACCCCTTTTCCGGTTTTTGCCTGCCCTAGAACCTATCCTCCCCTCTCCCAATCAAGCCTCGCTCGCTTCCTCTTCTGCCTACTTATACACTTCCAACCTGTTACTCGGTCGCCAACGTCGTTGTCCCTCCTTTATGCGATAGACTGGTGCCAGTTGCAGAATCATGGCGGACCAGCAGCCGATGCCCATTGCCATTGTGGGCATGTCCTGCCGCCTGCCGGGGGACGTGTCCACACCGGGCGAGTTTTACCGGATGCTCTGCCGGAAGAGGAGCGGTTGGTCCAAGATACCCAAGGACCGTTTCACTCATGAGGCATATCATCATCCCAACCCAGACAAGAAGGGCTGCTTCAACTCCCAAGGCGGCTACTTCATCAAAGATGACATATCCATGTTTGACGCGGGCTTCTTCGATATCACCAAAAAGGAGGCCGAGGCTATGGGTATGTTCTCGCGTCCAGCTTCCAATAACCCGCATCGACCCACTAACGCACACTTTTAGACCCTGCTCAACGGTTGCTTCTT
This sequence comes from Cladorrhinum samala, assembly GCA_033576145.1. Classification (NCBI taxonomy): domain Eukaryota; kingdom Fungi; phylum Ascomycota; class Sordariomycetes; order Sordariales; family Podosporaceae; genus Cladorrhinum; species Cladorrhinum samala. The sequence goes on along the minus strand of MU864943.1, from coordinate 55,607 downwards.
GAAACCGCATACGAGGCGTTCGAAAATGGCGGCTTCCCCAAGGAGGTCATTTCAGGAAAGAAGGTCGGTGTGTTTGTTGGCGGTAACTATGGCGAGCACAGAACCGGTAATATGCGTGACCTCGAACACATTCCCAGTTTCGACGCCACCGGCAATCAGCCGGCCTTCTTGGCTGGTCGGCTGGCATATTACTTCAACCTCCGTGGTCCAGCGTACACTGTCGATACGGCATGTTCCTCCTCGTTGCATGCACTCCACCTCGCTGTCCAGAGTATTCGATCAGGAGAGTCCGAGTCGGCCATTGTGGGAGCTTCACACCTCATCACCCAGCCAGATATCTGGGTGTCCATGGCCAAGCTTCGTCTTTTTTCGGATGCCGGTAGAACATATGCCTTTGACGAGAGGGCCAAGTCGGGATATTCGCGTGGCGAGGGGGCGGGTTGTCTCATTCTCAAGCCGTTATCCCAAGCTCAAGCGGACAATGACCACATCTACTCCGTCATCACTCATTCCGGTATCAGCCACAATGGGCGGACGGTCGGTATTGTAGCCCCCTCACCCGAGGAACAGGAACAGCTCCTCAAGGATGTTTTCGCACAAGCCAAGATCGATCCCAAAGACGTCGGTTTCTTCGAGGCGCACGGCACAGGGACGAAGAAGGGTGATCCAATTGAGGCGAGGGCCATTTACGGAGCCGTCGGCAGACATTTCACCAGCCAAGACCCCCTTTATATTGGCTCTACAAAGCCCAACGTTGGCCATTTGGAATGCGTGTCTGGTATAGTGTCGGTCATCAAGACGGTCCTGATGCTCTATTATGGTTTCATCCTTCCCAACGCCGAATTCGAGAACCTCAACAAGGCGATCCCACTCGACAAGTGGAACATGCGCGTTGCAACAGGGCAGCGACCATGGCCGTCTAAGAAGACGTATGCCTGCGTCAACAATTTCGGTTTCTCGGGTTCCAACTCAACTTGCGTCTTGAGGGCGGCTCCCATCACTCGTGCCCTCGAGATCGGCCAAAACGCAGGATATACTCCGAAGCGCCTCTTTGTGCTCTCTGCCAATGACGAGCAGGCTTTGCGAAACAGCATGAAAGCCCTTGGGATTTGGCTCGAGCAGCACGCGGAGCTGTATCAGACAACCATGCCCCGCAATCTCTCGTACACTTTGTGTCAGCGACGCTCGCACATGCCCTGGCGTGTGGCCATCGTTGCGGGTATGTGCTCCGAAGTTGCTGGTGCCCTCAACTCCCACGAGGTGTCTCCATCGAGGTCCTCGAGCGAGCCACCAAAGCTAGCTTTCGTCTTCACCGGCCAGGGCGCTCAATGGCATGCAATGGGCCGTGAACTCATGACCACCCATCCAGTTTTCTCCGACGCCATTCAGCGTGCCGACAAGGCGTTGAGGAACATTGGGGCCGACTTTTCCATCTACGAAGAGCTGACCCGTGACAAGAAAACCACAAAGGTTGGTTTGGCGCACATCTCGCAACCTATTTGCTCTGCCGTTCAGCTTGCGTTGGTGGACTTGCTTGCCTCATTTGGCATCCGCCCAAGCGCCGTTACGGGTCACTCGTCAGGTGAAATTGGTGCTGCCTATGCGGCCGGTGCTTTGGCATTCGATGAAGCCATGGCCGCAGCCTACTACAGGGGTCAGGTCATCATCGAGCTGAAGAAGCAGCATGGCGACCTCAAGGGAAGCATGATGGCCGTCGGCTCAGGTGCAGACGATCTTGCTCCCATGCTCAAGGCACTGAACCAGGAGGGCGGTCCCCAAGCCGTGGTCGCCTGCGAGAACTCGCCCTCCTCAACGACGCTCTCTGGCGACGAGGAGGCTATTGACCGCGTGGCCAAGATGTTCCAAGAGAAGGGGGTCTTCAACCGCAAGCTCTTTGTCGATGTTGCTTATCATTCACCCCATATGAAGCTGATTGCCGAGTCGTACCTGGCCAAGATCTCTCACATCCAAGTGCCGGAGTCAGCTTCCAAGTCGCATGTTGAGTTTTACTCGTCTCTCCGTGCCCGCAAGATTGAGCTTCACGAGCTGGGACCCCAGTACTGGGTCGATAACCTCACCCAATCTGTCCGGTTCTCCACCTCCCTCCAGCGTCTCGCCAGCGAGCACAAACCCGAAATCCTTCTCGAGGTCGGCCCCCACGCCGCTCTCAAGGGCCCCATCATGCAGATCCTCAAGAAAATCGGAGCTGCCGCCACCAAGATCTCGTACATCCCGTCCTTGGTACGCGACCAAGACGCGACCAAGACTGTCCTGGAGGCGGCTGGAAACCTCTTCGTGCGCGGATACCCCAACCTCGACTTCTTCAACATCAACCATCACCGACAGGAGAAGGAGCGCCCGGATATCGTGCCCATGCTGTACTCTTACCCTTGGTCTAAACAGAAGTACTGGTACGAGTCTCGCTTGACACAGCAGCACCGCATCAAGCCGTTCCCGCGAAACGACCTGATCGGCACTCTCGCAGATTGGTCCAGCGATCTGGAGCCCACCTGGCGGAACATTGTGCGGACCGAAGACTTGCCCTGGCTGAAAGAGTACCAGATCCAAGGTCGTCAGGTATTCCCCGTTGCCGCGTATGCGTCCATGGTTATTGAGGCGGCGGGGCAACATGCCACACTGAAGGGTGTTAACGCTGACAAGTTTGATGTGCGAAACCTCAAGGTGGTCAACCAGCTCTTTGTTGAGGACGGCAAGGAGTTTGAGGTGTTGCTCACCTTCCGCGCCGAGGAGGGCAAGGGCGAGGAGGCGCACGAGTTCCGAATTACGTCTTACGAGGATAGCCGAGGCTGGTTGGAGCATTGCACGGGCTCCGTGAAGGCTGACACCATTTCATCTCGCCGTAAGACTGCGACGGAGACAAGCAGAACTGCTTTGGGCGGCAGGCCTGAGACCATGAAAGGGCTAGTTGATGGCGGTGACAGTTCGTCGGGTTCCGCAGCCTCTTCTTCGCCTTCTTCTCCTCCCTCGTCGGCCACTTCAGACGCTGGTCACGGCAGTCATGCCTCTGAAACCGACTATCAAGACTGCATTGGTCAGGGTTGCGAGACTTCCTCGCACAGGCAGAAAGCAGTTGCCGGGAGTGGCGATGAAATATACAAATCCCTGTCTACATTGGGCCTGGGCTTCCCTCAAACTTTCCAGTCATTGTCTGATGTAAAGGTGAAGGGTAACCAGGTTTCGGCACACTGCTGCGCTCGGGATACAGTTTCGGAAATGCCCTTGGAATTTGAGACCCCCTTCAAGATGCATCCTGCCGTGCTCGACGCTATGGTGCAAGCTCCGCTACTCGGCCTCAAGTCTAAGGAGGAACTCGAACCCGTGGCTGCCCATCTTCCCGTCTTCATCCGACACCTTAGCGTTCGGGGCGGGTGGAAGAAGAGAGCAAACGATAGCTTTTGCGTGCACTCAGTATTGGAGCCCAAGACTGGTACGTTCATGGTTGAGGCTTTCCATACCCCTGGAAATGCGGCGGCCACGGTATCTATGGCTGGGTTAGAGTTGAAGGCAGTAAGCGCCGGTCAGGGGGAGAAAGAAGCCGCCAGGGAGCTGTGCTTCGAGTTGAAATGGCAACCGCTCGCCACGGACTCCCGATCCGACGGACAAGGCGATAAGATCAAGCCCAACATTGACATTGTCATTATCACCGAAGATGAGAAGGATCCTCTTGTGTCTGCTCTTTCCAAGACTCTTGAGACCCAAACCGGTGTCAAGTCACGGCTATCCTCTCTTGAAAGCATCTCCGACTTTTCTTCACACTTCCTCGTACTTTCCGAAATCAAGGCGGCTATGCTCCCCTCGCTTTCCCCTTTGCGCCTCGAGAAGGTCAAATCGTTGCTCACCACATCTCCTGGCCTGATGTGGATCACCCGCGGCGCCACGCGATTTCCAACAAAGCCGGAGGCAAACATGGCACTGGGTCTCATCCGCACCGCCCGCTCTGAACGCAGCGCCGTGGTCACCAGCCTGGATCTCGACCCCAAGAGCAAGCTTGACACATCCGCACAAGCACAGCTCATCACCTCTGCTTTCGCACAGTCTGTCATCAGCGAGGCTGATGGTGACGCAATCGAGAGGGAAATGGAGTTTGCCGAGGAGGACGGCAACCTTTGCGTTCCGCGCATCAAGCCCGATGTTAAACTTAACGAGGATGTCCACCGCTCTCTCGGCACCGCAGCCCCCTACCAGCAACCCTTCCGTCAGCCAGGCCGCCAGCTCCGTTTAGCCCCCCACAGCGCCGAGACCTTTGACCACATGTACTTTGAGGACTATTCCTACTCTTCGTCGGTCGAGCTGGGCGATGATGAGGTCGAAATTGCTGTTGTTGCGTCGGCGCTGACCCAAGATGATGCCGACAAGTCTGAGTCTCACCGTGCCGAGTCACAGATCGTTCGCAGTGTGAGCGGAACCGTCACACGCGCCGGTAAAGACGTTTGCGGGTTATCGGAGGGCAGCAAGGTGTGTGCTTTGGCATTGGGGCCATTTGGGACGCACGCTCGCGCCAGAGCGTCCAGTGTTGTCGCTATCCCTCCAAGGTTGACCCTGGAGAATGCTGCCACTATCCCGGCATCATTTTCCGCGGCCCACTACGCGCTCAAAGAGATTGCACAGGTACAATCCGGTGAACGGGTCCTCATCCAGCTATCCGGACCTGCGGGCGTTGCGGCAGTTGAAGTTGCCAAGCATCTTGGGGCATCAACTTTTGTCCTCGTGCAGAACGATGAGGAAAACGGGGCTGCGAAGAATGCTGGTGTACCGAGGGAACGTGTTCTCCATGCCAACAGCATCTACCTGCACAAGCAGCTAGAGGAAGCTACTGGTGGTAAGGGCATGGAGGTTGTGCTTGCCATGTCAGGAAACGAAACATCGACGGCATGGGAATGCCTTGCTGACTTTGGTCGATTCGTTGAGATTCGGACTTCGGCAACACATCGAAGCACAAGACCTGCGCTGGGCATCAATGCCACGTTCACCTCACTGAACATGGGCAGTGTGGCCGCAGCGAAACCCACGGCGATGGAGAAGACGCTGAAGGCGGTTATGGAGAACATTGCAAATGGCGCCCTCCATTTGCCCACAAATGCTGCTGTCTTCTCAGTGTCGGATCTTGCCAAGGGTATGGAAATGGTGCACGGGGGCGCCGTGCGTCCAGTCGTCGTCGTCGCTAAGCAGAATGACCAAGTCAATGTAAGTTTTATATACCAGCAAACAGAAACCTTGCAAATTCTGACCATTCGCAGGCTACACACCGGATATCTAAGACCATGTTCAACTCCAAGGGCACACATGTGATTGTTGGTGGTACAGGTGGCCTCGGTCGTTCCATGGCGAAGTACATGATTGAGCACGGTGCACGCAACGTCGTGTTACTGTCTCGCAGCGGCGGCGGCCAGCAGATGGTTGATCAGCTGAAGAGCGAAGTGGGCTGCCCAGGAGTCCGTATCGAGGTGAAGAAGTGTGATGCTGCCGATGAGGCACAGGTGAAGCAGCTTGTTCAGGACTGTGCAAAGTCCCTGCCTCCTATCTGCGGCATCATCCACTCTGCAATGGTCCTGCGTGTAAGTATTCTGTTTTCTGCCCCCAACCTGTTAGTCTCTGATGCAGCGCTGACCAAGATCAGGATGTCTTGCTCGAAACCATGTCCCATGATGACTATACCCAAGTTATCCGTCCCAAGGTTGCTGGTGCGTGGAATATCCACAACGTTCTCAAGGCCCATTCCATATCTGTCGACTACTTCATTGTCTTGTCTTCGGCGTCGGGCATTCTTGGGTCTCGTGGCCAGGGAGCCTACGCGGCAGCCAACACCTTCCTCGACTCGTTCGTTCAGCACCGCCAGCTGAATGGCCTCCCCGGTACATCTCTTGACTTGACTGCTGTTACCGGTGCAGGCTACTTGGCAGAGAACTCTGAGCGAAGCGAAGACATCATCCGCAACTTTGGTAACGAGACTGTGTCTGAGAAGGAGGTTCTTGCCTTGCTGTCTGCGGCGGTCCGTGGCGTCGCTCCGGCACAATGCCTCACAGGCTTGAAACTTCACTTCTGTGCTGACGGCAGCTGGCCATACTATGCCTCCGATCCTCGCTTCACAGATCTCAAAGCCGAGTGCATGGCTGCTGCAGAGCGGGAGGGCCGTGTGATGAAGCAGGCTGTTTCGCCAGGCAATGCTTTCCGCCAAGCCAAGAGCGACGAGGAAGCGGCTAATATCGCCGGTCAGGGCATCTTGCAGAAGCTGTCCGATGTGTTGACCATCGCCATCCAGGATCTAGATGTTAACCGTAACATTACCAGCTATGGCCTGGACTCGTTGACAGCCATCGAGCTGAGAAATTGGATCGCAAAAGAGTTGAGAGCGAACCTGCAGATTTTGGAATTGCTGAGCAGCGGGACGATCAATGACCTGGCGGCCCTAATTGTCCAGAAGACGAGAGCAGTTTAATTGTCGGGTTCTGTGGGAATAAGTTGTTGGACAATGCAGGTTCTATTCTTTTATTCTTCTTGGCTGGTATACTTTCGGAATCATGTACTCTAGATGCGGAAGCAAGGTAGATGTTTGTTTTTTTTTTTTCTTTTTTTTTTTTGTGTTGTTGTTGTTGTTGTTGTTGTTGTTGTTGTTGTTGTCATGATGCGTTGGACTGCATTCAGTCGTTGTGGGTTTATGCCCTTCTGATCACGAATTATGGTAGTTGATATGCACAGCAGAATGCCAGAATCAGCGAGCAATGTTCCGCTTTGTGGTTTTGTTGCCAGCTTCAGCCCAAATAAAAACATTAGGTAAAATGGGAATAATATCGTGAGGAGGGGGGCCCAAGATGCAAATACTGTAAAACGAGGAATTTGGGATGGCTCAATTGCGCAAACGGTCGAGCGTGCTGAAAAAGAATTGCTCGGAAATATGTATGGTGAAGCAAGGATAATGATGGCTTGCGCGTTGCTAAAAGCTGCAGACACAGTTTTTGGTGGAAGAGGCCTCAAAGATCGTCAAGTGCAAAACGCGCAATTGGGGTGAGGCTTGGCACCAAGCAGCGCATTCCAGACCCAAATTGGGCAGCGACGAGGATGGCCAGTTCTGCAATGGTCCGAGCTTCTATTCGGAAGCGGAAGGTGGGGTTCCCAACAACAAGGGTTGTTCCAGCGGTTTGGCGCCCCACCAACCTCCTCCTGGTTGTTGCATATGCAAGAGGCGGGCGGGTGTTCCAATGACACCGCCAGGTCGTCGGTTTGACGAGTCTGGTGCGAGACGCCAGATCCGTGGTCAAAACTCTGCAGAATCGCAGCTGGTGTTTTTGAAATAAGCTGACGGTTCTTTTCGCAAGAGCGCTCCGGGACACCTGATCGATTTCTTGTTCCAGCTCAATCTCTGAGTTCATGAGACAAGACACAGCCCCATTACACGGCGACGTCACCGGTTCCATTTGATCCGAATTGGCCGACTATTCTGGTGACAAGTTGAGATGACCGCTCATTTTAAAAACGATTGAACAAGCCACAAATACCTGGGCGTCCACATCAAGAATTTTGTTTAGTACTAATACCTGGCCATCCGCTCCTGCTTTGTTCTGCTCTCTTCTGGCCCTTCAACAGTTGTCAAAAAAAACAAAAGTTTGGCCCCGCTTGTTTGACCGACTTGCCGCTGTTGGGATTCTTGGCGCCCTCCAAATTCCCACTCAGGCTACTGCATGCACGACGACGGAGTACTCTCCTGAGACCACCTCACCCAGGCCGATTTTTCATCTTTATTTTTAAGTTTGGTTTTCCCCCCCGCTACACATTTGCATTCAGGTTGCTACATCCTACACACCAACTTTTTCGAGAGTCGAGAGCTCGACGGCACGAATTTTCGGGAAATGGCGGCCGGACCGCGAACGGAGGCAAGGTCCTTATCTGCCATCAACTACATTGCAGCGAATCCGCCGCAATATCCTCATCATCCGGAAGTCAGGGAATCGCTCACGCTTTACCTTTCCAGAGTACCTGGGACACAAGGTCCGTTTTTTCATGACATTTTCGTTTTCTTCATTCAACAAGAATTCCAGTATTAACTTACAAATGCAGATATCATTCTTTCCACCTTGCGGCCTCACAGGAAAAATGTGACAGCCGAGGACATCGCCAACTCACTCTACTACATCCACCTCGATTCACCAGAAGATGGACCACCACCAAAACTGCCGCCACGGTCCCGCATGGACGGCATCTCGACCCGATCTAGCAATGAGAGTGCGAGAAGCGCCATCCCCAGGAAACCCTTGCCCACTTCAGCCAAAGTCTTGAGTCCTGCATCACCGCCGTTCCCAGCTCCTCCCCAGTCACCACCCTACAGACCCGAGTTCGAGAACTCAGGTCCGGTTGTCGTGGAGCAGCCAACTCCTGTCGAGGGTGCCGTTGAAGGATATCGGCCGAACTCGACGTTTGACCAGCACCAGGCAGGGCCGCCATCAATGCCTCCTCCGCACGGCGTCCCGGGCTCCCCTCCAACCACGATGCCGATAGAGCGCAGCGAAATAGGGACAAGACAAGAAACCGGGCATATCGCTTCCCATCCCGCACCACACTTTCAAACCCAGCCACGGCCTTCGACTCCAAATTATCCTGGCTCGGCCCCCCATTATTCGCGAGTCGTTTCCCCATCTTCTCAACTTCACCAATATCGAATACAGTCACCAAACAGAACAGGGCGACGCCCCGCTTCGATGACCTTCTCCCTAACAATTATCCGTCGTGACCCAAGCTCAGGGTCCCAGGTTAATGTTGGCAAGATTACATCATTCGCAACCAACATCCCAACTCCAGACCAGGCGGATCCCACGTTGGACACAGACAATATGGGCGTGGCTTTCGGGTCACAGAAACTCAACATTCACATCGCAACTTCGGGGTACGCCAAGTACAGGGGGATGCCCAGCCGGGCGAGCGCAGATGCGCAATCCCAGGCATTCGCCCAAATGATACAAAATGGAGGAAAGGATCGCCCAGTCAACGTTAGCGGCCTCGCAGCAGCGCCCGTCGAGGAAGGATTCAACAGACAAGTCGCCATGGCATACTCTGGCGGGTGGAAAGCGGGGATCAAGAAGGCGTTTCAGAAACGAGAACGCGCAAACACCACCGGCGGAAGCCCCGAGGTACCTCAGTCTCCCGAGGATAATGCGGCGCCCAAACCGTTACATCACCGCACAGGAAGCGCTTCCACTGTTGGGTCGAACCACTCTGCTTCCGGGGAGGAAAGTGGCATCATCACACAGCCTGGTCCAGGACTCAGGCCAAGGGGCTACTTCTTCCTCAGTCCTTGGGAAGGACGCTGCGAGTTCCGCACGAGCGCAAACGGCCGGTCTTTAAAACTTGGACATGTAATAGACTCTACGACAAAATTCCAGTTTGATCCCAGGGAGGTGGCGCAGAACATACAGAACGCCCCCACAATGGGTCGGTCCAGAGGGGACGAGCTGCAGGCAGTGCTTTTGGGCACAAAGCCCGTCAGCGAGTTGCGGTTTAATCTGCCTAGCCAGGGAGACTTTTTTGGCGCACGCAAGAAGGATGCGGAGAGTCAGAATCGTTCCAGCCGTTTGTCCAAGCAGTTCGCCAATTTGCTACATCGTGAACCAAAGAGCAGCGATGAGGAGTGGAGTGACGATGACGACGATGGGGATATGGATCTCGGCAAAGAGCATGCTGGCGGTGGACACAGTGGCAGAAAAGTCAAGCTGGGAAAATTGATCATTCATGATGAAGGATTAAAGATGTTGGACCTGGTTGTTGCGGCGAATGTAGGGGTCTGGTGGACGACATGGTCGAGGACCGAGTCCTGAGACTGCATCTATCACTGAATTTGTGTTGCAAGGATTTTTGGAAGATTGAACGCTTGATAAATATTGAGGAGCCTATCTATGTTTGATCATTATGAGAAGCAAATTTTTACTGCATAGCCCTGTGAGCGACAGAGTTTTCAACTTTTTTGTTAAAAGGTTTTTTTTTTTTTTCTTTTCAGGATTCTGGAGGTTTTCATCCGGCAAGATGCCAAAGGCTTCAAGTCTTGTCGGCAGTTGTGCCCCACATTATTTTCTGCTTAACCAATTATGCTCTGTGAAATGTAATCTCAACTGGCCCGAGCGCCCCGTCCACCTCCAAAATGCAAACTGCCACTCAGTTCCCCCCCAAAGCTCCAGGGATCGTAGAGACGTCAGGGGAGCTGTCTTCACAACCCTCGCCTCCGCGACCAAATTCGACCTTGCCACCTTCACCAGCAGACGCTTGTCGCCGTGAACACCAACGGTTAGATACATTGCGAATTGTTTTGATCGGACCAGTTGGTTCTGGTCTGCTGCCCTCGCCCCCGACCGTCGTTGTTAAGCTGCGAGCTTTTAATTTGTTACGTCCATCGAGTTGCGCCATAGTTCCCGCGACAACCTCCCGTCCGCCCGCTCGCCCGGCCTACCTTATTCGATACACCTCCATAACGCAGAAAACCATGCTTCCCACAGCAGCCACGACAGGCCTCATGGCCTCGGCCAGACCCCTGGTTCGCGCCGCCGCCGGCATCCGCAGCATCACTCCCGCACAACAGGTCCTGCTCCTCTCCGCCGCGAGAAGAGGATACGCGACTCCCAGCGGCGCGCCGCCCAAGAATTTCCGGCTGCAGCCGCCCAAGACTTGGGACCAGGAGACGGAGAGCACCATGTCCAAGGTGGGCAAGTACTTTTTGATGACGGAGATGCTGCGGGGCATGTACGTCCTGCTGGAGCAGTTCTTCCGGCCGCCGTGAGTAATACCGACATATTTGGATACAAGAAAAACAAAATGCAAGGGGGAAAAATGCTGATTGAGGTATCGTTGGGCGGGCGTTTTAGATATACTATTTACTATCCTTTTGAGAAGGTGCGTTGGTCATCATAGCGAAAGAGCTTTGGGATAATGAGGGAGTGCTCTGAAAGCATGACGAGGTCAAATTGAAGCCAGAGGTTTGGAAGAGGAGGCTGACAAAGAGTGTCAAAATAGGGTCCGATTTCTCCCCGGTTCCGTGGCGAGCACGCCCTGAGACGGTACCCCTCCGGTGAAGAGCGCTGCATCGCTTGCAAGCTGTGCGAGGCCGTCTGCCCGGCGCAGGCCATCACCATTGAGGCTGAGGAGCGTGCCGACGGCTCTCGCCGCACCACGCGCTACGATATCGACATGACCAAGTGCATCTTCTGCGGCTTCTGCCAGGAGTCGTGCCCCGTTGACGCTATCGTTGAGTCTCCCAATGCCGAGTATGCTACCGAGACTCGTGAGGAGCTTCTCTACAACAAGGGTGGGTTCTTCTGATTATCCTGCTGAGAGACGTGGGAGTGTATATGCTGACAGGAACACAGAGAAACTGCTTTCCAATGGAGACAAGTGGGAGCCTGAGCTTGCTGCCGTCATCAGAGCGGATGCTCCCTACAGATAAACGAGTGGGAAAAGGAAAAAAAAGGGAATTGCGTGCTCGAAGGAAAATGTAGAGAGCACTTGTAAATATTGTCACTACCGTCGAAAAGCCAATCGATTATCTCTGGTTTTACCTCGATTTAATATTTTCGTGGACCATGATTGTTTCCAAAGATGAAAAAACATGTCGACGGAGCGGGAATCATGACATCACGTGATTCTGCCCGCACAGACACCCCTGCAAGCTTCCACCTGGGAGGGGAGCTTCCTCCCGCACGCCGAGCTCCAAGGTTTAGCGTGTTGTGTGCATCCCTCCTCCCGATAGTTGCCATTTGCCAAGCGAGAAATTTATCATCACTTGCCCAGTGCCACCACCACTATCCAAGCTCAAACCACCACCTACCTACCTGACCTCCTCCACATCTCCAACCCCTCCGACAGTCCTCGCCGAATTGACGTCCCGACGAACTCGTTTCACAAAAAAAAATACAAAATGTTCCGCACCGCCATCCTCCGATCCGCCGCTGTTGCGTCACGGACGACCGTCCGTTCGGTTCCCAAGCTCTCCGGTGCCGCCGCCGCCGCCAGATTAACCGCCTCCCCCGCGATGCGCATGCCCAAGTCCTTCGTTCCCAAGGTTGCCGGTAACTGGGTTGCTGTTCGGGGGTACGCTTCGGCTGGTGGTCTCGACAGGACCGAGGTTTACGAGCGCATCAAGCAGCTCCTTCAAGGGTTTGACAAGGTGGGTTTTTCTTTGGGGTTCCTTGTGAAGCTATGAGGGGGGATTGGCAATTGGGATACACCAACTGGGGAGCGATATCTATATTTATCCATACAGAATGAACGGGAGGAAAGGGAAAAAGATTTGCTGATGATTGAGATTTTTATTTTATTTTATTTCGGGAAATCAGGTCAACGACCCCTCCAACGTGAGTTTCTTTCTTTCTTTTTTTCTCCATGCCCCCCCACCTGGAATTGATTCAACGAACAAGAAAAGCTGATTATGATCGCCTTTGATAGATCAACGAGAAGGCTCACTTCGCCAACGACCTCGGTCTTGATAGCTTGGATACTGTGGAGGTTGTGATGGCCATTGAGGAGGTACGAATAATACTATTTCCCCCCCCCCTCCCCCCCCTTCTCTTTGCCCCACCTACCCAACCTTTCGCTCTTCTTTACAATTATGCTAATAACCTCGGTCTACAGGAGTTCTCTATTGAGATCCCTGATAAGGATGCCGACCAGATTCACAGCGGTATGCCCTCCCCCCTCCATTTTTGTGGTTCAGTTCCACCAGATAACTAATATGTTGTTGATGAAAAACAGTCGACAAGGCGATCGAGTACATCGTTTCCCAGCCTGATGCCAACTAAGAAATAAATCTTGTCCGAGAAGAAAAAATTACAGACCTTTGATCAGTTCTCTCGTCTCTTTTTTCTTTAAAAAACTTGTCACTCTGCTGCTACTGCCGCTGATGCTGCCCGCCTGTACCATATCCTGAGCCTAAAATACAATTATTTCCGAGATGCAGCAGTAATGAGGAAACCAGGAAGAAGAAAAAAAAACGCTACTTAAATCTATTGGTAAGGGCGCCGGATGGACTAAGCATGGGAAGGCTTTAGATGGTGGTAAAAAACGATATAAAAGAGATTATGGGGGTTGATGTGTATATAGGGGGTTTTGTAGAGGCGGATGAAGGAACACAGATTATCTAGGCTGATATCATAGTTGGCAAAATAATCGTGATGTGTGTATCATCCAATGAGTGTGCTTCCGGGGGGGGGGGAGTAAAAGTTTAAGCTAAGTAAGGGGGAACTGGGGAGGCAAGCCCATGATATATATAAAAGTCTGACCTTCATGATGAAGAAACAAAATCATCAATTTGGACAGGTGTCTGCTCACAAGGCTTCAAGGAAGATATTGTTCGGGGAAGAGGGAGCATTTGTAGGTACCATGAATCAGTTCTCTTTTTTTTTTTTTTTTTTTCTTCTTCTGGCTGGCTAAGAGGTATATACATGGAATTAAGAGGATGCTATTTATCTCCTTTTCTTTCTTCTTTCCACACCTTGATGTCAAATTTCTTGAAGGGGGGGGAGGGGGGGGGGGGGCAAAAGGTCTCGTTTCTGGCAATTGTAGGTAACTTTGTGATAAACCTGGATCAACAGTTATAGAGATCATGTTAGTAATCGAGCTTTTTATGCAAAGTTCTACGTGTCAAGAACTCGACGCCTAGCTTTTCTACTACCCAGGAAGCATATGAACTCTAGAGTAGATTATTAATCCTTGAACTAGTTTCTGCTCATCTCTTACTGACGGAAAGGGAAGGGGTTTTTTTTTTTTTTTTTTTGGTTCACTTTTGGTCATATTTTACTCGGTATCTGCCCAGGTGATTAGATAAGTACTTAAGAAACTCAACGTTGATGGGGTGGTTTTACTCTTTAGCAATGGAGGGAAAAGGGGAAAAGGAAGGGAGGCTTGCTTGTCAGTGTTTACAAAATATGAGTACAACCCCTTTTTTATACGTATTCCCCCCCCCCCCCCTTGGGTTCACCATTTATATGATCATAATCATGTGCTATGAAGGTTAGGTAAGTATGTACCAGCCTTCAAAGGCGCAACCGCCAAACATCCCAGAAATTTACACACCACCCCCCCCCCCCCTGCCTGAAGATTTGACGATTTACACACACACACACACACACACACATATGTGTATAACAGGCAACTTACTATTGAATCCATGCCTCGACAATCCTTTGTACAGTTCCAAACCTACAGGTCCAAAATCTCCACGCTGCAGAATAAGGCTAGCATTTTTTTTTTCTTCTTTTTTTTTTCTTTTTCTACACCTTGGCGTATACTTTACTCTGATCAAAACTAGAACCTTCCCAAATGACAAACCCCAATATGTGTTCGTAATCCATGACAACCCCCCTTCACCCTTCCTTTTAAACATCTCTGTTACAAAATGACGAACCTCGACCACGGAGACAACTAGGCAACTAAACACACACTGAGGAGGCAGCGGCACAGCCCACATCCTAATTATTCCAAGCAGGAGGCAAACCCCGGAGAAATTGCCAGCCTTTTATACATGACATGCTTCCCATGTCTCAGCCACAGGCAAACAAAAAGAAAAAAAGAGTCAAATGAGTGCTATCTGAGTTAGTGACCGAGTCCCTCCTGAGCAAGCCTTGCTCAAGACACGCACACCACGGGCTATTTAACAAGGCTACAAAAAGGCTTACAGAGCGGCAAGTAAACCGACAACGTATGTACTGTACATACATATTCCTTCCCGGGAATAGTACCATCTGCTTGGCTGCCTACCTAGGCACAGTACCTTTTATGCTGCCCAATGTCTAAGCAGTAAACGTTGATTAGTACGTACCATTTGTTTCCCCCCGTTCCTCTCCCCTAAGCAGCCTTATCCTGTATCGAACTGAGCGAGACGAGAGATTCGTGCTACAGGTAGGTATACCTGCTATTGGGTCATTTTCGGAGGCATAACCACACCATTCTTTCAAGGACCGCCCCGTTGAAAATTACCTTGTCACCCGAGAAATACACTAGAACACAGCAGAGTAGACTCCCAAAAAAAGTAGAGAGTAGAGTAGATTGCCTCTTTTCCCCAATTCCATACATTATTATACCTCCACCATCTCACACTGTCACCCATCTATTCTCCTGCTATATACACACACCCAACACATCATCAACAGCAACAAAAGCGTCCACAACATCATCACTTCATAGCTGAACAGCTTGCTTTCCTTCTTCCACAATCCGACAGAGAATAATTCAACACGCATCCATCATCATCATCAACGAGAAGAAAATAGTTCCAGAAATACAACATCAAACAAACCCCGATATATTTCACCTGAACAGGAATAAAACAAAAACAATAACCTCTAACAGCAAAACAAAAAAAGAAAAACAGAATAGATAACAGTTTCCTCTCCCCCAAAAGTTCTTTTTCCCAACCCTGTCCAAATGTGCTTATTTGCCTTCCTTCCCTCTTCCACGCTGTGCCGCTTTCTTCGCTGCAATATGCCATTAAGTCATCATTTGTTCCAAGTCAAATTTTTTTTTTAAAAAAAAAATTAAAAATTTTCCTCCTCTTTCTTGATTTTAACAGACCTCAGTAACTTGTCAGATGTTATATTTTTTTTTTTTTTCGGTGCGTCGCGCGAATGGCTGCGAAATGAGATCACAGGACATAACCTGACATGATGTGGAATGTCGCGGAAGAGAAACACCAACCCCCCCCCCCCTTCCACAGAAAAATGTGTATAAAAAAGCAAACACGACAAAAAAATAAAGCAAACCTGCAAATGATCAAATCCCGCCAGAAATTTCCTTTCCTGTACCTTACATATCCTGACAAATAAAACGCATAAATGCGTCGTGTATATAGAACGCCGTTCCATGCAAATGCCCGCTATTTTTGGTTTCCACTTTTTGAAGCACGACTCGGAACTTAGGTATCATGGTATTATCTTCCCCCGACAGCCTCAACGGCACCAGACCCTCTGTTGTTACCATTGGTAGCAACAGGTCCCCTGTTGTTGGCGACAACTGTGGCGTAGCTATTGCTCCATGCGGAGCTCAAAGGGCTTGCAGCTACCGGTGCTTGGGAACCACCAGAGGCGCGCTTGCGGGCTCTTGTCTGCGCCTCATCCTCCTCTTCCATGCTGAAGACAAAGGCAGACTCCTCTTCGTCCACTGGGGACTTGAACCGCCCGCTGACGCTTGAGCCGATAGAGGTGCTGCTGATATGTCTCTCAAGGCCACGCTCCTTGTCTCGAGATTCGCCAATGACGCCAGCTCCATTGCGTGGCACATTAGGGCGGAGATGGGGGCTGGATTCGGCCGATCCTTCTTCCGAGAGCTGGGTCTCCCGAAGCTGTTGAGTCAGCGCAGATACCGGGGCGCCACCATCCAGGTTGCCCATGGCGCTCGCCAAGCTCGAGTTACGAAGCGGACTTCCGACGTGTCCAAATGCCGAGGCGTGCTTAACAGATCGAGTTGCGTCGAGGAAAGCATTGCCATCCTCCTCCTTCTTGGTGTGCGCTCCCCACAGACCAGCCCAGCGTCCGGGGCTAGATGGCGGGGCCGGGCTTCCGAACTTGGTGACCATCGTAGGGGGGCAAGACTCGGCCATCGCATCCAACGTCGGGTTGTCGATCATGCGGACTGAATTGGCGGTGGATCCTCGTCTGACCTTCTCTCCCGTCGTGAGCACGTCGTCGGCAATAATGCCCGGGACGAACTCCTCCTCGAACAAAAACTCAGCGTCCCAGTCCCTATCAACCCGGGGCATGCTGGTGCTCATGATTCGAGTCTTTGCGAAACGCGAAGAACTGCTGTGCATGGGCCTCTTCCCAAAGTACTCCTCATCCCCGAGACCCGTCCCGATATTTACCGAGCCGGTTGGGGGGCTGCTACCAAACCCGTTTGCATCGTTTCCACCAAGGCCCGAAGGTGACAGGTGCCCGTTGTTGCCAAACGCCGAATTGTGCAAAAGCTTGAGGGCATCCGAAGTGCCCATAATCTTGGTAGCTCTGAGCGAAGGAGACGGCGATTCGAGACCAAACTTGGACGGGACTGAAGCGGGCCAAGGGCCGAAGGGGTATCGAGCAGCATTCGAAATGCCATTGCTGTCGAAGGACGCTGGGAGCGGGGCATCAAGTACCGAGAGGCCCTGAGCAGGCGAGAGACCTAATCCAAATCGAGTTGTCTCCTCATCGCGCGGCGAGCCATATACGGAGGCCGGATTCGAGGAGTAGGTTGTATCGATCGTCGGGACGCCGCCTTCCAGGCCCAGCTGATGAGCGAATCGCTCTTCTTGGTGGCCAAAGGGCCCAATGGCTTGGTATGGGGCGCCCGAGTCGGCGCGGAACGAGGTGGTCAAGGCGCTGCTAGCGGGTTGGTGGTAAGTCGTCGGGTTCACACGAGCTCCCAGAGTGACTCCAGGAGGGGCGCCTATCGTCACACCGTTCTTTCCGTAGTTGATGCGGCGACCGTCGGGCAACACGTGGATATTGGCGCATTTCGGACCAAACTTGCAGTTACCCTGCACACCGTAACACGTAGCCAGTCAGTACAGCCCATTGTCCTAGTCTACTATCCCATGACCTCGGCTATTGGGGGCTCTTGCGGTCAACGCACCTTTGCAAAGTATTTGCAAACGTTCTCGGCCGCTGCACCCAGATCGTGGCTAAAGGGGCAGGTGTTGCCAGCCTGGCAGGCGCCTTGTCGGAAGAACTTGCATGGCACATGGCCCGTGTCTGAGGTGGAAAAGGAATTATGTTAGCGATGCAAGAGGAGAAAAGGAAAAAAGCAGAGGCTGCCGGTATCGCATCACAATGGCGGGGCGATGCAGCGGGAGAAGGGAGGAAACGTACTGGGCGGACTGCGCGAACCGTCAAATCTGTGACCGGCGGCGGCGGCGGAAATCGGAGGACCGGCCATGGGACTCGAGCGAGCGGGTTGAGGAGGAATGTTCAGACTGCCAGTACGCAAATGGCGTAACTCGGCCAGGTTCGAGGTAGCCATGGTTTTTGAGCGTTGAAGTGTTGGGGAAAGAGGATCGTGGGCGGTTGGCGAAGAGGAAATTTGGGCTGTGGTGGAGGGGCGGCGGCCCGATTTCTCTGCGCCGGAGCGGATAGCGGGTTGAGGGGCAGCGCAGCCTGGAGGGAGGCGGGCAGTGGACCAGCCGTCGAGCGGGAACAGCGGCACACGACGACGCGGCCGCCAGGAAAACCAAAAAAAAAAAGGCCTATTATCCGGAGAAAAAGTCTACGTGGGAGTTTGGGACTATGAGAGCGAGTTGTAGGGTTCAGGACAGCGAAAATAGAATGTTTTCAAGCCGCTGGGAATTGGCGGCGGGTGAGGGTGGTGTCGAGATCGTGGTTCGATAACGGAGAGGAGGAGGTGAGGAGAGTTCGAGGTCGAAGATAGCGGCGGCATGTATGGATGTGGCGAGCCGAGAACTGCTGTGCACTGAACAACGCCCGGAGCTGGCAGGCAGGTCTGCTGAATGGTCTCAGGGCGGGGTTAATAAGCCCGGAACTGAACAGCGACAGCGGTCGGATATCCACTGCCCCAATACGGCAAGACGCAACCTGGAGAAAGATGCAAGGCGAATGACGCCTGACGGTAGGGATGTAAGGTATGTATGTGTGTATGTATGTACCTGCCCATGTCACCTTCTCTGGGTCACTGGAAAAAGGCGAGGGGTCTTGGTTCCGCCTGATTTGGAAGTCACTGCAGATAATTCTTTTCCTTGATGGCGACACGATGATAATGACTCTGATGAGTTTGCAGGTTTACCGAAAGGTCGTGAGGGGTTGAGACGGGGCCGAAGTGGCTCGGTCTCTTCTATGCGATGGGAATACGCGACCGTGAAGTTGGCGGGTTTTGTAACCTCTTTGCCGGGACTTTTAAAAAAAAGCTCGCAAGAAGCCCAAGAATGACAGAATGCAATGGGTGCAGCTTGACTCGGGCAGTCGACCCGGCCCTCTGGGGTAGTGGGACAGGCGCCAATTTATTACCTACCTTAGGGTCTCATGAAGATGGCCGTCAGGGTTCTGTGAGAGAACATGGAGAACGCCTGGGAGGAGGTCTTGCACCCGGGCGGTTCCCTCGGCATAGATGTGGGGCTGCCATGTCTCTGCCACTCTCTGGGCCGCTGTGAGGGGCAGGCAGGTGCTCACCCCGCCGCTATTCGTAATCCACCACAGACGACTGTGTGCGCCTTCCCGGATGGCATTTGATGCACCATCAGGCGGAGGCGTGGGGGTCGCTGATCAGAGAGCCCAAGTATGGAATTCCAGGTTGAGGGTGTCAAAATTGGAGAATTACAGGTTTTTGCTGAGGCCCTGAGCCTTGAAGCCCCCGGGCTCGCCAACCTCAAGTGACCAGGCAGCGCCAGGTGTGCAACTAGCGAGGGTGCGCGGGTACGCTAGAGTCATTGCATGTCGGTGTGGGAAAATCAAGCATCCACCAGGCCGCCCGTGGATCTCAGCTGCTTGATCACGAGGAGGCAGATAGTGCTACACTATTGTCGGCGATTCAGATTGAGACAGGGCGGTTGGATCTGACATGGCCTCCAAACAAGACAGGGCGCCACGTCCCCAACCGGTGTTCCAGCGGCCTCAAAACGGTCTTTTCTGCTGTCCGCAAACGTGCTCGGCTTTGCCGGATTCTTTGGAGCTGCCCTGGCATTATGCAGAAAAGGGGCAAAGGCAACGGTATCTTGAAGAAGGGCACTCGGTCGACCTCGTCAAGCCCCGCCCGCGCAAATACCTACATTAAAAGCTCCTGTCCCGTCCAGCTTCCTTCAAGCTTGGATCGATGTCGGCACGTCCTGCCAAGCCCGAATTGGATGCAGACTGCCTGGGCTGCGACGGAGGGTGCAGCTACGCGATCTGGGTGCTACCTTCTCCTCGCCCTCCTGATAGGCTCTTTCTTCTTCTGATCTGGGGAGATGTGCTCCGAGTTCGTCATCATGAAAACAACCTATTACAAGCGATAGGGTGAAAAATACAAGATAGCAATCCCTCACAGTCCAAATTAATGAGAAGGGCGGGGGCGGGGTGCTGTTTAAGTGGACATGGGCCACAATGCGGGTCGTGCACCGCCCAGTATTTCCCTTTTTTCTTCTTTTTTTTTTTTTCTTCCCTTCTTATTCACCGCTCTCATCTGGCAGCATCAAATGGCAACCTCGTGGCCTGGCTGCCGGTCATCTCATCTGACAAGTCATATTCCGGCACCACCCTGCCCTTTTTTTTTTCGGACTTCCAATCCAGCAGCAAATCGCCGATTCCCGATGAATTCTGTCACGGACGACGGCTGAAGGCATTAATGTGACGAAGCAACAGATATCCAACCTGAGAACTGATAGATGTTAACGGCTCGCTCTCTATCCTGTGCAGTCCTCAATCTGCTGCACGCCGGCATGTGTTTGCCACGATTCACCAGAGACCGACTGTATCTGGAGATGGCAATCTCCATCGCCGGACCAATGAAGCGCGCATTGGTTTCCCCGAGAGCCGCGCGACGATCGGCTCTCCCCAGACCTATCGATGGACAGTGTGGCGCTGCAAATGCATCCCACCCCTGCTCGTTGGTGCTTTGCATAATGCATACACTGTCCGTCGACTTCACTTGAACTTCGTTTCATCAACATCAATCTCTTCTCAGTTCGATGTGTCACGAAAAAGCACGACGGCAACAGGATGTTGGCTCAAAACAGTCGCTTCGTCGGAAAATGTGGCTACATTATTACATCACAGGGTCAGCAGTTGTCATGCTCCCTTCCAAGCTTGACCTGAAATATCGGCCACCTCGGGGTCAACCTCACCAGACATCCATCCCCTCCCTCCCCTTCCCCCACACCCTTTTCATAATTCACATCACCTCACCACCACCGTTCACACCACCACCCCAACATGGCTCTCTCCACAACTTCTACCGTTTTTAGCTCCAACGCCTGCGTCGCTAGCGTAGCCACCCATGCTTCCGCTTCCCGATGAGCCATCCTGCTCACGAATTCGACCACGGCACTTGGCCAATGTTATCCTCGTCGTCGTCGTCCTGCTCCTCCCCCGGTCCCTTTGCCAAGCCATCATCTTCCCGGGTAGACATGTCTCCGCTTTCTTGTTTACCCCACATATTGAAACGAACATAACCCCGCCATCGTCATGGGGTTTTTACGTCCAATGCGTTCCTCTTCTCCCAGAAACCTTCACGTGCTATATAACTTGGGATGTCTTGAAACGTTGCGTTGGGTCCCAGGAAGACCTGCACTGATGGGTCCAGGATCTGCTTTTCGTTTATACCATGAGAGACGATCTTTTGATGTACATACGCCACGGATGCTCCGCCCCGGTCTCTAGCGTTATCGCTAAAAGCTCATCCGCGCCCATCATCGTCCAACTCTCAGACAAAAACATGGGCCCAACCAAGCAAACGCCTTGCGCTCGCGCAGAGACAGCCTCGCGAGTGGTCAAAAAGTTCGTGTTAAATAGTACTTACGGTAGGTACATAACCTTACTTATGTACATCAGCTAGCTGTCGAAAAGCACGCTATCCTACCCACCCTGCCCTTGCTGCAGCTCTGACGGGGAAGGGAATGGGATGGTGGTGACCAGACAGGCTCCGTGATTTGCCGACATAGACAAACTCCCCCCCCCCCCCCCAAAAGGAAAACGATCACACCCACACCATAAATATCACCCCATACCAGAAACGAGATCACAGTCTATTACTAGCTTGTATCATCTCTGCTTGCCAACGGTACTTGGTTGTCCCGTTTAGAAGAAGGAGGGGGGGGGGTGGTTATGAAACAAAGAGGCCGCACAAGAGGCCTACCCAAGGGTTTATGTGTGTCTGTCTGTTAATTTTCTGGCTCGAGACGCCAGGGGCAGGTCACTATTGGTATCATCGCCCACTTATTTTCAATGGGGACCCTTCGACCGAGCGTTTATCAAGTCCGGGATGGGATGAGATTAAAGGGCCTAACCCGAATGCAACGCCTACCCGCAGAGCAGATCAAAACAAAGCGTTGCGCGGCGTGGATCAAATCTAGGTATACCTCCTTGATCTCTCTACTTGTCTCGTTTGTCTCACAGCCTGGTTTTTCCATCTCGTATTGAATTTTGTGGATGCTGTGAGGGCTGTCAGTTACCATTCCCGCGTGACGGAACTAAGTGTGGGTGTGTCACTGGTTCGGTTTCGTTTTAGGTTTGGAAGAGGAGGGGCATCTTTGTTTTGACAGATGATACATTTTGTTTGGCTTAGGATGACTCTGGGCACGTTTGGATAATCAAGTTTTTTTTTTTTTTAAGTTTTTTTTCCCAAGTTTTCTTTGGGAATGCTTTTCGTCTTTTTTTGCTGTTTATTGACATCTCCTAGTACAACGTGCCACCTCTACTTCCTTACGCATGATATGGTCAAACATTATTTGTCAGTCGAGTCGTCACCTTGGCCTGGTTGAAGCTGGTCTTATCTTAACTACCTTACATTACCTATCCATCCAAAACGCAAATCATGATGTTTCTCCAAAACCGTGATATCGTCAGCTTGAAAATGTATCTCTCTCTCTCTCTTTCACATACACACATACCTACCTACACAGACGCCACAGACACACACGCTATCTCCGAGACATTTTCAATACCTTCCCGGTCTTCCCAAATCGTCAAGATAGGTACCTAAGCTTGTTTAAACCCGTTTGGTTCACCAGCAGCTTTCAGCTCCCGACGGGACATTCCAGGTAGCCCCACATGGGTTTTTTTTTTTTGGAAAACAATCCTCTCCACCCAAGCAGTTACGCTCGGTTCAGCTGTAACCGGCAACCCCGTGGCTGCCTAGGTAGGTAGGTAGGTAGGTAGGCTGGTAGGTCAGGTACCTATCTAGATTACTACTTTGAATGTCTTGGTTCTCCACACACACACACACACACACACACACACACACACACACACATCATAAGCCTTTTCTTCAGCAGTGTTTCACACTTTTCACGGATGGGTACCTGTCAACCTAGATAGGTAGGTAGGTAGGTACCTAATGAAGGCCGATTTTGAATTATAATAAAAAAAAGAAAAAGCCAATAACTTTTCGGTGAAGATGAACTAGTCTAAAAAGGTAAGTAAATGATCGACCGGTTAATGGGAAGGGACCCCTGGTGGGCATGGATGGGATTTATGATGGAAAATTCCGATCTATTGCGGCTTTGTTCGGGATTTTCGATAAACGAGGTGTGTTTCTGTGTGTGTGTGTGTGTGTGTGTGTGTGTGTGTACGGTACGTGTGTGTGTGGGTGTGTGGCATGGATCATGGCATGTTTGGCCAGTACCCGCTTCGGCATATCCCACGTTCCCATGACTTTGATCGTTCACATGCCGCTTGTCGAAGTAACCCTGAGGGGGTGAGAATGACGTAGTGTTTTGGGGGAAGAAGGGGGGCAAGGGGAAGGGGGGGTGAGTGAGACGTTGAATTGGGTACCTGGGTAGTTAATTAATTTAGAATTTAGTTGATTCTTCTCGATTGCGGTTCGCGCGGTGGTGAAGATTTTAATTGGCATACTTACTTGTGGAAGTTGGTTACGTAGGTAACCTACCTAGGTAATCATCTAGTATGTAGTGGAACCAGTTGCAAATGCTTAATTGTTTGTGGAAGTGCAGACTATTGTCAAGGGATCTCAATACCCCCCTCCCCCAGTGGTGTCTATGCCACGACTCTGGTGTTGAGCATTTTCAAGTTCTGATTAATAGCCGCCCAGGAGACGGCGAGGACACAAGTTCTGTCTCGGTTACCTTCTTTCACTTTACTTTGTTCCACTTGGTCCTTTTCTGGTCTCTCTTGGTTTGGTCAGCCAATGTTTTAAATGAGTGATGAGTGTGTATTTTGATGCCTCGCTCCATGGTGTAAACTTAACTCGCCAACTTCAACAAATATGTTTTGGATCATGGTTTGGATACTACCAATGTTTAACCTTTGGGGTTTCATTGCCATACTAGAATTTGAACCACCGAAGCTATGTGACTTTTCTGAAGGTGTTACTGGTAATTCCATGAACGCTCAATTCCAACTGGACGATGTTGCATAAGGCAAAGGCCCATACACTGGCTGACCTGACGTGGGACCAGCCTCTATCTAGACTTGATAACCCACAAAGGACTTTGCTTCTCCGCTTTGGTCGAGATCCCGCTCGACCAGATTACATCGCCGTCCACTGTATCAAACTTCTGTTCCGCGGCCAGTTGGGGTATTTTTCTCCCATCTTCATCGACACCAAACGTATACAACCGACACCACTTGAGTTTGCCCGAATCATCTGCGCTACCTGCGCCAATTTTGTCCTTCTTCATGAAATTCTCTCTTCTGATCTTGAGCATGTAATTGAGGTTCGTTTCATTGGCGCAACCAGCCATTCTGGGAAGTTCTGCCAGATCGCGGTTCACGTCGCAATGATCGTGAACCAGGTCAAATCCCCCAAATTTCCTATATTGTTCAAGCATTGAAGTGCCCGGCAAGCCACTGGACTCGGAAAAAGAGTTGAACAAAAGAAGAAAATTGGGTGGTTCTTGGGCCTTCAAGTTGTCCGAAGCTAGCCCTGCGGGCCACGAGGACGTCGGTTCTCGGTACACAAGCACCTCAATGTGTGTCCCGCCACACAACGTTTCTATAATGGCCAGCTCCCCCGAGTTTCCGTTGGGATAAATGAGCGGTGGCGGGGACCGATCAAGGAAAGATCTATCGAAGGTAGTGTTTCCCATCCACCAACTCGGGTGCGGCCTTGGAGGAGTAAACCAGCAAAGAAGGCCCGAGTCCAACTGGCTGACCTCTTTTGGTATTGTGCCGCAAATGAATTTTGGGTGTTCTGACCACAAGGGATCGCCAACTAGAGTAAATGAGTTCATCACGGCCCAACCGTACCTCTCTAACATGCCTTGCTGCCACGAGCCTGCCGAAACAGAACCCACCGGGTTACGATGGAAATTGTAACAACCCCTATAAGAGCTTTTAAGAATTAGATGATGAGGCGCTTCGGAGATATCGTAGTTGTTGCCAGGAAGAGGAAGACTCCAGCTTGACTCGCTACTCAGAAGACACCAAGCCTCGTCCCATAAAGGTTCCGCCCTGTTTTCGAGTTTGCTGGCAAGGTCTTTATCAAAAATGATCGGTATTCCGTGAAAGTAGATGCCTCCATTGACAAAAGGCTGGTGAATTTGTGGCTTTGTGGTAAGATAGATGCGGTGAAATTCTTCGGTTAATTCCATGAATTCTGGGGCATCACGGTCTTCGGTGTGAGGTGTATGGATGCCCGGTGCCATGACACGAGCAAAAGTCTGACCGTCAAGTTCATTGTAGCTCCATTTATCGGTCGGTAGTACTATTAGTACCCACAGAAAAATACGACATTGATTCCGATAGTCTTTCTGGACTGCGCAGTTAAGCCACATCCGAAAAAGCCGAGGACGCATCCCTCTCCGTGAGTAGGCGTTCCTAGATCCGTAGTTGTGAAACCGCGTCATGTCGGAGAACCGCATTGGTTGAAGAGGGGCATGAATGTGCAGCCCCTTTTTGGTCAAAGTAGACGCGTCCCCTACTTCTTCATGTAGGACCTTGACGTTCCCACTGGCTGCAAAGTCCGCAGGAGAGTCAGCTAGCACACTCCGTAGTGACCATATGTCCGGATCGTCGGGATCGGACTTGGTCCAAGCGAACAGGGATTGGTCGTCAATCTGCTTGATGATTTCCTCTTGCAGCCGGGCGAAAGCCTTGGTTCCTTCGCCGTATAATAGTGGCATATGAATATCGAATAAGCCTAGGAGACAGTAAGCCATGTCTTCCTCGCGAGTGGTTTGTCGCTTGGAAGCCCAGGACATTCGTTGAGCAACGCTGAAGCTGTTCACTCTGCTGGAGCCCTCGAGCAAACCGGACGGGATGCCAGTAATCTTTGTGATTTCCTCTCTGAGAGCGTCCCGGCTGCCCAAAAACCCCCACGTTTTACAAAAAAAGTGCACCCTCCGAGGCGCAATCAGCTCCTGGAGAGTCCAGCCGCGAGTGAACCATCTGCTCTTCTCAAGCTTGGGAGGGTGCCCCTGGCTGTAGTACTCGACATCGCTCAGATAGGCGTAACAAACACTGCTGTCCCGGTACCACCTAAACATCGAGTTGATGGCTTCGGAAAGCTCAGCGCTGCTAGACTTGTCAATACAGCACGTGTCGACCCAAGCCCATTCAAGCCCCTGGCTGATGGCCTGCGCACAGGTCCTTTGGATCTTGGCAAACCCCTTTTTGGACCGCGTGGGGGAGCGGTTGCCCAGCGACTGCATCTCCTGGAAGCTGACCTCGTCGTCCTCCCAGGTGTGCGAAAGTACCGCATATTTGTTGACGGGGATCTGCGACCCAAAGAATTCGTGCAGTTGAAGCGTGTAAACGTTGATGAGCCGCATCCTTCCCGCCTTCAACTTGTTCAGGGGAGGTTGACGGGTTTAATGGAAGCCAACTGAGCCAAAACTTGCGCGACATGTGAAAAAAAGTGTTTGGATAAAAGGCAGTTGGGTACCGCTCAGGTATGAGCCCACAAAAGAAGGGTTGGTGAGGGGTTGCTGCTTTTTTTTGACTCGGAAATTGTCAGGTGATTTGGACACGCTTGGCGCTCAATATTGGCGCACTCACTACAGCTGAGGGCCGGGCTGCGAATCATATCTCAGCTTGCATTTCGTTGGCCAACGAGCTGAAACCGAGAACAAATCATCATTGATTTAAACCACCCCATTGATTGCAGGCCTAACGACTCGACGTCAGGCCTCTTTCTTGACCAACACCTCTCCCGTCACGTTCTGAACCTGAAATCTACATGCACCTAGGGTAGGTATCTATGCACTTTTCATAATAAATAAATGAAAAGGGGGGGGGGGGGAATCATGATGGTATTAAGTATTATTTTTTCCAATAAAGAGTGTCTTCAAAGACTCCGTTTCCTCCCTTTCACCAAACAGCCCTACCACAGCGAAGCAAGACCCACCACACCCACCAACGTCCATAGCGCCACAGCCTTGGTGCTTGCCCCGGAGCCACTGGCAGGCTGACACTGCCCCGTCGGGCTTGCCAGTTTCTCCGCACCAGCGGTGATAGCCACATCGTAGCGATAGTAGCTCGATCCGGACAAGGTCAATACAGTATTGGTAGAGCTCCTCTCCTTGTCAAGTGACAGATCGACCGTCGCAGTGCAGACAGCTTCTGTGGTTCCCCGCAGACTGCACGCCTCCTCTACCGTAGCCGCCGCGGTGTGGCCGGCGGACTTGGTCGATACGGCTGTCGAGACTCGGTATGTATCCGGTCCGACTGTGGCGGTCGCGGCCTGCGCCCAGAATGTTAATATAATGCGTGCCAGTGGGCAGCTAGTGGTTTTGGTTGCCAGACTTACAACAGCGTTGGGGCCGCAAGGATTCTCCAAGAGGAAGGACGGGGTGTCCGATCCGGCCGTGCAGCGGATGGCATATGTGGTTTGGCCATTGCACGCGCCAATGACCGAGGCCGCGTACTCCAAGTCTGAACTACCGCCGTCGACAAACATGTTGACAGTGGGGACGCCAGAATCATTTCTGGCAACGACGGCCTTGGGGAATTCGCTGCGGGCAGCGACTTTCTCGGCGCTTGGCTGGAATGCATTGAGGAAATCGGTGTTAGCGCCACCGGCGGCGAGGGCGGCGAGGTGGAGAGCCATGGCGATGCCGATCTGATTCGAGCCGGTAATGTTCAGGATAAAGAAGACAAAGAGAGTAAGGGGAAGGGGGAGGGTGGAAGACAACTTTTGGGACATGTTGCCATGATGATCATATACTCTCCGAGCCCCCTTCTCACAACCCCGGCTAAGAGTCAGAAGCTAGCCTAGGTATGCGGCCGACGCCGAATCAGCTAGGTAACGAGTCTGCCAAGCAGTAAGCGTGAAGCAGATTCGGAATAGCTCACCTATGCTCGCCTACACAGCGTGTACGGGGAGGGTCTAATTGATGATCACCCCTGCAAGCCTACCTACCTACCTACCCAGGTCCACTATTTTTACAGAAGCGAGTCCTAGAGAGTTGGCAGACAGGTACTCGGAAATTGTTGTAAAAAGGGGTCTAGCTCTACATGGGATTATGCTTGTGTAACCAGCTCCTTCGGGCTTGGTATTTACTGAACTTCTCGCTTAAGGCTCCAACGTAGCATTGTAACCCCCGAGGGGGGGGCCGGAGGGGTGGGAGCCTGGGAGGGCTTGGATGGCGCGCTAAACCGAGGTTGGCACTGACGGACCGACATCCCTCTCCATCCTTCCCACATCCAGCAGTGTGGGTGGGAATAGGGGCTAGGTATAAGTAGCAAAAATTCCGCAAATTATTCTCAAGCTGAGTCAAAAATGTGCTGACCGATGCAGGGCATGCCGGAATTTTTGTGTCTATATCAAAGGTAGTACCTATAGAAACAGCAAGAAGAAGAAAAACAAGGTGATTCCAACAGTCATGTTGTTCCCTTTTGACTGGCTGGTATCTATATGATAATTGACAGCTCAGATAAGGTACCTAGGTAAGGTACTAGGTGTCTAGAGAGTTAGATTAGGTACCTACTTACCTTGGTCATGAGTGTTCCCTCCAGCAGGTAGTGGCCATGTTATTGTAAAAGAACCGGATCACGACATCGAAGGTGACCCACACCGCCACTCAGGATCAAAGATTTAGGCTCTCTACCATATAAAATACCCTTGCAAAGACCCCTTAAAAACACCTGCATTAAGTTCATGCACGTGCTGAACAGCTAACCTATTTTTAAATATTTTTTTTAAAAAAAAATTAGAAACTTGACTAGCTTTATTACATTTATTTTTCAGGGACACACAAAAAACCCACACCCCCCCTTCCTCCCCTTCTAAATACAAGATACAGCGCTACCACAACAAAGCCAAACCAACAGAACCAACCAACGTCCATAGCGCCACGGCCTTGGTGCTTGCCCCAGAGGCAGATTTACATTCCGCCGTCGGGCTCGCCAGCTTCTCGGCACCGGCCGTGATAGGCACGTCATAGAGACGGTATTGATTCCCAATATATGTCGTCGTCGTTGCGGTCCAAGTAGTGTTCTTACCAAGCGACCCGCCCATAGTGATCCTGCAGACGGCTTGCGAGGTTCCCTGCAGATCGCAGTCCTCCAGTGCGGTAGCCTCGACTTCGTGGCCGGATGTGCTCGTGGATGAGTATGAAGAGTAACGGTACGTAGAGGGCCCAGCTGTAAGGGTGACAGGCTGGGCCCGAGATGTCAGTATCATTGTATACTTTTTCTATCTGGTACCTTCCATGTTCTATCTATCGAGGTACTAGGTGGTGGGGTTAATCACTAGACTTACATCAGCCTCGGCGCCGCAAGTGCTCACGCGGAGCTCGGATGGCACGGACGTGCAGCGGAGGGCGTAGGTGGTTTCATCAACGCATGCGTCAATGATGGAGGCGACGTATTCCCGCCTCACCTGCGTGTGATCGCCGTCGATAAACATTTTGACGGTGGGAATGGCGGAAAAAGTGTTATTGAAAATTGGCTTGGGGAAATCGTCGCGCGCGGCGATTGTCTCGGCTCTTGATGGCTGCAATATATTAAGGAAATCGGTGTTGGCACCCCCGTCGAAGGCGGCAAAGTTGAAGGGCATGGCGACGACGATGCGGTTGGAATAGGTCTTTGCAGGGAATGATTGATACCAGGGTCAAAAACAAAAGATGAAAAGACGACAAAGAAAAAGGCGAAAAGATGATAAACAAAAAGATGAAAAACAAAGAATAGGGAGGGGACAATTTCACTTTACCATGGTATATGTAATCACTTACTCCCTCTCATCAGGAGTATCCGCCTCCGCGAGCTCTCTGACGTAGCCAGATCCTAGATCCAACAATTGGCGAGGAAGTTACATCAGCTACTGTAGTCGCCGAGAAAAAGGAAAAGGTCAGCTGGAAGCAGATTCGTAACAGTTCACTTCACCTCACACGAAGTGCGTATTGGAGGGTGTGGCCTCGAGTTCCAATGCCCACGCAGACTTCCTTCTTACGTAGTACCTTGCCTATCCAAGTTTCAGAAACCCGAGAGCCAGCAAGAATTTTCAAGAAAACCTGTCCCGACGAATGCTTAGTGCCACTTTTCTGTGTATGAGGTCTGTACCCAATAGAGGCAATGCTTGTGTCATTCCGTCGGACTGCCTCGTTACCTTACTCTTTGGGCTTCCGAAAACGCGATCTCGCATTGCACGAGTCCGAGGGGACTTCTTGAACAGTACACACAAGCACAATGCCTAGCCGCGCTAAACCGAACCCAGCGCGATCAACCCTCCATTTTCTGACTGCACAGTCGGTAGTGTGGGTGATTTATATGGGCCCATCTCCCTTGATGAAATTTTGCCCTTGGGAACCAGAAGTCTGTTCTGTGGAACATAGCAGGGTATCAGCTCCCAATGATGTATGATATTTTGCCCAAGGCATATTGGATAGTTTGTGAACGGAACCAAGAGAGACACCCTCATTCCCTATTTCCTTTTTTTTTTTTTTTTAACATTGGTTTTAAAACACTTTTTTGCAGACATCTAAAAACCTAACCCACCGCCCTCCCCCCCCCCCCTTTCTTCTCCGATTCAAATCCAAACACACACACACACACACAAAGATAAGAAAAGAGGAAAAAAAAAAAAAAACATTTAACCTTATTTAAGGTAAAATCCATTCCACTACTCCTAGACAGTTATTACGTTCTCTCTATTTACTAACGGAAACTAAACGGCTGCACACCCTTGCAATCAAAAGCCTTGATCGACTCGGCGAGACCCCAATCAGGTAAACAAATGCCCCGCACGGGTATCGGCAGCTCCCACTCCTGGGTATGGTGAGGGAAATCGGGAATATTGCTCAACGCTTCCATCCGGATATTAAACAACCTGCGCAAAGCCATCTCCATCCTTACCTCGGGCATCTCTCGCTCCTTTTCCTTGAAAGTCACCACCAAAAAGGCGTAGATATCCTGAACCGCGGGGTTAGGGATATTGTTGTCTCCTTGTTCTTCTTCAGCTTCTCCATCTTCACTATCAACACCATCATCTTCCGTTTCATCACCATCATCATCATCTTCTTCTTCTTCCTCCTCCTCCTCCTCCTCCTCCTCCTCTTCTTCTTTCTCTTCATCGTCATAGCCGTCTTCTTCTTCTTTAACATGTCGGTTCGTAATACCGGCACCGGTTCCGTTCTTGTTGACCACCGGCCGCGGCTTCATGACAAGCTGAGACTGACCGGGCGCAAGAATAGCTCCGCCGGCGTCGTGGAGAATCTTGAGGATATCTGACCTAATATGCCATCCCAGCGCCTTGTTCATGAGAGCGCCCGCGGGGCCGGGAAGGGTCAGGCCGGGCGTGTGGCAGTTGACGAGCCGCAGGGTGTACGTGAAACCATCGCGACCGAACATGGTCCTGAAAGTGTCGGAGCGGTGCCTGATGGGGAGGTCAACGGTCGCGGTGCGCCAATTCCAGCCCTGCCGGGGGGCCCTCGGCGCCGTGCTGAAGATGCCCCTGATGACGTTCATTCTGAGCCACGCGCTGGTGGGGGTCGCCGTCCATTGCGGCACCCAGCCGCCCTCGTAGTCGAGGTGGAGATGCTTGAGCCTCTCCCCTTCGGACACCAGGACCTGCAGGACGGGGATCTCCCGAATCGCGGGGCACTGCTGCGCGAGGCTGGCAAAGTCGGGCGTGATGACGTCCCTGCGCGGGTTGAAGCGGAACCTGACCGTGATGGACGCGAACGCTTCCGGAATCGTCCCGGCCAGGCCCGAAAGGGGACGAGTTATGTGGTATTGCATCATCTGGTAGCGGCGCAGATAGACCCGGCGAGCTTCGAAGCACGCGTCCATCGCTGGCGGGTTCACTGCCGGCGGTCGGCGAAACTTGAGCCAGGTTCCTTTTCTGGTGTAGGTTTTCCCTCCGCGCTCGAATATGAACTCCCTGATTGGGTTTGTCTCCTCGACCCCGAGGGTGATGACTCGCGGCGCCATGGTGGATTGCCAAATCTTGCACCGAATCTCCGCTGGGAAAAGAGGGAACAGATGGAAGCTGTCGTGCACAGCGGCCGCCGCCGTGGCCGGATCGTAGTTAGATGGTTGGTCAGCGCTGGGGAGGTCGATGCGCAGAGGCGCGGACCGTAAACGTGCCATGTTGATAGCTGGATAGTGGATCGGAGTTGTGTGAAACGAGAAGAGTTTTTTTGTGGTGAATGGTGAGTTGGAAAGAAAGATGAGGGAAGGCGTTTTTTTTTTTTTTTTTTAAGCTTTTACGGTCCGTGAACTTTGTTTCCCAACAGGTACCATGGCCAGGTAGGGAGGTTTGCAGGCAAAAAAGACCTGAGTTTTTGGAGCGGACCGCCCTTCACAAAATCTCCGGACAGGTCAACCAGGTGGCTTTTTGGGGAAAAGTTTATTTATGCACAAGTTTGTTATCTAGTTACAACAGTCCTCAAGCTGGACCCCTGGGGAAGCAAGTGATTGCCCCCACTCCGTTAATCGCTAGCCCCAGTCTTGATAGAAAATAATCCGTTGATATAAGTAAATATGCCTTGTTTGTGCATCAGTTAGGTATTAAAATACCTTATTTAAGGTACATACATACCTATATTCTTCTGATTGTATTTGTTAAATCCTTCAGTGTCTCGTCATGACTTACAAGCCGGCAACAAATCAGCGGAGACCAGTCATCGTGCAAAAAACATCGATTCTTTTTAGAAGCTCTGACGATAGTTTTTGACTCCTTAGGTACTGACCACGGATCTCTGTGAGGTACGTTGTCCGCGAATGGAGGAGGAGTTAAAACCACCGGGCCCACACTGACTAAGGCGCAACGTTCTGGATCTTGTCTACCACTGCCCCTAAGTCTCCGGAACAGGGCATCACAATCCCTTGCGATCCAAGTACTCGACCGAACCTACTGGCAAGCTCCGCCATCTTGGCCTCGTTTTGCAGAATACTTTCGGTAAAGACGCGTCGGATCGTGATCTCAGAAGGATCCAAACCCTCTGTGTTTTATCTGCAATCAAGACTTGAGTTAGACACAAACATTTTGCAAGGCTGAGCGCTGGCACTGATTTTAAACGTACCGATAGAATCAAGGAACTGTTGGCGCTCCTGCAGATCTACTTCAAGCTGCTGCTCACCAGGTTGATCGCCGAGATTCATGGCCGAATATCCATTGTTCGGTACAGGTCCCGCTGAGATTGACGGCCCGGCTGCGAGTGGAAGCTGCCCGAGAAGTTGTCTGACGTTCTGCAGAACGGAAATGAAGTACCTATGCCTGCTGTCGGCAACTTCATCTGCTCCCGTTGGAGCAGATCCCTGCACACAGAGGCCGTATACGGTCCGCAGGCGAATAGATTCATCCAAGGCTTTTAGGATCGAGATTGGAACCGTAACTCTTGCTGAATTTGAGCTTGCCACAATGAATTGAGCCACTGCATGGCTGAAGGCTCTTGAGCATCAACTGAGGCTCCTTGTCAACTAGCTTCGCAGCTTTAGCCCTCTTTCGTGCTTTGCCGCTCAGCCGACCAGAACCCAGGCCTACGTCAGTGGTCGAAACAGTGGAGACAGTTTCTAAAAGATCTTCTATAGCTTTGTGAGCTCTGGCGGTTGCAACGAACCATGTAACAGCGTATTTGTCGCAGTACTTGTAGCGTTCATACAGTGACTTAGTGGCCTCCATCTTGCGTGTGACCGATCTTTTAGGTTGCTGTCCTGTGAAAATGGGAATATATATATGAAACTTATGTAGCTAGGTCGGCACCCGATCAAGCTTAAAGAAAAAGAGAGCAAGAAAGTCGAAAGAAACTACTTGACAGTGTCAAGACCGGAAAGTTGTGACCGGTAAGAAGAGAAAGAGGAAAAGAAAAAGAAGGCAAGGGAGGGGGGAACTATGTAGATAACAATGAGAGGATGCAGAATGTCACTTATCTGGTCCCCATCAGATCTTTTTATTCAAAGATCAGACGATTTTGTCTTTTCTAAGAAATAGATAAAATGGAATATCGTCTGATCTATATTGTGCCTTTTCAGATCCGGATTCTATTCGGACGAATATAAAACAGTCTATAATTCAAGAAATCTATTCTGATTTCAGCCAGGTTTGCAAAATAGACCTTGGTCATCCGCACAGATTTGTTTGTAATAGTTTAGACGGGGAAGGCACAACTCAAACGGATTGGTCTTCTTTCTTGGGTTAAACAAAACAACCTGACCTTTGATGATCACTCATCACGCTCCTGCTGCTTGTTAATGAATAGTGGTAGTAAGTTAATGTGGGTTTTCCAAACACTTATCTACAGGTCCTGGGACTCCACCGAGCTCTGTGACGCCCTCATCTCTACATATCACCGGTACGAAGCAGCAGACATTTGCTATGTCCCCCTGTTCGGCGTGCCTCCAATGCCGAGACCATGCACAAAGGCATGGAGGTCTAGATCTTGCGGCAGCCGATGGTTCACAAGAGGGTGGATTTTGCAAGACCTGCGAACCCACCTTTCTCCAATTTCTCGACAAAGATTGGAATGTCATCGGCACCCGGGAGGAGTGGGCCGATGAAGTGCGCTTCGCTACTGGAATTGAAGTCAAGAACCTGACCAACTTTTGGGCTATCATTGTTGGCATCCTCTAATCTCGGCCTCTCGAGCGCCGCCCCCCCCCCCCTTCTTTTTTTTCTTTCTTTTTTTCTTCTTGGTTACTCTGAGAAAGTGGAACGAGTGACCCACCTCCTTTCCCTTTGATGTGGGTCAATCCTCCCGCATCCATTCCATTTCATTTTTCTGATAACTTGCTCTTTCCGAATTTCTCCTCCTGCGCCGGATCGTTGGGGCAGGCATGTTGCCCTGCGATGGCTCTTACTCAATATCGGTCCCGAAAGACATTCTCCCCAGTGCCAACAATTCCATGCATCTCTCTCTCTCCCCAATCTTCAACCAACAGAGGAATCATCCATCACTCTCCACGTCTATTATTAAGTATCATCAGCACAGCATATCCCAACCAACATGGTTCCCTCGTTTCAGTTTCTTGGCATTGCCGCCAGCATTATTTGCATTCGAGCTACCTCGGTGTGCTATGCCCTTTGTATGATTTCTTGTTTGATGGTCCGTTTTGATTAACCCGCGCATTTTATCACAGGCCATACCTCCGATCACTTCTGGCAACCACCGCCCAACCAGCCACCCTCTCGATAGCTTCCTCGACCACCTCGACGTCGGACAAGTCAAATGGATCGGCCGAGCCGTCCCCGACGGTCCAATCGTCAACGTCACCGGCAGAACATTTGCAGCCATCGAGATGGGCCTGAAGGCTCTCCATCCGGGTTTCACCTGGGAGACGGCACCGCCCACCCCGCCAGAACTGATCATGGCAGTCAACTACACACACAGCCACATGATTCATCCTCCCAGATTCCAGAAGATTACGGAGCCAAAGGTATGTACATGTATAATACCTACCTTGACCGATCTGCCTTGCAAGCTGTTGTCCACTTGGGTCCCACATGCTAACTCGACACGATTTACAACTCTGTGCATCCAGATCGAATGTCTCGACCATTCGTGGGCCACTTGCGCAAGCGTGAAAGCAATCGAGGAAGGAGCCCGTTACCTAGAGACAAAGGTGAAGGGCATGTGCGGAAACGCACCTCACAGGTGCGGGCGGATCAGTTGCTCGTACAACTCGGCCATCACGTGGTGCAATGACGGCGACGAGGAATACATTAAGCCATGCAGGGATTTTGCGCAGCCGGTGAGGCAGATTGTCGAAGCGTGCAAGCAGTTGCGCTGGAAGTCGAACAAGGTGAGGGAATGGTACGTGACTGGGACTTATTACCATCCGGACGGGTTCCACATTGATGTTGGGAAACCAAGGTCCGGCGGCTGCTGAAGGTCGCAGGGGCGAAGTTGTATTGAAAGATTAATTACCTGCTGACGATAAACAACCGAAGTATTATTTGCCTAGTCAATTAACTTTTTAAAAAAAAAGAGAGACATTAACTCTTTTATCATGCCTCTTTCATTTGATATTTACCTAGTCTTTCCGGATATGAATTGCGACCTGCGCAGTCCGTCGTGCGGGCCACAGGCACCCCAGGTCCGAGTTCCTTGGCCAGACCGAACTCTGATGACTGTGATAACTTTGATGGCTTTGAAGGATGCGATTCGGAGGGGTGGGACTCGCAGGACAAAGAAGATGATGATAAATGACGATTGATGATGATGATGAAGATGGCGGCAATGGCAACAGCAGCAACATGAACGGCAAGCAGCAAGCACAACCCCTACATTCTCGGGGACGACTCTTGGCTGAAAATATTTATATTTGGTAATAAGACTACGGAAAGGAAGCGGGTTGGATAAGAGCGTTGTGTAAAACTATGAGGACAGAAACCAAGCGGCCAATACTGGTAAGTGGGGACGCTGCCGGTAGATAGGTACCTAGTCAACAAGGGGCTGAGAACCGGGGGCGCGGGTTGACAGACCGAGATGTGATGAAGAAAGTCGTGGGGGATTGTGCTACTTCCTGCAGAGAGTCGATAGTTTCGGAAGGTCTCTGCAGCGGTTGTGCAGCAATCCATGGCACCTCACTGGCCAATCCCAGTTGCGTAGGTACCTGATTTGCCTGCCTACCTGGGTTCTCGACGCCCATGTTACACCAAATTCGGCACTTCTGACCGGTCCTCATCATCCCCAAAGATAAGGTCGCAGCTCCCATACCAGAATGCCGTCGCTGTTCCCGTCCTCCTTCTCTCCGCAGCGGGAAGTCTGCATTTTCCCAGGTCGACCAAGGTAATGACAATGGCGCCCGAGGTGACACAAGATATCGAAAAGTTGGCGGCCGGAGCCACCGCCGCGTCGCTGAGCGACACTCCCGAGGCCGCTCCGACCTCGGAAAAAGCCCCGCTGTCCCTCCTCCGAGCGTTGGATGCCCGGATCAAGAGCCTCTCGGGTTTCGAGGCGCGTGGCATCACACGTGTGCCGCCGGAAGAACGCATATCACCATCGTCGTGGGACACCATCTCGATTACCCTGATTTGGTTCTCGGCCAACATGTCGGTCAACAGTGTCGCCATCTCGCTGGTTGGGCCGTTGCTTTTAGGCCTGGGCTTTCTGGACAGCGCCATGTGTGCCTTCTTCGGCGTGTCCCTCGGATGCGTCACGACGGCGTACATGGCCACATGGGGACCGCGAAGCGGGTGCCGCACGGTGGTATGTATCGTACAATAGTAGCACTTTGTGCATGTTCTCGTTGATCATGTGCACATATCGCTGACCACCTATCTAATCTGTTCGGGCACAGGTCGTCCTGCGCTACTTTATGGGCTATTGGCCTGCCAAGCTGCCTGCCATTTTCAACATTATTCTGATGGTTGGGTACTGCACGATCAATGCCATCATCTCGGGCCAAATGCTCTCGGCCGTCAATGGCGGCGGCGGCGGCGGCGGCGGCGGCATGCCCATCGCCGTCGGTATTGTTGTCGTCCAGATTGTCTGCTTCGTTGTGACCGTCTTCGGCATGAAGCTCTTTCAGATCTACGAGCGGTTCGCCTGGATCCCCCAAATTCTCGTCCTCTTCGTCCTCGTCGGCTCCGCAGCGCCTTATTTCGATACGGCTGCTCAGTCCGTCGGCGACGGCCCCACCCTTGCCGCCAATCGGCTGAGCTACTTTTGCCTGTGCCTTTCCGTGTCAGTCAGCTGGTGCGCAGCGGCCGCCGACTTCTTCTGCTACTACCCAGAAAACACGCCGCGCCTGAGCATGTTCGCGCTGTCCCTCGCAGGTCTCGTATCGGCCTTCAGCCTCATCTTTATGATTGGCATCGGCCTCGGGACGGGCGTGGCGAGCCATCCCGCCTGGGCGGAGGCGTACGCGATATCGGCGGGCGCGTTGATCGTCGAGGGCTACGGCCCGCTCGGCGCCTTTGGCAAGTTTTGCGGTGCCGTCGTGGCGCTCGGCCTCATCTCCAACAGCATCCCGAGCATATACTCGGCCTCGCTGGGATGCCAGGTCCTCGGGCGCCACGGCGAAAAGGTGCCGCGGTACGTGTGGGCGACGGTGCTGATCGTCATCCAGCTCGTGCTGGCTCTCGCGGGGCGGGAGCACCTGATGGCCATCATCTCCAACTTTGTGGCGCTCATGGGCTACTGGAGCCAGTTCGTCGTGTCCATCGTCATCATGGAGCATGTTCTCTTTCGGCGAGCTGGGGCCGGCGGCCCCGGATTCGACTGGGCCAGGTGGCAGGATAAGCAGTACCTGCCGATCGGGTATGCTGCCATGGTCAGTTTCCTGATGGGGTGGGTGGGGGCTGTCTTGGGTATGTACCAGGTCTGGTACACGGGGCCTCTGGCTGTGCTCGCGGGCAACGCCGACGTCGGGACATGGGTGGGCACCGGCTTCACCATCGTGTCGTTCTTGCCGCTGCGTTGGCTGGAGTTGAAGCTTGTCGGGCGATGAACGCCCTGGTTTCTTCAGGAGGATATATGAAGATATCGATAGAATTTGGGAAAATCATCTTGAAGGTAGCCGAGAAATTCCAAGCTGTCCTTCCCAGGATTTCTGTAATTCTGACAGTTATCGTCATCTCAAAGGCTTAATACATCTTGTTGAGCACAATGACGAGGTCACCCGCGTCGGGCTCTTCAGCCTCAGGGGAGAGTTACCTAGTTGATCCCATAGTTTTTGGGCTAAGGCGGCGTCGCCATCTGGGTTGTGCACGTCAACAGCCCGCAGGATAATATCTGGGTTTGTGTCGTTATCTGGAGAATAAGTTAATGAGGATGGACATTTAGGCCAATTGGTAGAAATGGCGGCAGCCACCGGAGCATCCCGTACATTGTGATTGGACCTGTGGGTTGCTTGGGAGCTGCGGCATGCATTAATTATTGAATTACCGCATATCGCACCCGCAGGAAAGCCCACCTAACCACTTGTCCTCGTACTGGGCAGAGAGTCCGAGGCGGGGTCAAGACGCAGCAAGGTGTCGGAAGCGGTACTTATTTAACTGTTGGCACAGGAAGGCCCCTCGGCATCCCTTATCAATCTGGAGCACTGCCGCTGCCTGGCTGCCCAAGAAACAATGATGGCCGCACGGTTCAGCTCACTTCCCCTGGAAATTGGGGGAACAAAGCACCCATGGCTCGCCGGCGTCTTCCTCCTTGGCCTCTGTCTGCTCGTCCTGTGCGCCTACCGAGTATATCTTCACCCCCTCGCCCACGTCCCTGGACCGCTGGCCGCTAAGTGCTCATGGCTCTGGCTGCACTACCATGCTTACGTGGGCGACGAGTGCACCCGGATCCGCCGCCTCCACGAGAAATACGGGCCTGTGGTGCGCGTGGCCCCAAACGAAGTCGACATCGCAGACGGCGGCGCCATCGCCCCCATCTACTCGGCCAAGACAGACCTCGTCAAGCCGCCGCATTACAGCAAATTTGCCGTTGACGCCCACGCGACCGTATTCTCGACGCTCGAGACAGCCGACAGGTCAGCGCGCCTCAGGGCGGTGATGCCCCTTTTCTCAGCTTCTGGGGTCAGGGAATCCAAGGCGGCCATCGACGACTGCGTCGCGGAATTCGTCACCCTACTGAAAACGCAAGCCGAGTCGCGCCAGGTGGTTGACGTGCTGAATCTCGCAGAGGCGTTTGCATGCGACGTCACAACTGCGCATCTGTTCGGCGACAGCTACGGGGCGCTAAAGGAGACGGTTGCACCCTTCTCGGCTGCTGGGTATTTGGATTTCTTCCTCTCCCCTGGTCGCTTCTTCTACATGCCGACGGCGACGTGGGCGGTTCTCGAGTGGCTGGCGGCAGTTCTGTTCCCAAACAAGCATATTGAACATTCTATCGTCGCTGTCAACTCATATCTCGACCGCTTGTTGAAGAGTTCCAAAACCAAGCCATCGAGCTATCAGGGTCGTCTTCTCAGCCAAGGAGTCCCCGCCCTGGAGACCGCGGCAGAGTGCAAAGACTCGATCTTTGCCGGAGGTTACTTCATAGGCGTGGTGGTAGCGCGTATCTTGTGGTTGTTGGTGCGGAACCCGGACAGGTTAAGTTGATTTTACCCACATCCCATCTGGGCAGCCCTGTGATAGCTCTCAAAGCTAACGCGTGGCTGTTGATCTTTCACCTAGATATGCCGCCCTACGCCGAGAACTACTGGACTCGAAGACCTCGAGCGATGGTGGCAGGATCAACGACCAGTCCCTTCCCTATCTCCAGTCGGTCGTCAAGGAAGGTCTACGCCTAAGCATGCCGAGCCCGGCCAGGTTACCTCGGATTGTCTCGACGGGCGGGCTCGTTGTCCAGGGTTACCGCCTCCCACCCGGCACCAACGTGGGCATAGCCGCCCTCCAGCTGCATCTCAACCCCGACGTGTTCCCCGAACCGGAGCAGTTTCTCCCGGAGAGATGGGAGCATCCGACACCCGAGATGCGCAGGGACTGGGTCCCCTTTGGCATGGGCGTACGCTCGTGCATCGGCCGCGGGCTGTCGAACGTGGTCATTTTGGAGGCGATCAAGGCCGTTGTTGAGGCAGATTTACTTGCCGGGGCGAGGGCGGTGCAGGACAAGATTGAAGTCAAGGAGTGGACAATCTCCAAGTTGAAAGAAAAAGAGATATTGTTAGCTTGGAGTTGACTCGACTTATAAAAAGCGAATGCCAGGAATAATGAGGGTTTGAAACAATGTCAAATGGATGAATGCGTTCTTTATTGACCATGCTCGTCAATTATTGTTTGCTTCGGAAGAGAACTCAAATGGTGTGATGTTTTTCTGAAATTTATTCCCCAAGTAATTCATTCCAGGAAAATATTTACAATGTTGCTCCTTTTCCTTTTTATTTTATTTAATTTTTTTTTTTCTGAGTGAAACCTCACCCACTGAAAAACAAATCCCTAAAGTAATTTTCGGACAATTCTCCTATATAATTTAGCCTTTAGCCAAGTATCTCGCCAGGGTTTTCCTTAAGTTCTTCCAAAAAAAAAAAAAATTATGTAGCCTATAACCACCTAAAAGTATTTATTTTTGCTTGCATTCAGCACGTTCTGGACGAGCTTGGACCGCCTCCCTGAAATTCTTACCGAAAAGCCCACCTCAGGAAACCCTTTCAGGAAAAAGATCACAAGCGTTCATTTAATGGCATTTGAAGAGAATATAAATAGATAGGTAACATATCGGATAATTAGATATGGGCGGGTTGACAGGGCGTGTTAAGGGAAGACGAACAGATGAGGGGTTGGGGTATTAATTCTCTTAATGTTAGTAATTAGTTACCTACTTGGAGTTTTGTACTCATGACTGGGGCCCCCCTGAACTGACTATATGGGCATAATGGACACTTTGCAGAATCACAACACCAAAAGGCCATAATCATCAAATCTTCTGGATGCTGATGAATGACGCCAAAGCAAAGTTCGAGAAGAGTTGACCCAGCGTCATCTCACATGGGTGAGAGCTAAGCTTACCTAAACAGGTTAGATCAAGTCCGTGCCTTGCGCCGACAGGTGTGGGGCCGACCGACAGTGTAAGACGGAGGAAAGGACACACCGAAGCACGAAAGGGCAGGAATGGGAAATTTGACTCCAAATTCTTGCAAGATAGAGAGAAAATAAAATAAAAAAAATATGACAATGAAAGGCCAGATATATCAGGTGTTTACCAGTGTCGTCCTGCAAATTCCCAATGGTGACAATGGGAGAAGTGTGGGTCCTCGGACGTTTCGTTTTCAGCCTTGTGGGATCGCTTCCAGAAAAAAGAAAAGGGCTGAAGTAACACTTGCCGATAGCCTGCAGGAACCCAAAACCTCCTTCCCCTTTTTCGCATGTCGCACAAAAATTTCTGCTTGTCAGATGTTGTATGTACAGTACCTGCATTCTGGCGCTCCCTGAGACGCGGTGGCTGTCACCTGAAGATGGGGGGACTTTTATCCAACGGTCTGCGAAGGGAATCG
Source organism: Cladorrhinum samala (assembly GCA_033576145.1). Classification (NCBI taxonomy): domain Eukaryota; kingdom Fungi; phylum Ascomycota; class Sordariomycetes; order Sordariales; family Podosporaceae; genus Cladorrhinum; species Cladorrhinum samala. Next base: position 13,665 of record MU864943.1, on the reverse strand, counting down.
CTGATGATGGCTGCCATTGGACAATTTTAAGGTTTTGAGGATCCCCCAGGCGTTTCAGTAGCTACGCGATTGCAAACTGCACGTGCGCCCGCACATTATTCATTCTGTGCCTCGAAAACATTGGGTGCGTGGGTGGTTACACCTGTCGTCCCGTGTGAATGAATGTCCAAGGATGGACACGAACCTCCCCTCCCCCCTGCTGGAGAAATGATGGAGGGTAACTTTCCCCTGTCTATTTTTTGCCTGTTCCGCGTTCACGGCATCAAGCCGCAAAGCTTGAAATGTAGCGAGCTTTCTCGTCTTGGCTGCCTTTCCCTCTCGCATTTGCGCCATCTCCATCGCTGGACACAAGAGATTCTGGCATTGCCTGGTAATTATTTCCTTCTCCATCCCTCCCACCTTTTAACTAGATATTTGATCGAGCCTTTTTTTGCCTTTATATCATAATCACCTCCCCGAAGCCCCGCAATGTCGTGTCACAACCCAATGACATGTCTCAGCGACAGACCACATGATCAGCGCATCTCAGACCCAGCAATCCACTTTAACGGCTGCCTGCGCGCCTCCAAGCGGGCGAATTTTTACAAACGGCTCCCAGTCGAATCCCAAGCCCGCATCGCACGCGTCAACCAGAAGGTCGCGGAGCTGCGGCATCGTCTCGAGACAACAGAGCAAGAATCCACAGCTGGGGATGCGCTTCGTCGCTTCCAGCAATCTCTAGCGCAATGGCGCAATGCATCAGGGCGACCACAGGACCTGACGGCCGTCCCTGCTCAGGCGGCCGCAGCAGTTCAGCACGAACAGGACGGCTTCCTCAACCACATCAAGGCGCCCGTCATGTACATCCGCGCCGGCGAAGCAATCGACCACCCGGATTTAGCTGGCGCCTTTCCTCACCAAAAGGTGTCCATGGCAGACCTGCTGTCTGGGGACGCGTCGAGAAACCCCATAATGCAGCCATGCGAGGACAATGTCGTCCGGTATTTCCACTTGCCAGCCAACAATATGACATGGGTCGAACAGGTCATTGCCAGATACTATCGTGAGGAACAACCAGACTCAAACAACGCCTTCTTGAACTCGAGATCCCGCAGGCCAACAACAAAAACTGAGATGCTTCTTCGGCCGGAATTTTGGCAGGGTCAACAAAACTACGAGATTGACTCGGAGATACACGCGCGACACATGAGGCCGTTCTGCTCTGGAATTTCGGTTGACCCAGCTTCTGCCGAACCGACCAACTTGGCTCTGTTCATGCCGTACCTCCACTGGGAGACGGATCGCGGAAGATGCAAAGCTGCGCAGATCGCCAAGCAAGTTGGACAAGAGAATATCAGCGTGTCAGAAGTTGTTCGGCAGGCTCGACAACAATTCTCTCAGGGCCACACTGAGACCCAGGATACGCTCGTGCCGAGCTGGACTGCACCGGAACCAGAAATTGCGCCGCAGTCGGTGGTGGGACGCAAACGAGCGCTGGGTCATCTGCTGACTGCGGCCGCCGCCCTCATGGAGGCCATGGATATGCACACTGAAGAGCTGCTGATGACCAACTACCTCCACTCCCAGCCGCCGTTACACCCCAGAAGAACTTTAGACCAGGCCTATTACGGTGCTTTGAGAAGTACAACATCCAGGGACAGAGACCAGGTGGTTTACCGAGGAACAACTGCCGAGCCCCATGAATGTCTTGGCATGGAAGTGTGCCAGCAGTGCAAGGAAGATGTGCGCAAGACACCGCGCATCATCATGGTCGATCAGTTATGGATGTGGGTGCTCGACGAACGTATGTTTTCATCGCCCCCGACCTCGAATGTATTTTGTATCCGCGCTGATAAACAGGCCACAGAGACGGTGATTACCAGTTTTCCCCGGCGCTGGGGGCGAAATAGACCCGACACATCGGCCATTCACAAGAGCCTGCGACAGCGCCTCAAGTATTCCCGAGGAGAGATACTGTCGGCATACGACCTCGCCTTCGCCATCGTTGACGAGACCACTCGTGTTTTCTTTGATCGGGCAAAGCTGAGCAAGAGGCAGCCGAACCTGACCGAGCTGTTTGCCGGAGCTATCCGGGATCTCACCTACAAGCAGACCGCCGCGTTTGACCAGTTCCTCATCTACACCCACTTGGCCTCCAGGGACTACAGGAGGCAACGCTACGGATCATCTGACAACTCCACTCAGAACCATCTGCTCAACATCAACCCGGAAGGTGAGCTTCTCAAAGAAGCTAAAGATATTATGGATGAGCTGCACATCATGATGCGCATCAAAGAGCAGCAACAAACTGTGATGGAGCACCTCGTCAAGCACGTACAGAGGAGGGGGCCTCGACTAGGGCAATCACGCGACGGCACTGGCAGCGCCAACATCTTCGTTTTTGATAACGAATCGTCGTCTCGGCGCTTGCTAACGCGCGGCGACAACTTGCTCGCTGAGCATTCGTCACGTATTGCTGAACTTCATGCCCTGCTGCAAAATGCCCAGCTGACGTCGGGAGCACTGAAAGACCTCTTGACACTGAAACAGCAGCAGGCTTCCGTTATTGAGGCGCGCGAAGCGGTCAAGCAAGCTCAGCTCACCCTCAAGCAGGGGCAGTCCATCATGATATTCACCATCGTGACCATCATCTTCCTCCCTCTGTCCTTCTTTGTCGGTTTGTTCGGCATGAACTCGATCGAGTTCAACGACGGACTGTTGTCTTTGTCAACCGAGTTTACTTATATGTTCCCAATTTCGGCAGGCATTATCCTGATATCCTTCTTGTTTGCCTTCTCTCAAAGTGTTACCACCAACAGCGTGGTCATGTTGGTGAGAAGTTCCTGCAGCTTTGCATGGAATACGGCAGTGACGTGGACTCTGATCAAGACGGGAATGTACGTCGCCGGGAGGGAGATGGCAAGCAAGGCAAGCCAGTTGAGAGCGAGAGAGGCAAAGATCACGGGCGCCATGAAGGCTGAGGTGTTGAGGAAGGAGAAGAATCTTGAAAAGTTAAAGGCCGCCGGGCATGTGAAGGAGCTTATGAAGAGGAAGACGGATTTGGGAGCCATGATGAGTCCCTACTCGGCCAGTGGGATGTTGACTCCTGGGACCCCAGGAACGCCCAGACCTCTGATGATGGAGCAGCACGGAGCCAAGGGGCCCAGTCTAGGCGTCAGGGTTGGGGAGGTGGATGTGGAACTGGGAGAGATGGAAAGGAAGCCAAGCTCGCAGAGATATCTCGTTCCCGGGATGGGGGGTGGCAGGTGAAACGGCCAAAGGTGAAGAGGCCAAAACTTTGGAGGAGTCATAGACGTGTTGATTTGCGAGTGGTTACCTATCTATGGCGACTTTGTATCAACACCGGGGCGACGGCGAAGTTCTGGATAGTGACGGAGATAATGTCAGGTAACTAGGCAAAGTTGTACGGTACTATGTATAATTTGATCATGTTTTAATTGTAATAAAAATACAGATAGCGACGTAATTATTGGGAAAAGCTTTCCGCACATGTATGGTGTCGAAAGTAACATCACCCTTCAAAATTTAAAAGCTCTGAGGGGGCTTTACTCCATTGAGTTTCGTATTTGCCCAAAGTGACATATGATCCGAGTCCGGGGAAGGAATTCTGAGTTGCTGCCTAGCGATGTAAATACGTCCTGTCTGCCTAGCTAGGTACGCCTCATCCACTCTGCCCCTGACAGGCTATCCTCTAGGAGCTCTCCTTGCTGCCAACATCACGGAAGGGAGAAAAATAATCAGTCAGATATCGCTAGCACAAGGATTGGAGAATTGGGTGCTAGGTAAGGTAGGTTGGTAATGTTGGTAATGTTAGGTAATACCATGCAATCACAACCCGAAGCTGTCACCAGCATCAAAGTTGTCAAGGTCCTGGCCTCTTCCGCAAAGACAAGATCCCTGACTCAAGTGTAATTTAAGGCAATGAATCGATGTGATGCAAAGGTTTGAGCTAGACTTCTATCTAGGAGCAGATGTCATGTCTTGATCACTGTGGGAACGACCATTTGGGGGTTGCTACTATTGCCACACGGCAGATGTCAAGACTGCGAAGCAGGCATTGAAGTATTATACGTTGACCTGTCTGATGTATGTAATACGGTTAATTGGAATTCTCTTTGTTTTTTTTGTTTTTTTTTAAAAAAAAAAATTAAAATAAAAAAACAAGAGGGAGAGGGGGGGGCCGGGGTTGGCTGGCGCTCGTGTCTGTTTGGGTTAAGGGGATTGGTGACTTCAAACTGTCCGATTCTTCTGATACATCTAACCAAATTACCCAGCTGTCTAGCACATACGACCATAGACAGTAGAAAACTCGGGATCCCGTCCGCTCTCCCATAGATAAGCTACTGATCGCCGGACTAGTACTCAGGTGGGTGACCACTGGGGAATCCCCGGTGTTGTATGTTTTTGAACCCTTTTTTTTTCTTCTTATTTGGCGTTTCCAATCAACATGGATCCCATTACCAAGCGCGGTTTAATACTATCTATGGTTTTGGGTAATCGCGGTTCCTGTTGGTTCATCTTCTCAATATTCTGTCACGGTGCCTCTGTTAAGTCTTTAATAGGTTGGCACGTGCGTAGATCGTAAACTGCTGCGGTCCATGCGTAAATGCTTACACCCCTCCCAAACAACTCCCAGTGGCAGCAGCAAAAACAAACTAACCACACACCAAAAATGGCCAAAGACTGGACCTCGTGGGCCATCAATCAGTTCTTCGCAGATCGTGCATCCCCGACGCGGAGCGAATGCGACGACCTCGCCTTGTCCATTACCGGGACCTCGACCCTGCGCCAAGTTAGGATCCCAGGCTCCCTCAGCTACACGGTGACCTGCAAGAGACCGTTACCTAGGGTGCGAGATGAAACAGATGAGGTCGTGGTGTCATTTCGGCAGCAGGAATCCGGGCTTGACAGGGATACAGTGGCGCTCGCGTCAACAATCCACGGGCAGCTGGTCCCGCATGCATCACTCCACGGTACGGTGCCCCGGTCTGACCCTGTGCTTGAGATCTATACAATGCCCTTGATTCCTGGTATTGCGTGCATCGAAGTACTTGGATGCCAGAGGGAGATGGACGCCGAAGAAGAGGCCAAACATGGCCTTTTTATCAGGCATCTAGCTAGGTGAGAAGCACATTCATCTGCAACCCAAAAAAAAAAAGTAATTACATTTATAGAATGTTGCATCATGCTCACTAGTAATAACCGCTAGATAGGTATTTTGCACGCTCATTGTCCGCGCCTCAGTCCGTACTTATCCAAGCAAGGGAAAGCCTGCAGGAGGACATTTCCCGCCACCTGGTAATCCTCAAATCCGACGCGGCGTTTGACTTGATCCCTTGCTCGACCCTATCGGCGCTCCAAGATAGCCTACCGCATCTATTTACAACCGACTACCCTCAGGTTCTGACCCACGGCGACCTCTCCAACACCAACATCCTCGTAGACCCAGAAACCTACGAAATCACGGGCCTCGTCGACTGGTCCCTCGCTTCTGCGAAGCCGTTCGGCATGGAGCTGGATACGCTGCTCCTCACCACGGGCTACATGGACATGGACGGCTGGCACGACTACGACTGCAAGGCGGCGCTGATCGAAAGCTTCTGGGCCGAGTTCTGGACCAGCGCCGCTGCGCTGGGGGTTAGCGGTTACGGTCATGGCGGTGATGCTGAGCCCGGCAAGCAGGAAGCATTCCGCGCTCAGGCCGAGGCCGCAATGAAAATCGGGGCCGTTTTGCGGTATGGGTTTGAGCGCAACGCGGACGGATCCGCTTCTGATGCGGTTTCGAATTCGGAGGCTATGCTGAAGACGTTGGAGGGGTGGTTCAAAACCTAATGGGTGAACTGAATACGGTTAAACTCATGATTGAGGCATTGTGTGTTTCCTATGTGTACGGAGAGAAAACATAGTGGGAGCTGGCTTGTTGAGGTTTCATGATGGTTTCCCCCCCCCCCCCTTTTTTTTTTTTTTTTTTTTTTTTTTTTTCTTCGTTGATAAGAAAATCTCCAACTTGTAGCTGTTTCTTACCAACTCACAGAAGAAGAATGTTTGAAGGGAAATTTCATCACATCACGAGGCATGATCACACATGATACCTTGATCAAATATCACGAGGGAAAATCTTTTTATGAAGTAGAAATTAAAACGCCGTTTATTGTCCCCATGCCAGTGATTTATCTTATAGGTTCCTTGGGCAATCTTGCCAAACCAGAAGGGCAAAGACCAACCAGAAACACAACCCCCAATGTTTGTGATTAGGTAGGTCCCAGTTTATTTCCCTTTTTGTATAATACGAACTCCATCTTTGAGAGTTCTACCCATTCATGTAAAAAAGAAAAAGAGCAAAACGAATAAGGACATTGAAGTCCTGACCTGACCATGGACACCCCCCCCCCTAGTCCAAACCGATAAAATCCCAGCAAAAAGAAAAAAAAAGATTTTCCTTTTTTTTTTTGTTCTTCGTCTCGGATCTTGCAAGGATACCTGTCGCATTGAATGGCAACATAGATTCCATGCTTTGTTCCCCATGTCCAGTCCATTCTCAGATGTATGATCTTGGCCTCCCAGAATCTCTTTGGTAATAACCCTCTTTTTGAGGATATTTTAGGTTTGCATTGGTCGGTTGCCAAGTTTCATTCGAAAGCGACAAAAGACAAAAAAACCATGAAGAGAGCCGAAAACGAAAAAAAAAAAAAAAAAAAAAAAAAAAAGAACGGAAGCTGTGACACTCTAAGAGGATCGCGCTGATTGAAGAGCGGGATGAATTAGCATTTGAAAGAATAAATAAAATAAAAAGACAACTGATGGGAGAATGTTTAGGTTGCATAGGTACCTTTTCATGGGCGATATTCAGGAGAAGTATTTAGATGCATCCGGCATCATCCATCTCCTCGTCACCACCAACATCACCACCGTCCTTGTTGTTGTCCTGCTCCTGCTGCTCCTCCGCGGCGCCGACCTCGGCCTTGACGGCGACCTTCGTGTCCTCTTCATGCGCCTCAGCAGAGTCGGAGCGCTCCTTCTTGATGGTGATGGAGTTGAGCTCGGCAACGTCCTCGGGCTTGATCAGCTCCTGAACATTGTCATCCTCGGACTTGACTGCGGGTGTAGCGGCGGCAGCCTTCTTGGGAGGGCGGCCACGACCACGGCCGCCGGGGGTCTTGGGGTTCTTGGTCGGGGTGTCGGGCATCTCGGCAGCGTCTCCAGGGGTGCTGGGCTTGCCTGGAGTGGCGGTGTTGGTTTTCTTCCCGCGGCCGCGCTTGGCAGGAGTAGGAGTGGCGACCTCATCGCCTGAACTGGCGGCGACTGCCTCGGCGGCCTTGCGCTTGCGGCCCGGGCCGGGAGTGGGGACGCGGGGGGCGCCAGAGTCGTCGGCAGCCTTGGTGGCGGCGTCAAACTCCTTGATCTTCTTCTTGATCACGGCCCAAGCGTTTGAGACGGAGCGAGGGTTGGACATTCCCATGCGGGCGGCGACAAATTGGTAATTGATCTGAGGTGGGATTTGTGTTAGTCGGTATGGATGAAAGGGAATTAAATCAGGCTGAGAATGGCTTGAAGTGGAGTGAAAAAGTGGTGCGAGGTCAAGAGGAGAGCGGGTAGCTGATGTAGGTAGGCAAGCATGCAAAACTTACTGTAGGCAGCTCTTCGCAAGAGAGGAGGCCGAACAGGATCATCTTCTGCTCACGCGGGGTGAGGATGGAGTTGATGGCGGCATCGGACTCGCCAGCGGACTTATCGTTGGCAGAAGCCATTTTTGATGATTGTGAGAATGCGAATGGACTGCGTAGTTCGAAAGCTTTTCGCTGTTTGTGTGAGGAGAGGTTTTGGTTTTCTAGAGATGGATGATGAGTAGTTAGATGATTGGCAAAGCTGAGGAGGAAAAAGAGTGGGATCGCGAAAATCCAGAGATGACCATGCGATCGCGAAAATGACTAATCTCCAGGCGCGAATGGCGAGGAAGACCAGGTGTTGCGAAAAAGAGAGAAGAGGAAGAAAAAAAAAAAAAAAAAGGAAAGAAGGAAAAGCGGAGAATTAACTTTGATTCTGTTTGGTAAGAGTAGCAAGGAAATGATATACACAACAGCAAAGGTACATACCGATTTGCTGGCGAGCTTGATGATGATGGTGATGATGAGAAGACTGAGCTGTGAAAATTTGATGGAGAGGAGAAGTGATTTGTGGTGTGCAGGAGAAGAGCATGTGGTGTTTTTGTAAAAGAATGGAGGAAAAGAGAAGGCAGGAAGTGGTATATGTAGGTTGGTCGACCGGGTGACTGTGTTAATGCGGGTCTGCATGCAACAGCTGGGAGTGAAAGAAGGAAAGAGTGCGGAGGAGTTTTGAAAATAAAACATTTTGCGCCTTCGTGGACTGCGAAAAGTCTGCGTGATGTGCAAGAGGTAGGAGAAGTCCCAAACGAAGGGTAGGGTAAGACGCTCCATATGTCATGGGAATGCGGACTTCCAGATGAACTTCAATCCACATTTGACATCGTAGAAAAGAGACGATTGCCACTTACTTTGAGGGGTGTCTTGATCACTATGATAGTGGGAGGCTGTAGAATGGGGATGGAAATGATGGTGAGGAGATTTTGGGAAGTGTGTGCAGCAGAAGAGGAGGAGAACTGCTGTTGCGATGGTTGGTGAGTTTGGAAACAGCTAGAAGAAGAAGCCATTATGCAATAGAGCTGCGACTTATGAAGTTATCTCTCAATATGTCAAAAGATAGTGAATCCAATGCAATACAAATCGTAATTGTCAGCTGCTGCACAACAATGGTTCTCCAAAACACAAGCTCTAAATCACTCTCGCTCTGCCACACACCCGAGTTTCGCGTCATTATTCAAGGCTTCCGCTTCCGAGAACGCTATTCGTGACATAATTGCCATGTTCTTGGCATTGTTTTTGTGTCCTTGATGGTGTGAGTGTAATTCATTTACCTACCTACCTTACCTACTTTCAACTCAGTGAAAGGCTTACAAGCGTTCGTCCGAGCTATATCGACACCATTTCCCCATTCTCTTATTCCTATCACTGCCAGTTCCTCTGTCCCTGGAATATCTCATTTTTCCTCCATTTTCTCCATTTATCCTCGTCCAACTTACAAATTTACTCCAATAACTCATTACTTGTTCTTTCTCTTCCGGAACAAGACATTTCTCTTCGCCATTGGGTTCCAAGTCGGAATCGGAAGCGGTGCTGGTATCGTCCTTTACTTGCCTCCTGATACTGGGACTTCTTCCGCTACCTGCAGTGGCGGATGAGATACCTATCCGAGTCCTCGCGGCCCAGAACAAGTCGCTATTTGTCTTATTTTTCTTTTGATTCGGCTTGGGTTCCTATCGATCATGATGCTGACGGTTCTTTTTATACGTATCCATGATGATTTCGCTCAGACACTCTTTGACTTCTGACGCCAGCTCGACGTAGGTCTGGAGGGTAGTTCCTAACTTCAGGCCAAAAGGCGACGATACCTACGATACTGACCCTAACAGACCGATCGGGTCTTGCCATCCTGATCTTACCTTGTCTGGAAAGATTCAGAGAGAGAGAGAGAGAGAGAGGTGGAATCTCACACACCGAGGGATGAAAAACTTTGAGGAGGAGATATAAGCTACCTTGTGTACATACTTAGCCATGCAGGCATGCATGGCCCCATTCAACTGCTCCCTTGGCCTTTCATTGGCCTTACCCCGCTCAGGCATTATTGGTGACACTGCATGTTTAGTCTACTACGCCGCAAGGTACCTACGCAAATCTTCAAATATGCGTCAGATGTTGTAGTGCAGGTTTAGGGCGGCGGTGCATGGGGGGGGTTTTTCTTGGCAAAGACAGGTCATTGCTATAGGTTAACAGTGATATATTCTTATCGAAATCCTCTCTAATGTACTGGGATTGTCAACATTGAAGAAATCGCACATGACAAAGGTCAAGGCGCGGGCAGAAGAAGAAAAAGAAAATCCTATCGCTTCAACCTTCCCTCAACACAGCCCCCAGGCACACCAGGGACCCTCCAGGTCTTGACCAGCTCCAGTCCGGCAGCCTCAAAAATCTTCCGGAAACCTTCCTCGGTCCTCTCCTTCCCGCCCATAGTCATGACGGCCTGATCAAGAACGGCCGCAGCAAAGCTAGCCTCGTCTACGCGTTGGGGGAGCACCATCTCGCAGACCAAAACCCTCGACTCGGACGTCATGGCCGGCACGAGATTCTTCAAGATCTGAGTAGCGACGGGATCAGCATAATCGTGCAGGATCATTCTGGTAAAGTAGGCTTTGGCTCCTGTTCAATTTAATGTTAGAATCAAGAGAAAGAGAGAAAACGAGGGGGGTAAGAAACCAAAAGGGGAAGAGAGAGAGAGAGAGAGAGAGAGAGAGAGAGAAAATAAAATATAAAAGAAGTTTTTTGCCAAGCATGCAGGTAACACCTACCTTTAATGGGCTGCTCGGTCATGAAATCGTGCTCCATCACCCTGACCTCGGCCGGCAGGATGCCGCTCGCCTTTGCCAGCTCGCAAATATCCCTCCGCTCCTGCAGGACCACGTTCCTCGCGCTGAGGGCGTCCCCGTGCCGGTCGAGAATCTGCTTGAGCACGACTCCGTGGCCGCCGCCGACGTCGACCAGCTCGACGACGCCCCTCTCGTTCTCCTCGTCGGAATTCTTCAAAACGTCAAAGGGAAAATGCCCCGTGACGGGTATGGCCACGTCGATGCCGCTCATGCTCTTCTGGAACTGTTCGAGCTTCTCCGGGTTGGTCGCCATGATCTGCCACACGGGGGTTCCGTCCTTGCCGTGGTAGTAGGTGAAGGGATTGCGCAGGGGATCGTCGGGTTCGCGTGCCGAGGAGAGCTGGCCCCGCGCCTCGAGGTAATCGTCAAAGTTGTGGACATGTTTGAACCACTGGTCGTACATGGACAGGAACAGGTATCCGGGGGAATTGGGCGAGTCGAGCAGGTACGAAAGTGAGAACTTGTTGTGGGAGTAGGATAAGACTGAGGGGGAGGGTTGGGAAAGGAAGCCGGTTGCCACTTTCGGGTTGTTAGGGAGAAACGATAACGTAAAAGGGAGGTGAGGTAACTACCAAGGATGCGGGCCATTCGTTCTGGAAGGGAGTCAGTTAGTTGAGGGCTTGTGAGGATGGTTGGATACCATAGGGGGGTGAAACATACCTATGAGCGAATCCTGAGCTCCGGTGGCTTTGGAGAGCTCCTCAATGGAGATTTCTCCGGTTTTGGGAATGGCATCGAGGATTTTGAGCTTGATAAAAGTGCGAATTGCTACCAACTCTGCAATCTGTTGATCAGTGTTTTTATTTTCATCAGCAATTGGGGCCTCGATAATGGTGACGAATCCAATTCACCGACGTTTAGGCCATGGTAGTTGGGAGTCTGATCCGGAGTGATCAGTGCGCGCTGCAGTTCTTTTGCCTTGGCGATTACTGAGGTCCTCGACATGTAGCCGTTGAGGTCCGGAGTGTCGTCGTAGTTCTTGGCGATCTCGTTTAATTGTCTCACCATTTCCGCCACCTCCTCTTTGGAAGGGATGCCTGCCATTTTCAGTGCTCGATTGAATCCTTCAGGATTGGGGTTTGGGCGAGACTTGGGTATTCTTCAAACCCTGATTTTTTTGGTGGTTCAATGGAAGAAACAGAGGGAGAGAGAGAGAGAGAGTGAGAGGCGAGATGAAAGCTCGATGCGCCTCAACCTCCCGTCCATCTCCGTCTTTTGACTTCATCTCAACCCATGCTGACTCCATTGAATTTGTGCAGGGACGTGGCATCGTCGTGGCGGAATGGCTCGAATCCAAGTTCCATCCGGAGCATATGGACGCGGGATGGACGGAGCAGCTAAGGGCCTCTGATTGGATACCGATAGCGCGTTGGTCACCACTCCTGCATGTGGTCTCTGCATTTGGTAACGAGGTTCCGCTAATGCGGGGCCCCTGGAGAGGGGTAATCAAAATCACCTGCGGAAAGACTTTTGTTTGTTGCCTGTGCCTCCAGTGCCCGTGCGGTGCATGCGGGACAGTAATGAAAGATGCAAAGGTGAAGCTGCTGGGGTGCGGCAACTTGCAAGCTGTGCATGTGGCCGGACGCGACTTTTTTTTTTCGGAGCTCACTGTCGCTTTTGCACAAGCGTTTTTAGATAATTAAAATGAGCCAAGGTTGAGCTGACATGTTCTTTTTTTGGGGCTGTTTCTAGAAACTGACAAGACTTTCCTTGCTTTTTCTTTCCTTTCTTTTTCTGTCTCTATGCCCTCTCATAACATTTCTTTTTCCGTGCTATCCTTATCAACATGGATTCCCATAAAGTTGACCCCATCACACCAGTGAACCCTGCAGCCACCACAGCATCGGCAAGCCAAGACACCACAAGTAGCCAGCAACGAGAGGGGGATTATGCGACGAAGCCTGAGGCGCATCCCGGCACCAGCGCAGAGGCAAAGGTAGAAACAGAGGCAGATGCAGACGAAGACTCTCCGGTCTACGATGAAGCAGGGATTGCTCCTTCAATCGCCGCCAGCGCCAGCACCGACGAAAATATCGAGCCAGACACATGGTTATCGGATGAAGGATACGCCGAATCAACCTCAACCCGCTACTTGACCTCGATAGCCTCCGACATTCGCCGCGGCGTCGAAGAAAATGGCAGACTTTATGCTGCATACGGTAAATATCAGAGCTGGCTGCCAATCGACGATGAAGAGGTAGATTTCCTTTCCCCCTTGTCCCCCCCTTCTTCATAACGCATCGTAACCCCTCCGTCTTGTCGCAGCTCGACCGCAACGACCTCCAGCACTTTAAATTCACCCTCCTCCTCAACAACCGCCTCTACATTGCTCCCATGCCCGCCAGCCCGCAAAAGATACTCGACATCGGCACCGGCTCCGGCATATGGGCAATAGACATAGCCGACCAGTTCCCCTCGGCCTCGGTAATCGGCGTCGACATCGCGCCGACCCAGCCGAGCCTTGTTCCCCCCAACCTCACGTTCGAGATTGACGACGTCGAGCACGAGTGGCTGTGGGGAGAATCCAAGTTCGACTTCATCCACGCTCGGGAACTCATAATGGCGATCCGGAGCTGGCCTCGGCTGTTCCAGCAGGCCTACCGCGCTTTGAAGCCGGGCGCGTACATCCAGCTGTCCGCCTCGGTGCCAAACTTCCAATCCGACGACGGAACCCTGCCGGCCGACAGCGCGTACATCGAGACGGGACAGATATACTTTGACATGTCGGAAAAAGTGGGAGTTTCGGGCAAGGAGCCGCTGAGGTGGGTCGAGTACCTGCAGGAAGCCGGTTACGAGGACATCGTGCAAAAGGTGTACAAGATTCCCACGAACCCCTGGCCCAAGGACGAGAGGTTAAAAAAGATCGGGGCGCTGGAGCTGACGCATTACCGGGATGGGATTATGAATGTTTTCGCCAGGGGGTATACGACCATTTTGGGCGGGGATGAGGCCTACTTCCAGATTTTGATGGCCAAGGCGAGACGGGAGGTTGAGGATAGAAATATGCACAGCTGGGTGCCCTTGTGAGTTTTTTTTTTTTTTTTTTTTTTTTTTTTTTTTTTTTTTTTTTTTTTGGTTAATGGTTGTTGGGGGGAAAAAATAGAAATTTTGTAAATTATTAATTTGATTTTTTTTTTTACAAAAAAACGGGGGCCAGTGGGTTTGGG